>OZ010674.1:43895587-44369998 GCA_963932185.1 Troglohyphantes excavatus
ATATTTTTTGGAGAGGGGGTGTAGGGATTTTGTGAATGTTTTGTGACTCCCTACACCCTACTGGTTCTGTGAGGGATATAAAATATTCAGATTGAGGAGAGTGAAATATCGAAATGACGAGATTTTGCGATTTTTTTTTTGACGAAATAAAGTGTGATGTATTTCTGCTTTGGACTTTGTTGGACTGGATGAATGTCTCATAGAGCATGACTTCAAATATGTAGGTTTATGGAGACAAATTATTAGTTTGGATGGAATTTGTGCATGGTAAATAATAAACTTGGTTTCAAAATACAAAAATGAAGAATACTCTGTAGTTTTTGCTTATACTGAACTACGCTTATTTTTTTTAAATTAGATATTAACTTTTATATGACAGGTTAACTATTCAATTAGCAATGAAAAAGTGTTTAGTTTAGCTGAAAATGTTAAGATATTTTTAATTATAAAATTATATAATATTCGGTGTGTGGGGATAAGAAAACTATATTTTTTTAGAGGGGGAGGGGGTAGACATGGTAAAACATGGTAAATAAAAATAGATAAATAAATATTAATAATAATAATAAAATAATAATAATGAAGTATACTCTGTAGTTTGTGCTTCTATTAAACTACGTTTATTTTTTTAAAAATTTGATATTAACATTTATATAACGTATTAAGGGAGATCCGAGCCCCAAATTTTGTAGGACAGCAACTGCTCTTTTTATTCAGTTTTACTCAATTTACTCATTTTTGAGTACATGTCTTTTTCAAAAATGAAACTTAAGTATTTATACCTATAATAAGCATTGAATGTACTCAAAAATGAGTATTATTTACTTATTTTTGAGTACCGATTTTTAACAGTGAACACAATTATATATATATATATATATATATATATATATATATATATATATATATATCAATATTTAACACACTTTGTAATTTGCAACTTTTTAAATTGTAAAAAATATTGTTTTATGCAAATATAAACTAGTACTTGCGATAACAAATAAAAAATTTACAAGTAAAAAAAAGTTTAGAACAATTTGATTAAAAATAAAGATTTTCGGAATTTTGTGTCCTTACCACATTAATCCTGGATATTACAACATTAATAAAGAATTACATTTTTTGTTATTCTGACAACTTTTTTCTTTGGATTCATATTGAATCGTGTAAACAAAGCTTTTGGTTTCTCGGCACTTCATAAAAACATATAGAAATCGTTTTTGGCAGTGTTTCAAATGTAGACACTTCTTATATAAACTACTTTTTTTTATCCCCAGTCATGGTTTATTTATCACTTTTCGGATTGTTACTGCGGCTTATATAAAAATGACGTGTCGTGTCAGGATTTTCAATTGGTTTTTTATATAAAACTTAACGTTACGAAAAATATTATAACTGTAGTAAAATTTTATTATTATTGTATACTGAAATTTATTATTTCTGGACATTCACTCTTTTTTTTATAAATTTTGGGATTGAAATTCTGTTATCATAACGAAAAAAGAAATATTAATAATTTTTATATATACATTAATAATATGAATATTAATTTTTATTTGATATCATGCTTGAAAAGAATGAAGCCATGCTTAAAAAAGTATGAAGCATAATTTTATATATACATTCATTTAAAGCAGCTTTGTATTACCACAGAAATAACCAATATTTTAATGCTAAATATAAATTAAACATTAAATCGTTGCTGCAGCCGTGATTCAACGCAACTCCAAACCTAGGATTAATCATTCGTTACGATAGCTGCGAAATTCAAGCAATCCAAATCCGAATGGGGATTTCTTTAAAACACAAAGTGATTGAAATATCTGAGCTTAGTAACGGCGCCAAGCAGTTTTTTCTGCGGTTGATGAATCTGTGGTGTAGAGTTATGTGAAGTCATGGCCTAAGCAAAGCAATGTTATATATTTAATAATATATAAAAATAAATTTATTGAAAACTCCAAATTGATATCGTATTTAACTTAAATCATATGAATTATTCGAGGAAATATTTCGAATGAATGGTATGGGAGAATGTATGTTTCAAATGTAAATAGAATATACGAGTCTATCTCTGCACCTGTTTCACCAATGTCGATCATTTATAGTGAAATTATGGGAGTAGAAATGAAAAGCACAACCTACAATTTTGCCAGGGAAATAGTTGCAATGAAATTTTTCTTAAAAAAACATATACGGATCACTTTGAGAATCACGGATTTTAGGTATTGGAAAAGGAAATTTACAATAATTTTATAATTTTTTTAAAGTGTTTATGTGTGTATGTATATATATAATATTATTATTATTACAATGCTTAGTTAAAATGTGTATATGTGAAAGATGAGTAATTCTATTTATATATATGTTTATGCACGTATATATGTTTATGCACGTATATATGTTTATGTACGTATATATGTTTATGTACGTATATATGTTTATGTACCTACTGTATGTTTATGTAGGTACTATATGTTTATGCACGTATGTTTATGTACGTAATATATGTTTATGTACGTATATATGTTTATGTACGTATATACGTTTATGTACGTACTATATGTTTATGTACGTACTATGTTTATGTATGTATATATGTTTATGTACGTACTATATGTTTATGTACGTACTGCATGTTTATGTACGTGTATATTTTTATGTACGTATATATGCTTATGTACGTATATATGCTTATGTACGTATATATGTTTACGTACGTACTATATCATGGGTCTCGATAATATTTTAAATCTTTAATGTTTATATTTCATAATGTATAATAATTAATAAAACTAAAACATTCATTGTATACTCTCGAGAAATTTTCTTCTGTTAAATGTTCTAGCAAACTATTCTTAACCATTATATATTCACTCACATTTTTCAAATCATTCAACAAATTTTAAAAACCTTTAAATATAAAATATTTTTCATTCTCACCAGAAAAAAAGTATATTATAGTAACAAACACCAACAATAAGTTTTTTTCTATCACAGAAAATATACATAATCAATTAAGCGAAGAAAATATACGTTGTCTATCAACGCGCGCCAACATACAAACAATAAAAAACGACCCCCCCCCCCACACAAAACAATAACATACAGCAATCGTAGAAATTCCCGACTCATTATAAACTGCCAATACGGCATTCGGCCTCGCGGATAAAAATGATGCATCAAAAACTGTTTACTTTTCAAACTCCCTCATTAGCGATGCTAAACGCCGAAGAAAAGCACAACGCAGGGTCCCGTACAAAAAAATCTAAATTGTTTTTCCGTTACTTCAGTTGCTGAAATCATTCACTGATGTGTGTTTTTTTTTAATGAGTCCTGATTCTGGCAAGAAGGCAAGGCCATTAGGTGAAAAGATAAGAAATATTCCTGTCCCACTTTTTACATGCATTATATCTCCTTTTTACATGCATCGCATTCTCTGGTTATATGCATGTCTAGTTGCGCAAAAATTTATATTTAACTTGCATATTTGAATAAAATGGGTTTTTTTCATGTATTTTGGAAGTTGCTTCTTTTTTTTTATTTGGTTCTATAAAATTTAAATATATTTCAAGTTTTTATTTTATAATTTAATCTAGTTTTCATCATTATCATTGGCTTGACGACTCTTTATGCAACTTGGCATCTTCCAATATATTTTTTCCATTATCTTTTTTTATCTGGCAATAGTGTCTCAGTTTTTGGTCTTCGAAATCTTAAAATAGGCAACAACAATGTAAAGGCGTCGAATATTCCGTCATGTAGATCACCTGCTCATTGATTTGAAAAGAAACCTTTTCTTGAATATTTTTATGATTTTAATGATTTTTTTATCTGAATTTAATCTAGTTCAAATCTAAAATTATTTTAGAAACGAATTTTTAATTATTTTTTTAAGGATGTTAAGAAACGTTTAGGATACGTGTGTTTTAATAAAATAATAAGATTCGTTTTCTTAATTAATGTCAACAAATATATTTAATCAGTGTTAATGTACTGTATTTTCTCAATTTAATATATCACCCCATCCAGAGTAAGAAAGACATGCCAATGCCTTAGTACACTAAGTAAGTGTTGTCACTAAGTAAGTGTTGTCACTAAGTAAGTGTTGTCACTAAGTAAGTGTTGTCACTAAGTAAGTGTTAAGTAAGTGTTTTTTCTATGTACAGTTGAACTCAAATTATCCGAAATCTAGTTATCCGGATCAGACCCACATTGAAAAAAATAGTACTGAAAAAATGAGTACATGTACCTACTCGTTTTTCTTTGAGTACAATAGTATCGTAAATGAGCGATGGCGTACTCAAATTTAAGTAACCGTACTTTCTAATAAACGAGCAGTGTTCAAGCCATCTTAAACCTGACAAACTAAAAATAATTATTCAGAAGATGATTTTCCACATCATTTGATGTCAATTGCTTAAATGGAAACTAGTTATTGCAACTCAATTACCTTACTTCCCATTCTTTTAGCACACTTTTTTTTAACATTTCTTCTGTTTATAACTTCTTCACGTCGTCCTGGTAGCTTAACGGATAAGCTCTGGACTGTGGTGCCGGCAGATCTGTGATCGATTCCCGGTAAGCCTTGGTTGAAATTGTTGATATTTATTGAAAGTGATTTATGAAGACAACCTATGTAGGCTAGGGTATGCTCCTTTTAATTTATTTTTACTCATTTTTGAGTTCATGTCTTATGTATTTGGAGCCATTCTAAGCATCGAATGTACTAAAAAGTGAGTATATTTCACTTATTTTTGAATACCTCTTTTTAAAAGTGTATCGGAACGTCAATTATTCGGATAGCTTTAAGAAGGAAAAATAGTAAAATCCACATTTTAAAAGTTTCAAAGCGGGGAATGATATTTGTTTTAATAGTCATTAAAATATTACATTACATAGTAACAACAAATTTCGTTCCTTACTAAAAAATAACCTCTTATTCATGAATTATCTAATTATATCCTGATATTCAATTAACCGAATGGGATCTGGTCCCAGAAAAAAAAAACATAGCAATGCCTATGAATAAGTATACAATGATGGAGTTTCTTTATTAGAAATTTTGGCACATATATTAATATAATACTCTCTATTATCGCTGTGTATCTTGCGCCTAAATCTTAAGCCTTTTCAAAATATCATACTGACTTGACGCTTGGCGTAATTACGTAATCCCCATGGAAAAGCGATATTTAGTCATAATAATTATGAGTTTCATAATGAGTTTGATTTTATGGTGAAGTGTTGTATATAAGCAAATCTCTTATTATATCTGCCCCCATTTGCACAATGAAAATGCGCTTTAACGGAGGAATACATTTATAAGGTTCATTCTACACTAACGAGAAGAACGCCCGAGAGTTTCTCTTTAATTCGAGAAGCCAAATCATGCATGGTTTGTATTCACCAATCACCGAGACACATCTGCAAATGTTCAGGCGCGTTTTTCTGTTTCATGTAGTATTGGGCATAAGAAAATTTAACCCTTTGCACTCCGTTGGCGCCGCTCAGGTGACAACGTGAATCGTTCTTTTGGTTCACTGTTCTTTAAAATAAACGAGAACAGCATGATCTTGTGTTTAAAAAACAGCGATATTTTTTTCAACTCGTTCTTTTTCAGATCCAAAACAGATTTTGTTTCTTTTTTCTATAAGCATAGCACATTCTAGGGATAAGAACATAAGGATGAATAAATGTTCCGTAGAAAGAACGGAAAACGCAAAGAGTTCTTGGAGTGCAAAAAACGGTTTAAAGTAATTGTATAATAACACAACTGCGCTATAAGTTGTTTTGATCACAAGTTTTGATTTTGCCTTGTCGTGAAGGCAAATATAATTCATGACCTATATTTTATATTGTACATTTTAAGTATAGATAGAATAGTGAATTTAATCATTATAAAATGTTATAGGTGAAATGTTTCTACTGTACGTGTTTTGAAACTGACATGACATTCTTGAATGTAAAGGACTTATTTTATAACATTTTAACAAAGTTTGTTTTCTATTTGTAGTGATAGACATTTATACATGACTAAATATTGTTTTTCAAATATAGGAGAAACATGTAGCAAAGTGCAGCCTACCGGTTTTGAACTTAAAACCTTTCGCATGATACGCTCATACTTTACCGGTCGAACTGAAGTAATACTCAAATCCTAGCAGTTGTATCGGGTATGTGAAGTAACCTCCGCAGTAGCTCCTTCTCAGTGAGTCGGACGCAGGAACGAATGATTGATACCCGTGGAGTGGTATCAAATGGGTAGTGATCGAGGATTTTGCATGTCGCTGTGAATTTATTGTGGTGGAGTCTCCAATAGTGTCTACCAACGTATTTGAAAGTCACCCGGAATCGAACCTGGGACCTTGTGTACCCTATAACGATACTTTAACCGTCGAGCCAAAGTAATAACTCGAGCCCGAGAAAAATATCAGATTTTTGAAATGACCACCACAAACAGAAATAAAACTTTATAAACATCCATATACAATGCAATATTGAAAATCATTATCTGGGAAAATATTTGTTTAAAACTATAATAAATATTGAAATATTCCTAACTAACCGAGTATGCTTAGAAATAATGAGACATTGAGAATATTCTTATTTATAAACATTCATCTGTGATTCCAGAAAGTTAAAAATTGGATGTGATAAGTTTTAATACAAGAACAGAAAAGGTAGCCGAAACTGTAGACTGTAAAAAAAATCCCGTAAAATTAACGGTTTAAAACCGGCAGCTAGGTCTCCAGTTTTAAACCGTAAAATTGACGGTTAAAATCCGTAAATGTAAACGGTTTAAAACTGAAGTAGACGGTTTTCTTATCATTTACGGTTTTTTTCCGTAATATTGACAAATAACCGTTATTTGATAGCTTTTATCCCGTAAATGTTTTACGCGTTTTTTCCGTAATATTGACATATAACCGTTTTTTGATAGTTATTCTCCCATAAATGTGTTATGGTTTTTTTCCGTAATATTGGCATATAACCGTTATTTGATAGTTATTCTCCCGTAAATGTTTTACGGGTTTTTTCCGTAATGTTGACATATAACCGTTATGCGACAGTTATTATCCCGTAAATCTTTTAAGGGTTTTTTCCGTTATACTGACATATATATGTTATTCTCCGTAAATCTTTTTACGGTTTTTATCCGTAATATTTACGTATTACCATTATTTGTTGGTTTCTCTCGTTAATATTATATGTCAATATTACAGATAAATAACTAAACTAAACTAAAAAAAAGTTTAAAATATCCAATAGCAGCATTAAAAATATATTTTTATTCCTTTTTGTTTTTATTTAGGAATGATACAAAAATGAATACCATTGCAATAACTGGTGATGATTTATTATCCAAATGCCTTTTCTAATATACTTGGGCTTCGCTTTCGCTGTACAAGCCCTGATAATGCCATGCAAATGAAAGTACGTGGAAACGGCTTCGTCTACATATAAATACGACCAACCCCATCTGAGCAGTTTCAAAATTTGATACAGACCCAATTTATTTTATGTGCCAAACCAGAACCTTCCCCCTTATCACGACCGAACAACAGCAGAAAACCTATAAAATATTCCGACAATATTTAAATGGATCCTCAGCCAGAACGAAAACCGAAATAAATTTCCCTCGCCGGAGTAATGTCCAAAAATCGAATCTACTGGCGCAGTCAAAAAACTTAGATCACTTTTCATTTCTCGGAAAGCAACTCTTTGAAACTTTTATGAAAATTTTCTGTATAATGCGGAATCACCGACTCGTGTTTGTTACCTTGTCGACGGCCATTATAGGGAGAATGAGTTAGAATCTGTCCAGGGCTGTTGTTCCCGTTTTTTCCTGGATTTTATGAGAAAACGGGAAAACGGGATTAGGAGATAGTTTTCTCCACTCTGTGTAAAACCATGCTGAATCTATAATACATGTGGGATGCCTCTGGGTCTGGACTCGGGAAAGGAAGGGTATTACGAAGGTTTGGTTTGTTTTTCTTTTTCGGATATTTTGAATCTTCGGTCCCCGAGTTCATGTCTTGTTATGGGAAGGCTGAGTTATGGTTGGATCGTGTAAATATTGGGAATGGAATATTCGAGAATTATGATTTCGAATTTTCTGAAGATCTTAAATTGAAATAAAATATGCATATTTTCATTTGAAAAGTAATCTCTGTAGAATACTAATCGAAAATGATTTTTTATTTTATTTTTTAAATGGATATTCTTACAAATCGAGGGTTGAATGGTATAAATATTTTATTTTATTAATTTTCCTAGGTGTGTATTATTGTAAATTTTTAGCAAAGCCTTTATAAAACCTTTATGACTTCTATATGTTGTTTAAAATACCCTTGCAAACCTTCATATTTACTAGCAAAAGTAAAGTTACTACTTCATTTTTACTATCAAAACCTTTGATTGTTATAAATATTTTTTATTTTTATTTTCCCAGCGATGTATTATTATAAATATTTATCAAAGCCTTTATAAACCTTTATGACACCTGCATGTTGTTTAAAATACCCTTGCAAAACCTTCATCTTTAGTATCAAAGCCTTTGAATTCTATAATTTTTTTTTAATTTTCCCAGCAATATCTTGTAAATTTTTATCGAAGCCTTTATAAAACCTTTATGACACCTCCATGTTGTTTAAAATACCCTTGCAAAACCTTCATCTTTAATATTTTTATGGTTTTATTTTATATTAATAATTTTTCGCTAACATGTAGATTTTCTAATATATTTCCTACATTAATCTAAAGATATTTAGGTTGAATAGGTATGTGCTTTTGTAAATATTAAAAAAATAGAAAATTGCTATTGTTTCCAAGCTATGCTTGAATTCCAATAGGTTTAATTTAGGGTTAAGAATTAGGGTTCAAATTGGGTAAGATTTATAGTATCATCTAAAGGAATTTTCGTTTGATGTAACCTTTAAAAATTTAGGTACCCAAGAAATAAATTATCATAAAACCTTTATAAAAGTTCATGAAACATGTTGCTTAAAATGCCCTTTCAAAACCTTCATTTTTACAACTTTTTATTTTATATTAATAATTTTTCCTGAGCAAACAATGACTAAGATATTTTATACAGCAATTCAATGATATTTAGATTTTATAGGTATGCTTTTGTGAATATTAAAGACAATAGAAAACTGTTATTGTTGCCAAGCTATACTTGAATTTTATTAGTCTCAATTTAGGGTTCAAATTAGGTAAGATTTATAGTATCAACTAAAGAAATTATTATTTGATATATTCTTTAAAAAACTTAGGTATCCAGCAAATAAATCATCATAAACCCTTCATAAAAAAACACATAAAATGTCATGAAAACTGCTTGTTGTTTAAAATATCCTTACAAAACCTTCATATTTACAATTTTTATGGTTTTATTCTGACCTTATTTATATTGGGTTATATTAAATTTATCATATGCAGTGAGGTAAGCTTATAAATAAACAAAGGTAAAAAATATATTCTGAACTTGGTTGTGTCAATTAAAGTACGAAGCATTACAGTTTTAAGTGAAAACTATTATACATACATTAAACAAATGCTGTTTAACTGCTGAACAAAGTTCGGATTAAAATAAATCGTTTAATATAACAATGAATTAATATAAATATTTTGGATTAAGATTTAATGTTGCTTGTTGGGGGAGGGCTTATGATAAATAACATTTTACATAATAATTATTTAGCCTCTTAAAATGCAAAGTCTAAGAATAAAACTATAATTTAAATGTTAAAATATATTCAAATGGAAATAATAAAGATGCCATTCAGAAAAGTGTTTTATTTCACAAATGAAATACCATATAAATTACTAAAATATAGTTTCTTAAGCGTAAAATGACATACTAAACCATTTTAAGATGTATCTGTTATCCTTATGATAGTTGCGATAAATAACCAATTATATTATGAAAAACTAAATTGCGCATAAATTGTAATTTAAATCTATGCAATATGCGATAATTTGTAAAAAAAATGCAGAATGTTATTTTATTTAGTTTAATTTAGTTCTTTTTATAGAATGTTTTACAATATATGAGGATAAGTTTTTAGAAGACAACTTATTTTTAAATATATGTTAGTTTACGTACAAAAAAAACTATAATGAATATTGATATTTGTTCTTGTTTATGCTCGAAAATATGATACCGTGAAAAAAGTTTGATTTATTTTATACATACTAAACCATTTAATTATGGAATATGCTTTCATACAATTATAGAAATCAACGAGCTTAGAGGTTGTGTTGTACGTGATTCTGTTATTCGGAACTGTGGTGTCGCTAAAAAGAATAAAACATAAGAATAACTCCTTTTTTTCTGTCATACAACAAGACAAATTATAAATTAATTATAGTTAATTATTTCTTCTGGCTTAATAATATTAACTTAATTAGGGAGACTAGTTTGGAAAACATAATTAAATATATTATTAATAAGATCGGATTGCAGGTTTAATTAGCTTAATCAGTGTGCGAAATAGTTATTAGGGTGGTTGAATTGAAAAAAAGTGTAATTTTTGGTTTTGAAAAATGTAATTAAAAATGGTAAATTATATCATACGTTCACGCATTATTCAAAAGGTTTAAATAAATTAAAGAATTGAAAAAATTTCGTAAATTTTTTTTAATAAAATCGTTATTATAGACGATTTAAGTTATAATTAATTGCATAAGCATATTTTTTATGGTACAAAGCGTTGTAAAGTGATTATCTGAAAAAGTGATTAAAACAATGAAACTTGCAAATTTTTTGTAAAGGTCCGTGTTTCTCACACATTGCGCTACCGGGAAAGTATAGAAATATTAAAGATATTTTCATGTATTTAACTTTATTGAGCGATAAAATAAGCATTAACATAAAAAACGTGTGGATCGTAGATCTTTGAGTAATATTAAAGAAATTACGAAAAATTTTCAATTTCGTTAATAACTTTGAGTAAGATGCTAGAACGGAAGATGACAATCAATTTTTAAATTTTTTTAGTCGTTATTCTTTTTATTATAAGAGGCAACTTTTCCGCACTAAAAAATTAAAATTAAGTTTTCTTGAACACTAGTTATGACGCTTTACAGTAGAATTTATAAAAATAGCTATTTAACAGGACAATTGAAAGTCTATGTAAGACAATGTTATTGTTTTCCGTAATGTACATTGTATTTTTGTGTGTGGTTACGAATTGTCTATTGCATTATCTATATGATATTTAATAAAAGTATTAAAGCTTTCAGTAATTTTATGTATTGTTGATTTTTTTTTAAATATTTATTTTAGGTTTTATCATAGAAGTAAAGTTTTCAAATATATTGAGGGGATTGAGGCATAAGAAACTAACTTATAATTAATTCGTGAAACACCAAAACTGATTTTGAAATGATTGGGAGTAGGGCTTAATGTCTTGATAACAGTTTAAGCCTATGGGTTACACAACACTAAATAAATATAAAAAACGTAGAATTAGGGGATATAATTTGAAGCAGCACATCTTCTGTTGAAGTACAAATAAATTTTCATTAAGTAGTTTGCTTTTATAGGTCAAAATAATTATACATAACTATAGTATGGTAAACAAATTAAATCTTATTAAAGTTAAAGTTTTATTTACAAAAACAAAATAATAAAAATAAGTACATGTACTATTAACAATAATTCAATACCTGAACAACTCAGTACTATAAAAAGTAATAATCTAGCGATGGGATGATTCACAGTGTAGCAACTTAATACTAGAAAGTCCTCCAGAATATCCAACAAATTATATTGACGTGCATACGGGACTGGTGCGCGATAAATCTGACCGGAGTCCAATGCCCTGACGCCTATTGAGGTTGCGTCGGATGCCAGCTGAGGTCTTGTCCTCGTCACTTGACCATGGTTTAAAAAAAACGAGACATCGTTCCCGGGTCTTACCTTCAAGATCGGCCCCGAAATGTCACCAATATCCCACTGTCCAGCTCTAATGCGACGTTAATTAACCAAACCAAACATCTTTGATTCCACAAAATAATCTATAACTAGGAGGCTCCGCCCCCTGCTCTGGTAACACTCCGCCAACCTATTTTTTAATATAATAAGGCTTATATTCTTCTTAATTTAAGCTGAGATCAAAATAATTATTTACCAATAAATTGAAGGGGTTAATCGTCAAAATGGCTTACATAATGGCAAAATAAAAATGCGGGCGCAACAGAATTTTAGTAAACAAACTAACAGTTGCCATTCCGCGTAGAGAAAAACAGCGTTTTTCAATCATCGCGTAAGAGAATTATATATAAAGATACACAATACCACCATTTAAATCAAGTCATTTTAAAATGCCGTTTAATCTCTGTTTATTTCCATATTAGACAACATCACTTGAAAACAGCAACTGCCATAGGACCATTATCAGCAGCAATGTCCGTCCCCCAAATCGATCCTGCTTAAGGTTCCGTCCCCCCCGCCCTGGATGGCAGGTGCGGGTCGTACGCGACATCGCGAAACAGAGACTTTGCGGGGGGATTACCCGAGATTAATTGCAGGATGTGACACGGGGAAGACACGCTTCCTCAGGGCTCCCTTCCCAGCACTCTGTCAAGCCCCGGCTCGCTCCGCTCTCCAATCCTGCTCCAAGAAACAAAAGAGCCCCCAATGCAAACAGTGATGGACAGCGTATTGGGAATGTTGTCGGATATAATTTGGGGATCGGTTTCTTATTACAAATAGATCGTGTTTTTCTTGTTGGGATGTAGAGGGGGGGGGGATTGCTTTGGGGGATGGGATGTTAAGTGTAAGTGAAGGTTTTTATATTTAGAAATGAATATGAGGAATGTTAGTTGCCGTTATAAAGACTTATGTGTATGTTTGTAATTATTTTTATGCGATACGTTTAATATTTATTGGCCCACATCAGAAAATGCTTCTTTGCAAGAAATTATATGAATATGAGGAATGTTAGATGCCGTTATAAAGACTCGTGTGTATGTTTGTAATTATTTTTATGTGATACAATGTTTATATAATATTTATTATCCCACATAAAAAATGGCTTCTTTGCAAGAAATTATATAACTATGTGGAATGTTAGATGCCTTTATAAAGACTTATGTGTATGTTTGTAATTATTTTTCTGTGATACAAAGTTTGATATTTATTGATCCACATCAGAGCTGGCTTGGTTGTAAGAAATGTTATTTATACTACATGTAAAATAGAAATTTATTTTTCATCAAATGAAAAATAATATTTATTTAGATTAAAATGAGTGTATTAATAGTATTTATTTTATATCCGTGCCCGTAGCTTTTCAAACAATATATCTGACATATGTGGAAGAAGAAACTATAAAATATCTTAGCATTAAAGTAAGTTTTTGTTCTACAAATAATACGTCATTCGGTTACATAGTTACAATAATATCTCTTAAAGGCAATTAAAAACTTGTTTTTAAAATAAAAAAAAAATTCGAAATTTATTATTTATAATAAGTATAAACTATTTTTGTCACATGCCTTCATGATTTTTAAAAAATAAATATTGCTTTTTAAGTTTGATAATATTAAATATGTTATCCTTTCTTCAGTACTAAATGCTAGTCGCATCGTCGAAATTAAATTTTCGTACTTCGTCAGTGGTAGTGTAGAATATTGGATATCTGGTTGTCTTCAGAAATTTTATCATCATCTGACCATGTTTTAAAATTAGTCGACACACAGATTACTTATACCACATTTTCGAGATATTTTCTCAACATCAGTTTTTTTTCTGTAATAAAAAATGAATTATTCACAAAATACCCTATTTTTAAAAGTGTGTATTCTTATCTTGAATTAATTTGAATGAATCGACAATGATAGTTCTTACTCTTAGAGCATGAGTGGACTGTAGAAGAGCGAATATGACGTCATCATCGTGATGCAAACATCTCAGACGTGATGGCCCAGACACGTGACTTCCTTTCAAAATTTATTAATGAAAAAACGACGATTGACTTATGATTTGGAAATAAGAGTAAATGTGTTACTTCATGAAGTTCAGGATATATTTATGAATGAACCAGAAAAAAATTATGAATGGATGACGTTGTAAACCACCTGTCTAAGGCCATTCATGTTGGCCTCACTTTGATGTTAGCGATATTATAACCTTATGATTTCTCTACTATGAGGGATCCATGCTCGAAGTTTTTACTGAAGAGCAACCAACGGAAATTATACAACCCTGCTTCAGACAAAGAAGTAATTTCCTCTACATTTAAATACGGCATACACATCGTGTAACCCCTTAATTTTAAAACCCCGCACGGAGTTCACGTAAATGCTCCACACATGCTCCTTATCTCACCTTATTCATATTCACACACCGCGCGCCCTAATCTTCTTCCTTTTAACTAACCGCCCTAAGAAGCAATAAAGCCCGCAAATCGTATCAAGAACAAGGGCGCCCCACCGACACGGAACAGCCCCGGCCCCATAACCCGACTCGTTCTATAAGCAGACACGGTTCCGATTCGCTTTCACTTAACGGCGACGTATGGTCGTCAAAAGTGATTTAACAGCCAAATCCTATTCAGGGCTGCCAAGTTGTATTTCCGACATCGCCAAACGGGAGAGAATAATTGAAGAAATACACAAACAATTTTAAATAATGTTTTCATGTTTGACAAAATCGTTTATAATATGTAGTCATTTTAATTTAAGACAAATTTGCACAAAAAGTTTTTTAATTTGTTTATTTTAATCTAAAAAAAAGCACCTAAAAATAAGCATAATGTACTAATTATTGATTACATTCAATGCTTATCATAGCTCTGAATTCATAAGTTTTGTTTTTGAAAAAGACATACACTCAAACATGAGTAAAAAGAGCAGTTACTTGCATACATAAGCTGTCTTCATAAACCTTTTTTTAATAAATGTCAACAATTACAATCAAGACTTACCGGGAATCGAACCCATATACTCAGGCACCGCCGTCCAGTCGTTATCCGTTGTACTATCAAGGCGAAGTGAGAAAGTTATACAGAAGAAATGTTAAAAAGGTGTGCCAAAAGAATGAGTAGTAAAGTAATTGGGTTGTAATAACTTAGTTTCCATTTAAGCAATCAGCATCAAATTATGTAAAAAAAACTATCTTTTGAACAACTATTGTAAGTTTATCAGGTCGCTTTGTTAAGATGGCTTACACAGAAGCTGAGATTAGCAATATGAAATCCAACTGCTCATTTTGAGAAAGTACGATTACTTACATTTCAGTACGTCATCTCTCATTAACGATACAATTGTACTCAAAGGAAAACGAGTATGTTCAGGTACTAATTTTTAAGTACCTTTTTTACTACAGATGATATAACTTGAAATGTCACCACACTTTTCAAGCTTCCTCTCCTCGACTATCCTGAAGTCATTCAGATCACGATAGAAAACACCAACCAGCCCCCTCTAAACCGTAAATAGTTAGTCAGATGTTTACCAAAGAAGATGACAAGGGCTTCTTTTTTGCTTTTTGACGTGAAACGTAGTTAAAATTATCTACATATAGGTATGAGATTACTAATTTATATTATTACTATTTTAGTTGGATTTATTCCGATACTATAACTCTGTAACATATTGCACGATTAATATAAACTTGATCTCGATTAATAGAAATCTAAACACCAAAGCGTGTAAAATCTTGTAACAAAGCAAAACACTCTCGGAAAAAGAACACCTTGCTTATTTTCTTTCTATAGCGAGTTTTTTGTTGACAACAAATCCCTTTTCTTATAATCTCCTGAAAGAGGCCTCCGTGGCCGAGAGGTTAAAGGCGTCAGCTGGAAATACGAAGATTCCTGGTTCGATCCTAGGCGATGGACTTGATAAAGAAAAGTAAAAAAAGTAGTGATATTGTGATCAGAGGGTTGAGAGCTTCGCTACAAAATTCTAGAAAAGTTGTCCAGAACATCCGCAAAAATTAACGGCGTGTATACGGGACTGGTTCACGATCAATCTGATCGGGGTCCAAATTCCCGACGTCTATTGAAGGTTTTGGGTGCTAGTTCAGGTGTTTCTTCGTCATCTGTCCATGGTTCTAAAATAACGAGGTACATGTACGAATGTGTGTGTGAATGTGTATGTGTTCCCGGGTCTTTCCTTCGAGATAGACCCCAAACCGTCGCCAATAGCCCACTGTACAGCTCTAGTGCGACGTTAATTAACCAAACCTAAACTGAAATGTCGCTTCACCATAAAACGAGGCCTCCGTGGCCGATTGGATTAGGCGTCAGCTGGGAATCTAAGGGTCCCCGGTTCAAAACCTTGCGATGGACTAGACTAAAAATAGTAAAAAGTAGTGATATTGCGATCGGAGGGTTGCCAACTTCGCTACCAAAATACTAGAATGTCGTCCAGAACATCCACAAAAAATAACGGCGTGTATACGGGACTGGTGCATGATAAATCTGATCAGGGTCCAAAGTCCCGACGTCTATTGAAGGCGTTGGGTGCCAACTCAGGTGTTGTCCTCGTCATCTGACCATGGTTAAAAAATACGAGGCATCGTTCCCGAGCCTTTCCTTTGAGATAGGCCCCGAACCGTCGCCAATAGCCCACTGTGTAGCTCTAGTGATACGTTAATTAACCAAACCAAACCATCACAATAAAACCTTTCTGCCTAATTAACCGAGCTGCCCCAACACAAATCCATACCTTATTTTTAAATAACTTTTTTTTAAAAATACCAATAAAAATCACCAAATCGACGATCAAATGCCAAACATGGCAACTCGGCTCCCCCATCAACGTATAATTTTAAGTCGAGCACGCCTTCAAATGAAGACGTATGCAAAGAAGGGGGAGGGGGGAGGGGGTCAATCCCAGTGCACGCCAGTGACAAATGCGCAATGAATTTTGCATGATTCTTGACCCGTCTGCCGGATTTAATTGAAAGGGCCGAATCGTGAGGGCTGGTTAAATATTCAGGGCCTATCTAAGGGCTGGCCGTGAGCCAGTGCCGGATGGGATTGTTGCCGGACGGCCTGTCAGTTGGCTTGGGAGAATTGGTATAGATGTTGGTGTGAGGTTGGTGGTAGAGAAAGGGGTTTGTGTGTTTGATTGGATTGTTCGAATGGAAGTCGGATATGATAGTAAAGGATTTGTTTAGGCAGTGTAATGAGATTTTGGGTATAGGGATTGAATAGGAGTATTCATTGGGATGGGGTTTTTTAGGTCTGGTTTTTGGTTAAATAACGTCGCACTTGAGCTGCACAGTATGCTATTGGTGACGGTTCGGTGCCTCCCCCGAAGGAAATACCCGGAAACAATGCCTCGTTTTTTTTAATCATGGTCAGATGACGAGGACAATACCTGGGCTGGAACCCGACGTAACTTCAATAGGCGTTAGGACATTGGAGCCCGATGTCGTATTTATTGTGCACAAGTCCCGTGTACACGGGAATAGTTCACGACAAATCTGATCAGGATCCAATACCCTGGCACGCCGGTATAATTAGTGCAATGTCCTGACACGCCATTATTATCCCATATATACGCAAATATAATTTGTTGGATGGCAACCCTCCGATCGCAAGATCACTACTTTTCTTTATCAAGTCCATCCTTTGAGCATGGATCCTTTGTAGTAGAGGAGTCATGACGTCACTCTAGCTAACATCAAAATGAAGCCAACTTGTATGACCTCAGACACGTGGTTAATTACGTCATTTTATTCATACATTTTCACTGTTACACATTTCTCAATTCATCAGCCAATCGCGAGTATTTTTTAATTCATAATTTTGAAGAGATGGCACGTGATCTGGGGCTTTCGCTCTGAGATGTGGGCTTCACGATTATCACTACTCTAAATGGAATGTCTTATATTTATTATACCCCTGTGTATTTTACAGATACATTTTCCATTTTTATCGAGTATCATAGGCAATTCCAACCGAATACCCATAACTCCGTGCTAGTCTGTTAAGTCTTTAATGTCCTCAAGTTGGCCGTAATGTAATAGTTTGGATAATGAGATTATAATTTAGGTTTTGTTTTGTTTACTTCAACTGATTATGGTGCAATATTGAGAAGCAGTGCTCCAGGGTGGGTCAGAATTAATTTCAAAATTTTATCAGAATTCCCATTCAACCATCATCAATAGCTTGTTTTGCGTATATCTATAAGGCGACGCAAAACAAACTATACATAATACATCCTTTTAATACATTTTCCACTTCTGGTATCAAACTGGATGTTCATATGTAGGTACTTGTTTAAATTTTTTTAAAACTTTTAACTGTTTATTATGTGTGAAGATGAAACACAGAAACTTATTATACGATGAGGACAGGTAATCATGATAAATGAATTTCCGAGATTTTTCCAATTGTCATATAGTTTTTAAACTTGGCCTACGTACGTAATCTCAATGATAATACGAGTGTCATGATAGTTAGTAAATAATACTGATCTACGAGTTTTATTTCATGTCGCGCACCAATTTTCGTCTGAGTAGCGAAATTTAATTATTTTTAAATAATTTTCTTAAATTAATGGGTTAAAATAATTTTTTATTGCTACATAATTATCTTTAAATTTAACTAAAGGATATGTTTAGCGTCAGAAAAATTCTTATTTTAATTGCAATTGTGGTATTTATGTTTCAGAAATGAAATTAAATACTGGGATCCCTTAAGCGTTTCCGTGTTCGTTTAAGTACCGCGGCGCCTCTCTCCGCGGTAAAAAAAAATTTACTTAAAAATGAGTAACTGAACCTACTCATTTTGCTTCGAGTTTAATTACATTGTAAATGAGGCATACGTACTCAAATTTAGGTAACCGTACTTTCTCAGAACTGCGCAGCGTGATTTAATATTTCTAATCTCAGCTTCTGTTCAAGCCATCTTAACAAAGCGTCCTGACAAACTTAAAATAATTGTATAGAAGATGGTTTTCTACATCATTTGATGTCGATTACTTAAATAGAAACTGAGTTAGTACAACTCAATTATCTTAATTCTTATTGTTTTGACACACCTTTTTAGCATTTTTGTTGTCTAACTTCTCCAAGTCGCCCTGGTAGTTTAAAGGAAAATGCTGTGGATTAAAGTGCCTGATCGTTTGTGTTGGATTCGTAGTAGGTTTTGGTTGCAAATGTCGATATTTAATGAAAGTGATATAGGAAGGCAGCCTATGTAGGCTAGCATCTGCACTTTTTATTCATTGTACTCATTTCAAAAATATGTTTGTATTACAAAAATATTGTCAATTTTACATTACGTGGTATAGAAAATAAACATACGATACTATCTTCCGCTGCAAAATAACTCAAAACAGATTTAAAAAAAAAAAACGCATACCCCCATTTTCAATACACCCACCACAAAACATTTAACATCTCGCTCTCCCATCAAACCACCATACTCCCCCAATCAAAACAAACCCACCCACTCTCCAAAAAGAAACCCCCCATCTTTTCAAACCACGCTTCCCAACCACCCCACCCACCCCCACTCTTGTCACACGGTTTGTATGCTCAAGGAAAGAAGGAATATTTTGCAGGTTTGGCGCTCGCCGAGGCAACAAATATCCGAGCATGTCGTATGAATATTGCATGTGAAAGACCCTCGTTCCCTGCTTAAAGGCGAAAGTTGTTGAATATTCAGCGCTCAAACATTGCTTGGCTCCTCTCCAGTGGGGGAGCCTTGGCGTGAAATATTGTATGTGTTTGGTTCGCAGGAACGTGATTCAGGTGATGGGTTGGATGCAGGTAAAGTTGCCGTCTTCTTTTAATTAAGGATTGAGATGGGATTGGATACAATGGGTTGTAATGAGGTAGGGTTTCGTAGGGGATGTTGTATTTTAAGGGGTGTTTTAACACTTGCTTAACATGGTTTTGGTGATGCTTTTAATATATTTTAAGTTTTTTTTAAATTTATTTATTGAGATTTATGTGTGTTTGAACGTTGCTGAGGTGACTGATGAAAGGGTTGCTTGTTGCAAGTTTGCAACTTACTTAAACTTATTGCAACTTAGTTAAAACTTGTTGCGAATTTGGGTTGAAAATGCTGTCATGCTCTCTTAAAAATAACATTCTTATTTTGAGATTGTTTTTGATTGAGGTTAAGTTAATCCAAAGATCCGGGTGTAGCGATGAGAGCCAAGTTTAATTTGAATATTGTGCCTTGTGACTCATAGTCATATACTTTACCGCTGGACCATGACGATATCTATGGTCGTGTTGTTGTATCTGCTATTTATAGTGACCACGAAAAGGTCTTTCACCAAGCCCGCGATGTATCGCTTAAATAGTCCCTAGGCATTTGAATACCAAGTGCTGTATTTTAATGGACAATTGCGTTCTTTCCGACTTAAAAAATATTTAAGAAAATTAAAGTAATTTTTTTTTTAACTTTGTAGTTTTGAATGCATCAAGTTAAGTTAACCAACATGGATGCACTCATTGAAATAACACTAATTTTTAAAAATTATTTGATCGCCAAGACTACTTTCGTTATATTTGACAGTCGTTTCGTCATGGAATCACGTGACTTTGGCGAATCACGAATCCTCAAATTTTGAGCGGAAGTCCTTTATTCAGATTCCTTTACGGCCCATTTCATGGACATTGACTCATAATTGGTTCTTATACTGACATTGTCATAATTCCAAAGGGTCTTCTTGGATAGAGCGTTGAACTCTATATTTTTTTTTAAATCACCCTCATTCTTGACGAAATAAATTTCGTTAAAAAACTACAAAATGAATTTAATCAGTTTGACGAAATATTTAATTGGACAATACAGCAGAAGTCTGTCTCGTCAAAATTAAAGTTTCGTCAAATATGAGAATGCACTTTTAACAGTGCGTATAAAACAATTTGAGAAAGAAAGAAACGATATTAATATGTGCATACTTAAAATAATTATTAATGTGTATGCATTATGTTTTTAGAATAACTGTTTTTCACACGAAATGTATAGCTCTGAATTAAAGCATAAAAAAAATGTTAACTCTATACTTCACTAAATATCTATTTGTTTTCATAACTATTACATTTGCAATCTAACTTGTTAAATGAATGTTACAAAAACGCTTCAATATCCAGATAAAAACAAATCATCATGAAACTTTCATGACAAATGTAAAAATAAATGTTTTATGTAGGCACAACAACGCAACACACAATACTGAAAACTTAATTAGTAAAGGGAAAATGCAGGTTTTTTAAAGGTTAAATAGAAATAAATTAAAACCTTCAAAAATCATGCAGGTTTTATTTTGATATTTGGAACAACGTGCAGGGAATATGAAAGTTTTATAAAAAATTTATGATAATTTATATGCAGGGTATCTAAATATTTTTAAAGGTTATATCAAACGAGATGACCCGAAGAAAACCAGCAGGTCAATATAATAGTTCAGACAACATTTTCAAAAAATATTAGAAATAGACACGATGTGCGAACTTACATTTAACCCTCACACGCTTATGGACGTCATTTTTTGTCCAATGTTCTCCAGTTTTTCCAATCAATGCAGTCAGTCTGTAAACTCATAAAAAATAACCCCATTTTACAATATTTTATAAATTTATTTTTTGTATAACTTAAAATCTATTTTTTGTGTAACTTAAAATCTATCTTTTTGCAATGAATTAAAATTTTGGTAAAAATATCAAAGTGCACGCCTAGGAAAAATATTTCGACCTCTTAAAAGTGAAAACAACTTTAAAATTTCTAAAATAGTGTGAGCGACAGTGGATTAAAGATAATCTAAAATCCCATCATTTTAATACAATCTTAAAAACGACATTACAACTATTCTTAAGAGTAATTACATTTGAAAGTCAAGTTACATTGATAAAATATAATTTTACCCAAATCTACTATACCAATGTAAATGTCTTTTGACATTTTTATTTAATATTAAAAACCGTAATACTAGCATATCTAAATTGTCAACTAAATCCGTTAAACATCTGAAATATTACATCAAAAAGAAAAGGAAGTCTTTTACTTGTGATTCTCTTAAAGAAGATTCCGAGGTGAATTTATCTTCTTTTTGCTATCAATCAAATGGAATTTTCACGAGATTCTTTTTTCCACAACCCCTCATATTAATCTCTTTTACACCTGCACTTTAAATCGTAAGGAGATTAATAGAATATTTTTTTTAGGAAAATGAATGATAAAACCTGATTTAGTCCCTCAATCAAAGTGTGCAACCTTCAGACAAAGTAAAGTAAAAGGGTTTATAGTTTATTCAATGAAAATAGGCTTAAGTATCAAGCACATTAAACATTTGGATTTAAATGTGGGGAATTCTTTAAGATTGAAAAGTAAATATATATTGGAATATTTTCAGTGGCAAAGGTTATCTTATCTAACAATATTACTGTATTGTATATATAATCAGAATATTCAAATATAGTTTTATTTATTATTTCCATTTATAAAAAAATATTTCTGGTTTTTAAACTGTATCTTTATTATAAGATTTGCGATGACACAAATGAACTTATTTGTTAAACTACATTGACGACATTAAACTGTAAAAAAAGTACTTAAAAATGAGTACCTAAACATAATCGTTGTTTTATTACAATTGCATCATAAATGAGAGATTGCGTACTCAAATTGAAGTAATCGTTTTTTTTTCAAAAAAGATAAGTGTTATTTATTATTGCTAGTATCAGCTTATGTGCAAGCAATCTTAACAAAGCGACCTGACAAACTGAAAATAATTGTTCAGTTATTGGTTTTCCACATAATTTGATGTCAGTTTCTGAAATGGAAACTGATCTATTACAACTCAATTATCTTGCTTCCCATTCCCTTGGACACACCTTTAAAAAAAATTCCGTTATTAACGTCGCCCTGGTAGTTTAACGGAGAAGGCATTAACTGCGGTGCCTTTGGTTATGGATTTAATTTGTTGTAAGTCTTGGTTGTAATTGTTGATAATCATTGAAAAGGAATTATGAAGGCAGCCTACGTAGACAAATACTGCTCTTTTTATTCACTTTGCATATTGTACTCCTTTTCGCGTACATGTCTTTTTCAAAAATGACTTATGTATTCGGACCTATGTTAAGCATCGAATGTACTAAAAATGAGTACATTTTACCAATTGAGTACCTATTTTTTGAGTACCTATTTTTTGAGTACCTATTTTTGAGTACCTATTTTTAACAGTGTACCGTGTTGTAGAAGGATGCAGAATATTCAAATATAGTTTGATTTATAATTCTTACTTAAAATAAATAGTTCTGGTTGGTAGTACTTATATTTTGTTTTGTGTCTTTATTGTAAGATTTACGATGAGACAAATTAACTTATTTGCAAGACTACATTGATGATATTTTGTATTTTAGTTGTATAAGGTACAATGTTTTCTTTTATATCTCATTCCCATACTACGTTGTACAATTCAGTTTTAGCTAAATGACTTATGTGACGTCTCATTATTTATATGGTTTAGATAAAACGATTGGGCATCTCGCCCAAACTGAAATGTTGATTGGTTGAAACTAATTTTGAGGGGCGTAACCCAACCACAAATTATTCGAAGCCAGGCTATATCTAACGAAACGAACGAAGTTTATTATTGTTATTGAAATCGAAGTTCAAACATTATATATTTTAGAGACTAGAGAAATATAAAGACTTATTATACTGTTTTATTGTCTGAATAATTCATATAGCAATATAATTCCAAGGTTTCATAGTAAGTAGTCGAAACAGTGTGTTTTTTATAAAATTAATGGCATGTGGGATTGTCTAAATGTTTTTTTAGAAAATGATAGAAATCCGTGTGTGTTGCCGACATTAACCTCGCCAACAGAAGGAAGATAAACATTTGTTTCGTTTAACGTCGCTGTACCCCTTCGGCACCTACACCTTATAAAGAATTTTCGTTATTTTGGGACTTTATACTCATTGCCATTTAATGTCTTATCGATGATTACAAATTTTATGTTAATCAAACAGTTTGTAGAGTACAAATTCGAAATAGAATACCATAAAAGCGCAATATGGAGTTTCTATACTGTTTTTTTTTTACGATTTAGCTGAATTTAAAAACATTTCACATGAAAATCAATTACTTTACCTCTGAGTGTTTATGAAAAGGACAAAATTGTAAAGTTGACTTCTCTGTAATATAGTTTACTTTATATTTCCATATAATTACATATATTTATTACATATATTTTTAAACATGTTTCAAAATCGAATATTTTAATGGATTTAGAGTTTATGTGTATTGGTAGAAAAACTGGAAATTCATGAACAGCATAAGACGTTCAGCACCGGCAGAAGCTCAATTTTGTTAACTGTACAATAATCCACGATTTGACGATACCCGATTCATTCGTGCAATACTGAAAATCCCTATAATCCCCATGCACCATTTAATTAAATGTAAGTCAAAACTCGGTGTAAGCTTGATTGTGAAATCCTTATAAAATTATACTTTCCAGAAAAATCTCCTTATTTTAATGTCTATCGACTTGATTTAAGCTGATGTTATACTGCTGGAACTACTAGACACAAGCATTAGACCTAGACGATTTATAGTTATTTACGTACTTCTTGTTGAGAAATTACTGTCGCATTGAATCGCGCACGAGTCCCAAAAGAAACATAAATGTCATCCAGGCGAAGATTTTGTTATCATTTAGTCTGGTGTAGGGAAAGAACTATCATCGTATAAAAAAGATAAATTCAGAAAAGTAGTCTGAATTACGTCTTATTCTAAGAAAAACGTAATTATACATTTTTGTTATTTCTTCCGCTAAACCTATTTGTTTTTACTAAGTTTTAGAAATAGGTATTAATTCTGAGAAGATTTTTAAGTATATGCTTACTATTAAAGTATCTTTCTGAAATTGTTGCATAAATTTTATTTTTTTGGTTTGGTTTGGTTTGGTTTGGTTAATTAACGTCGCACTAGAGCTGCACAGTGGGCTATTGGCGACGGTTCGGGGTCTATCTCGAAGGAAAGACTCGGGAACACATACACATTCACACACACATTCATACATCCACCTGGTTATTTTAGAACCATGGTCAGATGACGAGGAAACACCTGAACTGGCACCCAACACCTTCAATAGACGTCGGGACTTTGGATCCCGATCAGATGTATCGTGCACCAGTCCCGTATACACGCCGTTAATTTTTGCGGATGTTCTGGACGACATTTTAGTATTTTTGTAGAGAAGCTGGAAACCCTCTGATTACAAGATCACTAGTTATTTACTTTTCTTTGTCAAGTCCATTGCACGGGTTCGAAACACCAATCCACGGATTAGTAGCTGAACGCCTTAACCGCTCGGCTACGGAGGCCTCCATAAATTTTATTAATGTTTAAAATTAATTATCTTATAACTATTACAATTGGGATGATATAATAGTTCTTTGTTAAAATTATCTAATGTAAACATATTTTTATGGTTTTAATATTAATTTGAGCTATGAATTTGATGCAACAAATAAAAACTATTTTATATGGGAGAAAAAAGTCTTTTTTGAACCTAGTAACTGTTTGGATAGTAGTTCTATACAAAATTTACTATATTCAGTATTTAAATATTTAGCGCATCTAAAAAAACGATTCTTTTGGTATTTGTAAACAAAATTTTAGAAATTTTAATGAAAATTAGCCTTTTTTTAATGTTGTTTATTGGTTTGAACTTTAATAAAACTAGAACATTTCTTGAAAACTAAATTTAGTTTCCACTTTTTATATATTTTCTTCCAAAACTCGAAGAAATATTTTTAAAAACCAC
This sequence comes from Troglohyphantes excavatus, assembly GCA_963932185.1. Taxonomy (NCBI): domain Eukaryota; kingdom Metazoa; phylum Arthropoda; class Arachnida; order Araneae; family Linyphiidae; genus Troglohyphantes; species Troglohyphantes excavatus. The sequence continues at coordinate 43,921,356 of OZ010674.1, forward strand.
TAATGTGTATTCATAATTCTTCAAATTGTGTAAAAAATCCAAAACCCTATACTTCAATTATTTATCCGAAAACAATTTCTATATCCTACATTTCAAATAAATTAATAGAAAGCAACAAGTATGAATATTTAAGAAGTTTTGTATTTCATGTACACCCATTATCTACAATTATGTTAAACAAAATAATGTTTTAAAACCTTAATTTTTTTGCCGAAGTTAATAAAACAAATTATCATTGTTTCGAAAAGTATATCTTGAAAATGGAACGGATTTATCAAATATATAAAATAAAACTTCATATTTAAATATGCAATGAAAACTAAATTTGTGCTATTATTCAAACCTATTTATGTTAAAGGCATTAACACTTTTTGATTTACTATCTTAGGTGGAGCATATGCAAAAATGTGTATGCCTGCTTCAGATTATGGATTTTTTTTTGTAATCCCATTATTTTATTCATATAATTTAAATTAGGCGCCAAATAAAGTTTAAACAGATATTATATATAATTAGCAAATTAACATATAAATAACAAACTTTTAGTTAATTCATATAAAAAAATACAAAATTCACGTATGTGGAAATACATCTTATTATTATTTTGTTTTGGATTTGAAAGACATAATTACATTTAATTTAAGATATTCTTCGGTATCTTCTGAAAGTTCTTTATCGGGATATATTTATCAAATAACATAAACTTCAAAAGAAATCAGCTTTTAATTTATTTTGACACTAGTTTTTAATTTTTTAAAAATATTATTCACCTAGCATAGAACGATTGAGTTACTTTTTTTTTTCTCTTACCCAGATATTAATATATTTGAGCGAGTTTAAATTAAAACCGTTTGCTTAAAATATACCGAGTTTAACGAAAATATGTTTATGAATTTATCTTAATTTCACCGTTTTTAATACAACTGCTTTATACTGTTACATTGTGATTTGTTATGACAGAAATTATGAGTATATACTAAATAGAAAACTATTTTCATGCAGTTATAACTACAAGAAACTATATAAGTTTAATTTAATTACCTTGGTATACAATAACTGGTTAACTAATAAATTGTAGAAAAATGTATATTTCAACGCAAAGGGAAGCCCAATGATTCATTTTCTATGCTAAAAAAATCCATACCAATAATGGATATGTAGCACCAACACTAGAGATGTATCTTAGGCACTGGGCATCACAGAATCTGAACAGGTAGCACAAACACTAGACCTGTAGCTCAAACACTGGATATGTAGCTCAAACATTGAACATGTAACTCTCAAACACTGGATATCTCAAACCCTGGACATTTAGCTCAAACACTGAACATCACAAAATATGTACATATAGCACAAACACTGGACATGTAGCTCAAATACTGGACATCTCAAACATTGAACATGTAGCTCAAACACTGGACATGTAGTAAATTTCTGCACCATTTCTTTTTTTTATTCAGTTCTTTGCTTTAAAACCAGTTTTCTCCAAATGTACAATGCATGAGTTGACTGGTTGTCGCATTACGCAGTCCATATAAGCATTGGAACAGAGGGTTATATTATTATAGAAAAAAATATTCTTATAATACCCAATAAGAATTTCTAAATAATTTTTCATTTATTTAAGTAATGTCGTCGTATATATCCGTTTGCATTTCAATGGACTTGAATATAAATTAAACTTAAGTTTAAACTTTTTGCTTTCAGTAAAATGAACTTGTAGTATTCCCCCCAATATAAATAGAATAACATATACATATGATGCATGCTTTTATTATGTTTATTCTAAACTTAACAATAAAACACGTGTTAGGATGTATGTTTGTCCATCTATATTTGTGTTTATTTATATTGTTTGAAAGAAAACAGTTTTGCGAACTTATTAGAAGTTAAAGTAATTATATTTTATCAACCCCCGGAGGATTGCTTTGCAAACCAATGCTGGCTTCATACATTGTAGGCAATGTCAATGTGTTCTAACAACAAAACTTTTTTAGCTATATTAATCACTACTGGAAAATATTTATGAAAGTTTTAACTGAAAATCATTGTTTCGACAACTGTCGAATTGTTTCAGCTCAAATGTAACAGCTCATTGAAAATCTAAACATGTGTAAACAAACAGCATAAATTGTCAAGTATAAATGAGCCAACTTTTACTATAATGTCCAACTTTTATGTTTATAATGTAAGAGAATTGGCGTAAAAATAACTCGCCACTAACATTAATATTAAATTATAGAAAACTCGGTTGCCACATTCGTTTCCTTTATGCTGGCGATGGAATACTAAATAATATGTATAGTACTTCACATAATCTAACTTTATTGTTAATATAGAATTTCATTATTGATACCGTCCAAGAAAGGAGGATTTTGCAAAATTTACTATATTTTTAATGGGAAAAAAGAATATATTTTTGCACTACTTAGAGAAGTTTTAATTTTTCACTTTAAAAAAAACGTATAAAGTGGTCGATTATTATAGACATTTCGTCAATTGTTTAAAAATTTATAACTACAAAACTAAAAATCGAATTTTTAAAAACGCTCTGGATCATTTGTAGCCAATAGTTTAATCTATATCCTAAAAATTTTATTTATTTTTTTGTTGAAAATTTGAAAAACTAGTATTCGAAAATATATAACTTGTATTCGAAATTTTATGAAATTACGACTTTAACATTAAACAACGTCTAAAATACTGATTGAATGGAGAAAAAAATATTCACCTTATTCCTCAAATATTACTTAATAAACTGACGAAATGTCATAATTTTAGGACACTTAATTTTTGAGATGTGAGCGGAACAATGAAAAAAAGTCGCAAATTAAAATTTGTCTGATATTTCCGAATAAACTTTTCTTCTGCAGTCATTTTAATACATATCTTAATTAACTATGTCTAATTTAATTGTAAAGATAGAAATATATTCTTTATGACATCGTAAGGGTGACGTTTTAATAAACATTAATATATTTTTTGATTCAGAATATATGTAATTTTAAATTACTTATAGCAGTTCAGAAATCACGTTGCAAAAATGAGGGAGAAAAAACTGCAAAAGAGAAGAGTGTTTAGATGTTTAAAAATTATTAATATAAAATTAATTCTAATTTTAAAAAGTGATTACTTGGATTTCCATTTCGAACCTATTTCTACACTTCCTAAAAAACCAGGATCTCTAATCTTAGTAACGTGTCAGAAACTCGACGGACAAAATTACTTGCAAGATAAATTTTAGTAACGACGAATCTAATATTAAAAAACTTTTAAACTAATAATCATATTGAAACAAAAATATATTCTTTTTGTTATGAAACAATTCTTAGCAAATTCTTTTAATTTCGTAATTTTAGGATTTTTACTTTTTGAGATACGATCTGAACAACAGCGAAATAATTAAAAGTTCTCCCTAGGGCTTACTTTTTTTAAAAAATAGAGAGACACTTTTTAATTTTATTTTATTTCAGTACATTTTAAATTTAGACATTCATCTTTATAAAAGTTATCCCTCACTGTATGTATTTAAAAGAATTAGGTTTTATAAATGACGATAGTAGGTTTTACTAAGACACGTAGATGTGTTAAATTCAAATTTGATCAAAACAAAATCGTACGAAGAAATTACAATTAAATCTTAACGCACTTCTAAATATTCGGCCAATCTATCCAATACTTCTTTAACCTTCTGAGCGTTTAAAAGAACTTAAAAACAGTTGTTTTCCTCTAAAAAATAATCTACTTGATATTTATAATACATGTATATTATATCTATTTTTAATTTTTATTACTTTAACAGATATAGCTTCCAAGAATCACCCCCAACGGAATAGATTTGAAAATATTTCAACATTGAATATTTTTCTGAATTTGAAACTTATGCGCATAGCTAGAAAAACTGAAAATCCACGGATGGCTTAAGCTTTGTCAGAGGTTCACTATTCACATATATAAAAGAATAGTTTTCTTCGACGCGTGTAGTTTCGTATTGCAAACGGAGTAGTTTCAAATATGAGAAACTAAAAAAAATCTCTTATTCCTATGTTTGCTTGAAATTATAAATTTGTTTCTGAAGAATTTATGTTTAGGAAATATTTTGCTGTGAACAATTCTTTACTTTTAATTTTTAACTTTACTTTTCGTAAAACAATAATTATTAAATAATAAAATTTAAAAGAATTATTTCCGAAATTATATTTTACGCGTATTTTAAAGTAGTTGAATTTAAACAAGATATTTGATATTTCAGTTAATCTTTTTTATTTATACTTATTCTAAATTTATATCATATATAATTTATATCAGAAATAGTTTATGTAAGATTTTATATTATTTTATATTTATATTATAACCTTTAATATTATTTAAATATTATATATGCTTGTGCTTAGTGTCATAATCTCTGCTTAAAATGTGTTTCATATTTCATACAAGGTAAAAGTAGATAAAATACCCTATCCTCCCCAAGCCCCCCTTCAAATAAAAGTGTAAATAAATGTAATGCTTTAAATATTTGTTTAAATATTTTAATGTTATCAAGTAAATATGGATTTTCTTTTTAAAATTTAAAGTATATTCCCTTAAATTTTAAAATGTATTTAATTTGTTATCTGCGTAAAAAAATACTGTATATAACAAATGTTAATTTTCAAAGGCATTCGAGCGTTTTTATTTGTGTTTAAGATTATAATATTAAAAGTATAATTCATTTTTTTTTTTGGGGGGGGGGGGGGTTATAGTTTTGAAAATTGACACCATTCAAAATAGCAATTCATATGTTTTGGAATAATGTTATGTTGTATTTTAAATTTCGTCTATGAAATAGAATAAATACCTACATTTATAATCAAATTTTATAATTTATTGTAAAAATTATTTCAATAACTAAATATTTGTTTAATTTATTCATTTAAAAAAATATTATTTTGATTTAACATTAACGAAATTAAATGTCTCCTGTAAATGTATTTAATCAAAGTTTAAAGAAATGTTAAAAAAAATATTCGTATAATATCTTTTACTAAATATTTTTAAGCTGAAACTTATATTAAACCCTCTAATCGGTTGGAAATAGGAAACAAAGGTAAATTTGTTTTTTAAGAAAGCTTACAAAACTGGAAGTCTTTAAAACTAAGTACTAAGTAAATAAGGAAAACTTTATAAACTAAGTAATGCTCCGTCATAGGGTCAATTAAAAATCTGTAATCTATCATTTTATAAAATAATTTTTTTTGTCATGTTTTTAAAAATAATTCCATATTTCAATTAATAAATTGTTTTTTCAGTTTATTCATTGTTTCAGTTTATTTATTGTTTTTTGAGTTCTTCAAACTTAAATAATTTTGATACTTGAAACAAATTATTGGAATATAATTCTTTCGTAGTATTTTTTTTACAATAACCTAACTTGCATAAATACAAAAAAAAATAACGTTACCTTTTGGTAGAATGCCCTCAGAGCCCAAAGTGAAGATTGCCCCGCAGAGGATTAGAACTTGAACTTTGGTGAACAAAGACAAATGTTCGATTCGATAATCCATATTTTACAATCCGTTTTGCTCCAAAATGAAAAACCTGTCAACTCCAAAACTTAATATTGACAGTTCACTTTTTCCGATGCCGCGACTCAGAAGAGAAACAGGTGCCGGCTCGAACGGCATCGCGCGAGTCCCCGCGAACTTTCGAACATCTGCAGACGATACGGACTCATTCTTCCCGCTCGATGTCGTCTGCTCTCGGTTTTCCTGTCCCTCGGCCATTTATTGGCTCTCGAAGAGAAACTCGGAAACAACCAGGGTTGCCATGGATTGGCGACGTATCGCGATCAAGAGTTACGAAAAATGGGGAATGTGACCAGCGACAAGTGTTTCGGGTGATCTGATTGGTTGATGCGTTCTTGGGTCTGTTCGAATTAACCAATCATATTCTCACTGATATTTAAGATGATTTTTTTAATGTTTATTTTGTAGATTATAACACTTGCAACAGATTTTAATGTTCGTGAAATTAAATATAATTTAAAAAAAATTATTTTATTGTTTCTCTATAATTTGGATTATATAAACCATATGTATTGTAAAAGAATGACGCTACTATTTACTTGTTCAATGCATTATTAACTTTATAGTGATTCTTATTTATCCATATCAGAAATATGCCACATATGCATGATTTTGTAATAATTGAACCGTTCAGAGCAAAAGTGTATCGTGTCCAAAAGCATTAAAGAAATGCTTGTATCGGATTAAGACTTGTTAATCTTATTTAGAACCATAGTAAGTAGAAGAAGAACCATAGTAAGCATAGTTATTTAGAACCATAGTAATTCATAGAACCATATTTTTAGAACCATAGTAAACAAAATCCCTGCTATTGCTATTTTCTAATTATTATTCTCTAAGTAGAAATCTCTGTAGGATTCAACGAGTGTTAAAACATTTTACCTTGATTATCCCAAAACTGTAACTAATGGTCTTGAGTCACTTTAGCTACAAACGCCTCAATTATAAAATGTAAATACTGTTATAATATGTATAAATAGTATATAATGTTGTAATATATGTATAAATAGTAAGCGATTTTGTTTTCTATATATAATTTTTTTTATATATTTTTATTATTGTATTATATTTTTCCAAATTTTTATCATCAAATGTAATAATAAATCAAGACTAAATGAATAAGTACAAATTTTTTGCTAACTTGGGGCAGAAATCTAACTTGGGGCTGACTACATCATTATACTTAAGAGATTCTAACTCTGCAAATTGTCGTAGATATCTAGTAAAAATGTGTTTAGAGGATATATATTGCTATTTGTTTTGTTTTAATGAAAATTGAAGTTAACGTAATTTATAATTTCCCTAAAATAACTATACGAGTTTTCGTAAAACTAAGATACACAATACATTGTTATGAATATATTTAATTTTAAGTAATTATATTAAATGCCTTACATTTTCACATTCTAACAAAAATGGCATTGGAATGAGGTAATGGTTTGGTTAATTAATGTCGCACTGGAGCTGCACATTGGGCTATTGGCGACGGTTCGGGGTCTATCTCGAAGGAAAGACCCTGGAACTCATACACATTCGCACACACATTCATACATGCACCTCGTTATTTTAGAACCATGGTCGGATGACGAGGAAACACCTGAACTGGCACCCAACGCCTTCATTAGACGTCGGGACTTTGGATCCGATTTATCGTACACCAGTCCCGTATACACGCCGTTTATTTTGGCGGATGTTCTGGACGACTTTTCTAGTATTTTGTATCGAAGCTGGCAACCCTCCGATCACAAGATCACTACTTTTTTTACTTTTTATTGTCAAGTCCAACGACTAGGATCGAACCAGGAATTCTCGAATTCCCAGCCGACACCTTTAACCGCTAGGCCACGGAGGCCTCGGAATGAGGTAATGAGTGAAATTACTTTTGTATGATTGTTAAATGTATTTTGGCTAACTTGAGAAGTTTGAAAAGATAGTTTTCAAAAAATTTCCAATTATATATATGATATTATTCAAAATATTGCAAGAGGTTTCTTTAAGGGGGTCCGATACCTTCGACATTTTTTTCTTTATTTTTATACTTGTACAATCCAATTTTTTTTCTCTTTCTAAATATGCATAAAAAACCATTTTAAGACGCTCAATTTTTTTTTAAAATTGCACATTTATTTTTAAATTAAAATTTTAGTAAATTTTTTAACAATTTTAAAAATCCTACTCCTTTTTTGTTTTTCAATATTTTGAAGCAATTTTTTTTATTTAAGATCTTGAATAATATGTAAATAGATGTATGCATTCAAATTTTGATTCAGATACATCACTTTAAAAAAATAAAATATATTAGAAATTTTGGAGACAAAAATTGACGAAAAAAAATAAAATTCCATTTTAAGTGGTTTTAAAAAACAAATTATGGTAAAAATAGGAAATATGAATGCATACATCTATTTAAAATATATTTATCTTGCTATACACACAAAAATTATGATTTTAAGTATAATAGTAAAAAAGCCTTAGCATTTTTAGTGTTCATTCAATTTCAAAACCACGAACAGAGATATTTGCTTTTAAAGTTTACATATGATACAACTATGTTATAGGAACACATCATTAAAACATTCATAACTAAAAAAGTAATAGGAATTTTTTTAAGCAGTTTTTTGTGAGTTATTAAGATAAGTTTGAATTTTATTTTTTAAATATAAAAAAAAATGACTTTTTTTGCGAATTTTGGGTATCGGACCCCCTTAAACATTTTAAACAAAATGCGCTATTATCCTGACTCAAGAAAACATGATATTGAATTTCTTCAACTTTAAAAATGTGATAATATTTTATTTAATTACAATTTTAAAAATTCAAAATTGTATCCATATATTCTACAAAATATTCCCAAAAATAATTATATAAAATTACAAAAGTGTAGTAAAGCAAAACTGTCAAAAGCACGGGCATGTATTTTACAAGTCAGTTCATTAATATTTCAAGTGTGATTTTTTAAAATATTTGTTATTTAAAATGTGTATTTTGTAACGCTAAATGTACATATAATGATGTTAGAATACATCTCATCGGTACGTTCGTTTAACGTTTTACTAAAAAGTTTATTTTTAATGTTTAGTTACGATTTGTTTAATTTAAATATTCTTATTTTAGTTTTACTAACGTAATTATCAATATTTACATTAATTTAAATCATATATCAAATAACTAAATATTTATTTAATAAAAAATGCATTTTGTCACTAGTTGATAAAATAAATTATTGATTAATATGAATCAGTTGTAAATATTGTCGTTATGAAGTTAGTCAAATTTTGAAGTTAGTTTTGAAATCGGAAAACTTCAGTACTTTCTTTTATTGGTTAAAAATCACAAAGCATGCAACACTATTTTTCTGTATATCTTGTTTCTCCTTTAATACACTTTCCTCACGGGAAAAACTAAATCTTGCTACGGAAAAATGAAGGAACGGTTATAAAAGTTGAGTGTAACTTCCAATCTTTTAATTAATTTAAGCCATATACCAAATAACTAAATATTTATTTAATAAAAAATGCAGTTTGTCACTATTTGATATTATAAATCATTGATTAATATGAGTCAGTTGTAAATATTATCGTTACGAAGATAGTCAAATTTTGTAGTTTGTTTTGAAATTGGAAAGCTTGCAGTACTTTTTTTTTTGTTAAAGTCACATAGCATACATACAACAAACACTATTTGCTGTATATGTTGTTTCTCCTTTAATTCACCTTCCTCACGGGAAAAAACTAAATCTTGGTATGAAAAATTGAAGGAGCATTTATAAAATTTAAGTGTAATTTCCACTCTTTGAACATCGTAACAAAACACATTTCCCAAACCTCTATTATTGACAGAACTTCAACAACTATAAAATAAATGTATATGTGTTTTTGCAAATACTATCCAAACATAATCGTAGACACGCACGATTTATTATTAACGATCGACTTATTAGTAAAACATGAATAATAAACAAATATTTAAAAATATATAGTGTAGAATGTAAAATCCGAATACGCGTGTTTTAAATGTCAATGATTTATTAATTTACCAAGATCTTAACAAACATGTTTTGTGTGGAAAAGGAAATTTTAAATGACTTGTGTTCTCAAGCTCCTGTAAAGTGTTAGGTGGGGGAGCTGAGATGGGATTTGGCATTTAAAGGCACCCCTAGTATTTTAAATTGGATTTAAATATGATATTGGATTTTCATATACGAGACCCCCATTCTAAAACGTTTCAGGTCCACTTTGTAAAATTTACTGTAAATTACCTTTTCATATTAAATTTTATTTATAGACCTGTAATTATTGATGCTCATGGACGTAATACTACGTCTAGGAATCTCCAGTGTTTCTGTCCATGCACTCCATTTTTAAATTCATAAAAATATTTAAATTTTACATAATATATTTTAAATCTAATTGTTTGAGGTATACCTTGAAAACTATAACTCTACAATGAATCAAAAATTTGAAGAAAAAAAATAAAAGTGCACGTCTAGGAAAAATTATTTAAATGTCAAGAACAATGAAAACTACTTGCCAAAATCGATTGAGCGTCAGTGGGTTAATTAAATTATGTTGTTTAGTGTGTTAAACAAATACCTGAAAACACCAAATGTTATAAAACACCTGGAAAATTAATATTGTGCTCGTTGTATTGAATGTATATTTAGAAAAGAGACAGTTTAAGACTGACAGGAGACGTTTTGGAATTGGACAAAATGGACAAGAAACATTTTAAAAATCGGTAAAAGACACTTTGTTTCAATTTTTCAAGGATTTATATCACGTTTCTCTGTCTTATCTCCTGCCGCAGGTTGCACCCTCCCAGCACTTTAATCTGTTCACGAGCATCGACTTAAAATTCAACTTACAGCAGGAGACTTACTTACAGGAGAGTCTGTGGGACAGCAACTGTCCCACAGACTTTGAAGTTCTAGCGATGGGCTTGAGACAATTTTGACCACGAAGGAAGAGGCGAGAATATTCAAAGCATGTGGTGTCTGAAGTATGATGTTTGCAGCAGAACAGGTAATTACATGGTTTCGGACATGAGACGCTTAACTAATGTTTTTTACAGATGGTCTTCAACTCGGATTTTTAGTTTTTCAACCCATCTAGTGACCATACCCCCATCTGCGAATCTACCTGCTTTTAGGAAGAATTGTTAATGATTCATCCATCAGACAGTTACACGCCTCTTATTGTAAAGCAAGTCGATCTTCCAGAATGCTTTGAGAATACTTTAGCCTACCCCCCACCCTTTTCCGTTTAGAAATCAGCTCACATACAGGACAACTTTTCTTTAACTTTGCTCACGCGAAAAAGTAAAGTAAAACTTCACTTTTCCCATCAAAAATATTGCTTGAAAGTAGTATATAAAACAATATTTATCTTTATAAAATTGATACATTTAACAAGACACACGCACAAATAGAGATCATGTTTGATTGCATATTTTTCTCACTACCTCTTTTAAAATTAATCCAAATATACTACAGCTGTTAAGCTTTGTTGGCACAACTTATTTTCATAGAAATATAATAAATAACACATCGTTTTGAAGAACATTTAATATCCGGATTTGGACGAGAGACAATTTGGAACTGGAGAGCCATTTAGATTTAGGTTTCAAACTGCAAAGAGAAGGATTTATTTCTGTATATTGTTACCCCACCATGTTAATTACAACTTTTGCAATGCACAATAGACGTTTTGGAAAAAAGTTACTTTTTTCCCAATTTATTTTCAATTAAAAAACGGAGGACTTTTTTTCTGAAATGTTTTTAATTTTACTACAGATAGTATAAATAAATAATAAGCCGTAAAAAACTGTTTAAACACTTAAAAATTTGGAACTGATTGATTCATATAACACGTCATCTAATATACCATACTGTATACTTTCCATGTTTTATAGAATAATTTGAACAATATAGAAACATGTTAAATATATTGTTAAGACTATTAAAAAATCGGTTAGGCACAGTCCCCATAATACCGTAAGGTTATAGAGGCCCACCTAGGCGCATGAACAAGTATGAACTAAACCGCTACGCGGCCTTAGTTGCTAGACGAGTGGGGAGAAGACAGATACACCGCAATCTCTGTATCTGCCTTGTAATGTTTGTTTTGTGAATACTTTGTACGCGCGCCTGAACGGCCAGCTCCTTCATGCATCTTCGGTAAGCATTGGATCCCTCCTCACTTGTCATAAGTTTAAATGTATTGGTATTGTTTCGTTCGACTTGAACTGCTCTTTCAACCTGATTACGATTCCTATGCCACAATTGAACTTTAGTGTGATATTCTATATTAATATTGAAATCTTCGGCAAGTCTTTTTAATTATATCACACAATTTCCACATCAGTTTAAACTGTTAACTAGCCAAACTGAATTGTGCAACTTGTCGTTTTCTTCAATTTAAGCCCGCTCTTGTCACGAATTGTTGTTGAGAACTAACGTTACAGCGGTTGAATAAGCCATCGTATGCCCTTTATTTGACTTATTCCACCTCATACTTCAAAACGTCTAAAACAAGTGCATAAATGACTTACCATTTGTCGATATGTTACATTTTCTTGTGCGCGATTGTAGGTCCTTGATCTCCTTATGCCAATTTCCTTTGGAGTTATGGGACTTTAAAATAACACTTTTGGTTTAGCGCAAGTTCCTGCCGACGACCACAGTTCCTTCTGATTGCAAAGACTTATTTATGTAAAACAGTTATTATGGATTCAAAAGTTCCATTTGATCGAATAAATTATATCATATATACTATATTTGTAATAAAGATCCCTTTTAAGCCTCTTATATGAAACGGATCTTGGCACATGCAGTCTCAAAATAAAGAGAATGTCAGGGACCAGTTATGAATCGTACTTTTATCTCATAAATATCAAAGTTTTTTTTAAAGTTTTTTTCAAAGTTTTATAATGTTCCATCTATGAGCAAAAGGTTAAACTTTTTGGATATTTTGTTATAAAAAATTCGATTAAATATTTCACTCGAATGGATCAGTGTGTGTGTGGGGAGGGGGGGGGGGGTTGTTCATGCGATAATTATCGCACGGACATGCTAGTACACATTATATATATATATATATATATATATATATATATATATATATATATATATATATATATATATATATATATTCCATCTGAATTCATCAATTTTGCTCAATATAAAATAAACTTTTGGTATTGCGTACTCGGCTAATAGTATCATGTGTAAAATATATACTAAAATGATTTACAGTGTAAGAGTTACATATTTCAAGGTTATAAAATGGAGAAAAGATAATTGTAATAATTCGTCGAAATTCGTTTTACTAAATTAAAGGAATAAAACAAATTGTTGATTTATTATTTAAATTAGTTTTTCAGAAGTCAAGTTTTTATTACTAAAACATACATTTAATTTATAAAATATGTAGGACGAGTAATGAATTGCTTGGTAAGTAATAATTGAGGAATTGATTTTCAAAAGAAAATAAATTTATCGATTACATTTAACATACATACATTTACACATACATTTAATTTGATTTATTATTTAAATTAGTTTTTCAGAAGTCAAGTTTTTATTACTAAAACATACATTTAATTTATAAAATATGTAGGACGAGTAATGAATTGCTTGGTAGGTAATAATTGAGGAATTGATTTTCAAAAGAAAATAAATTTATCGATTTTTATTAGTTTCCGCACATACAGTTATATACTTATCGAATTTAAATTGATTCCAAATTGTTAAATATAAAGGTTTTCTTATTGTTTTTCAGCTACTGCAAGTCTTACGAAATATGATGATTCAATTTATCTGATAATTATTTAAATTTTGCAGTTAAAAGTACATGAATTAAATTTGTAAGGAGCAGTCGTATTCAAAATAAGGAAATCTTATTCATTATTATTGGCTCTATACTATGAAACGAAATAAAAAATATCCCAACTTAAAAGTCGTTTTCTGAAAAATGCATTTCTCGTAGTAAACAGTTCGCGATAAATACAAAAAAAGTTTTTATGGTAAAATACTGTAATTTTCTAAAAATGCTTTTATATAATTTTATTTGTGTTACAAACTAAGCACTAAGGTCTAAATTTAATTTGAGAAGTTTTATGAGTGTTTACGTATAATTTAATAGTTTGTTTTTGAATAAGTTATATTTAAAGGTTCGTTTAACTGCATCTCAATATAAAAGTAGACTATAACAAAATTTATAGTTCAGAGCACAGATGATCATCACAGACGTATTTTTACAAAAAGATTTTCAAATATATTGAATAGATTTTTTTACAGCTGTTAGCATAACGCGAAAATATTATGATATTTTCCTTTAAATTTCCGATTATTTTTAAAAATATTTTTGAAATATGTTATTTTTTAAAAAAACATTCTGAACAGCATTAGTCACATTTAAAAAAAAGTCTCCGCACCCAGTCGGATACCTTAAATATAAATTTTACAATTTGTATAAAATCAGTATTTGGCGTATTATGAAATTAGTACATAAACATCTTTTATTCTGTTTTCAAATAAGAAGCATTAAAATTAATAAACATGATGTTACTTTTATTGAGATTAAAAACACAATAAACGAGAGAAAAAAATACTAACAAATATTAAAAATTAAAAGAAAATAAACGACTATATTTATAAAAAAATAAAATAAAAAAATAACTTAAATATTCCATAAACTCAATGTTATTATTTTGTCAAAAATACATAATACTTAAACACATTAATACCACCATATTACAGCAAATTGAAAACTAAAACGTTTGTTTAATTAAAGTAATGGCTGGGTATCATAATTGATAGTTCTAAATACATACAACCAGTAACAAAGCTACATCGGTAGAGAAAATATTTGCATGAAATAGAGAATGCTTATTTTCAATAAACATTTCCGTAAGAACGAACCTGGTACACAAAAAAAATGATATATTAAAAAAGTTAATATATTTTTATTTAAGCATAAACAAGCGAATAATTTTAATTTTTATTTTATGTTATTCATCTACAAAAAAGCATTATTATAAAATATATTATAGGAATATCATTTTATTGTATATGTTTCAAACGCAAACGTTCAACTAAATATTTAGTATTACTATAAATTATTTTTAAACAAATAATTACTGTAAATCAAAAGCAGTTAGTCATGAATAATCTCATTTACTAACACATTATTACTACAAAAAAAATGCAAAACTAAAGAATAAATATGTGAACAACTTTTCTGTTTTACGCTATTGTTTAAACAAATGAAACTTAAGCCCTATAATTGAAATCAATTTTTTACGATGCCAAAAGTAACTGTATATGATATGTTATTTTGTATTCAGTTTACAAAAAAGATCTCTAGAAAAAGTGTCTCCAGAATTACATGTTAAAATTGTCTTATTAAAATAATCACGAAATACTACACTAAGAAATCGGCTCATTATAATTTTTTTTTTTAATTTTAATAATAAAAGTTTATCTGATTAACGTAAAACGTTAATTACTTCTAAAAAAATTAATACAACATTGTTTATGCATTTACTTTATTTAATGCAAGGTATTTAATAAGAAATCATTCTAATTTCAATTCTAATTTTTCCCAAGTCGTTGTAGTTATGATAACATAAATAAAAAAATCGTTTTCTAAGGGATTTTAAAATATTGGCTTTATTTTTAATGGTTATATGTATGACATTACATACGAGTTTTTGTTAAAGAAGCGTTAAATTAAAGATATTTTTTTATAAATGGTAATTTAATCTCAATAAAGAATTTCTTTTGAAAATTTTATAATCAGTTAATATATATTTTGAATCCGTTTTATGTTTTGCGATAAACTATTTTTAAGAAATCTTCAATATACTATATATCAAACGTAAATATATAATACTAAAACATTTATTTAAATGTGTTAATTTTATATATTAATACAATTATATTCTTTAACCCTAAACATTTTTATTTCTTTTAGTTTTTTTCCATTTATTTGTTTGCGCATTTTAAAAATGCTTTCGTGTTAAATTAGTTTTTTAAGGACATAATTTAGTTACAATAAATTTGGTTCGTCATTTTAGTGATATTTTCAAAAACGAAATATTTCTTTTACTCAATTTTTAGCAAATTCAATTTTTATACATAAAAGGATAATTTTGTCAGATAACATTACAATTTGTGTAATTTAACCATTTTCAGACAATACCAAAACTGCCTAAACTTATTGAGTCTAAAAAGTTGTTAGTAGTACTTTTACTTACATGTTTAATTGGTTTTTTTTTATAAAATATTATTTTAAGACTTTCCTCGGATTATTAAAGTTATGAAAGGTATCTACGAATAACGGAAAAAATATCAACCTTGTAAAAAACGAAGTGTCTTCTTTGAGCCATTTACGTTATGTTTATGAATGACCAGCAATATGAATAATTTTTCACCTAAGTAAATATTTTTTTCGGAATGTAACATATTCATATATAAACATATATTAATTTAATTATTTGTTTACATTTTTTTTTTGATTAGCAGTTCTTTGTCTGCATACATCTCTTTATACTCGATAGTTCACTTATAAAAAGCATTGATTTTTGCGCAACTTTTCTTATGCATGGTAGCTTAACAATATTGTCTTTTAATTACATTTATATTATTCGCTCTTTCAACGCACCCACAATGCCGCGTTAACTATTTATAAAGGTATAGAGAAATATATATTTTATTGTAACATTTTATAAAATAATACATATTTTGAATAAATTCTATTCTATTCTATTTACTGTCACTATTTTACCCAACAACTTCTCATAGAGAAGTAAAAATGTAGTGATATTGCGATCGGAGGGTTGACAACTTCACTGCTAAAATCAATCAATGAAAGTCATCTAAATGTATCCAAAAAATTATACTGGCGTATATACGAGTCTGAATAAATAATGTGCACGATAAATCTGATCGATGTCCAATGTCCTGACACATATTCAGGTTGCGTTGGGTGCCAATTCAGGTGTTACATCGTCGTCTGTTTATTGTTCTAAAATACGTGGCGTTGCTGTGTGAATGTTTGTGTGTGTGTATTCTGTGTCCTGGTGATTAAGCATATAAAGATAACAGATATGAAGCAGCCTAAATCAGCCAAGCAATAATCTCTTAATTTAAACATTTGATTGCTTTGGTTAATTAACGTCGCACTAGAGCTGCACAGTGGGCTATTGGCGACGGTTTGGGGCCTATCTCAAAGGAAAGACTATATAACGATGTCTCGTATTTTTGAACCATAGTTAGATGACGAGGACAACACCTGAGCTGGCACCCGACGCATCCTCAGTAGGCGTCATTACATTAAACCCCAATCAGATTTATCGTGCAGCAGTCCCGTATATACGCCAGTATAATTTGTTCGATTTTCTGGACTACTTTATAGTACTTTTGTAGCGTAAATGGCAACCTTCCAATTGGAAGTTCACAACTTTTTTACTTTTATTTGTCAAGTTCATCGGAAGGACTCGAACTAGCAATCCTCTGATTACCAGCTGAACGTCTTAAACCACTGGGCAACTGGAGGCCCGATTGTATTGGTAAGTATATTTAGTTTAGTTTTAATACATAACGCATATATACTGGAATGTCTATTGATATAAATAAATTCCAACAACAACAAAAAATGTTGTATTTAGAGTCAGTCTTTAAAATTTAAATTCTTCAAGTTCCACTTCGCTAAAAAGAACCACCTGTCAACTTATTCATTTTGTTTAAGTTTTTTATCGACAAAACAATTCTCTTTATTTTTACACCAAAGACGTTTTTCCCCAAGTGAACCCTATTAAACATCACAATCCATACCAAACTTGTTTCTCTCAAAAAAAGTGTCACCAACGCTTAATGGATCGCGAAACATCCCCCTCCCCCCCGCGACACCGATCCCCTTTCCCAAAACACGTTGGCGACCAACCCGAACCTACGGCAACCCTAACTAGAAAAGTCTTCGGAATAGATGGCGCTTCAAAAGAGCAGACCCCCCACTCCCCCCCTGTGGTCCCAGAGCACTTACGGCCTTATCGCCCAATCGATATTTTCCCCACTTTTGTTTTGATTTCATTCACTATCTTTATTCTTTCTCTCACTGTCTTTCTCTTTCTTTTCGAGGGTGGGGTGAGAGAGAGAGAGAAGTTTCTCTTTTCTTTTTCAATCAGGGGGACGGGCGAATGGGGGGGGGGGAGGACAGGCGCCGAAACCGACACCCCGCCCGGAATTGCCCGGATCAAATGGTTCGGGGTCCCGGCGCTTATCGGGTAGGTTGGCACTTGCCGGGTGTGTGTGGAAATCGGAGTGTGAGATTTCGGTGAAGAAGGTTTTCTTTTTTAACCCCGGGTCAGGTCTCATAAAATGTGGTTAAATGTTTTAAGGTTGTGGGTAAGGTTAAGTTGAGCGAATAATGGATTTTTGACGTAAGATACGTTTATAAAGCAACTTATTGGGTCTATTCTATCCTTTACGTTTGTAAGATATGCATACACTGTTAAAAAATAGGTAGCGGAGACCGGGGTTAGTTAGCATAAGGGGCTAGTTGGCACGCAGATTTTATTTCCTACACCGTGGAGCTAGATCGCTGTCATCTTGCTAGTGGGGAGTGTATGTAAAGGTGCACCATCCACCATAACTTCAGTCTGCTTGGAAGCGTCACGAAAGAAGGACCATTAATTCATTGTTTTTCCGACTGATGAGTAAATATTTTCATCGTAAATTGTTTGTTCTGGTGACCCCGTAGATCGAATTGAAGCGCTGCTGATAGCGGTTTTCGAAAGAGTGGTTAACTGTGGTTGCTTGCATGCATCACAATATTTTGTTTCTGATGTTTGGAATTGTATGGAATCCATCTTGTTTTGGATATCCCTGTGGGGATAGTTGGCATAGTTAGGTTTGGGGTCAGTTGACATAGCTACGACAACTCGTCTTACACCTATGCAAACCAAAGCAAGACCACTACAGCAATCCAACCGCGGCCGTGATAGAAGATTTACTGCTTTCCTAACATACAGTTCTATCAAAGATAGAATCGCTGCTGAAAAGGTCAATAAGACGAAAAAGCCATGTACATTCAAAAAGGATGACGTGGATGGGTTGATAAGTCAAAGAAGGAAAAGCTTCCTTGAAAACGTCGATTAGAATTTTTGATGACGGCCTGTCATGCATTAGATATGCCGAAAGTGACGACAGCTTGGTCTTCCTTAATGATAATTCAGATGCTGAAGAACCTTTCCATGGCGAAGAGCTTTCACCCTCAGCCTCCTGCCAAGACGATGGTAAGGGTTCTCATTCGACAGTTCCCAAGAAACCCTGGAGAACCTCAGAAAGTTGCCAATCGGTCATTTTGAACAAGACCAACAACGATTCCCACAATCTCAAGCTCCTTCTAATCACCCTGAATATCACGTAAATGACTTTGTTTTGGTGAAGTACTACGTCCGCCAATACCCTGGGAAGATTGTCGAAACTAATGGCGACGATCCACCATGATCTTAAAGGGGGAAAATTGTAGATGGACAGACGAGGATGATTCAATTTGGTATGACCAAAGTAAAATTGTTCGAAAATTGAACCCACTTGTTCAAATAAACGAGCGCCCAAACTATGGTTAATTTAAAACTTTGCAGCGACATGGAGTTCATCCACCTTTCTTTCTCTGCCAAGCAATTCCCGGAAAGAATTTCCACTTGAATAGTGTTTATGTCAAAGAGCCAATCGCATAGCTCCAATGCACGATGCCCGCGCAGAGGACGGTAGAACGCAATAAACACTGACGAATAGGAACTCATTCCCAGCCAGAAAGCCATAGTTCCAATAGCATTTATTTAACCTGTAAACGTAAATCCTGAATTGTTAAACTTGCATAAATAAATATTTTTTCCCTAAATACTATGGTGTTTATCAACTTATTCATTGCCACTTAATTAAACATTCTGATCTGAAATGGAGTCTACAATAGCGTGGTCGTACAACACGTACAACAATGGCCGCCGCAACTTTTAAATAATTCTATTTAAATAACTATAAGTAATAATAATAGGCAGAATTTTTTTTTCTTGAAGAATTCATTATTTATTCAGATGTTTAATTTCATAATGTTCTTTATAGATTTAAGCAGAATTTATTTTTGTTCAAGTATTATTTTTTGAAGAATTTATTCTTTGAAAAGGAAGTTACCCCATGTTTTGATAAAATAAAATGTGTTTTCTCGAAAATTGCTGTGTTCCGCCTAAGTAATCCTATACATATCACGTTATGCCAACTCACCCCTAGAGGTATGCCAACTCACCCTGAATCCGGAGTTAGTTGGCATAGTTGCAAAATTTTAGGAAAAGTGCTTTTGGGGTTACTTAAACACGGATTTACTTAATGGGTCCTACATGATTTTGTAGCCAAAAAGTTAGGCTATCCGCAGCATTCATTAGAATCTCTCCAAGTATTGCACAAAAAATAGAAAAATCATAATCCAAAATCCATGTCAACTAGCCCCGGTCTACTCCATTTAAAAATAAGTAAAATGTACTCATTGTTGATTACATCCGATGCTTATCATTTCTCTGAATACGAAAGTTTCATTACTGAAAAAGATTTGTACTTAAAATGAGTAAAATATTTAAAAAGAGCAGCTGCTTGCCTACATATGGGCTGCGTTTATAATTCACTTTATATAAATTTCAACAATTGTAACCAGGACTTACCGGGAATCGAACTCAATAAGTCTACCTGATGTCGTCCGCAAGAGGAACTTTGAGAAAAATACGCTAAAGAAGTAATATTTTTTGTATTTACGAATTAGTTGAAGAAATTGAATTATTTAATATCAACTTTATACTTATTACAACTTTTTGAAGTTAGTGCCAAATTTAAAAACATACATAAATTTTGGCACCAATTTCAAGAAATTTTGTAATAAGTATAAAATTATATTAAATAATTAAATTTTTTCAATTTGCAAGTAACTATTTTTACTTTTTAGAGCGTTTTTCTTAAAGTTGATTTCCCTATTTTGTTTTTAAATATAATTTTATTTTAATTGCAGCAAACAAAAGAAATGCAAAGCTTTATTATGTTTTAACATAAATATCTTCATATTGAGTTTACCGTTTATGTCGAACGGAACACATTATGTTAGTATTTTGTATATAGGTATGATTTTGATATTCTAATGTAGAGACGATGAATTTTTAATTACTTGTGACACACACTATATGTTTGTATAAGATTTTATTTTTTATTTAACATATATGGAAATCATTTATTTCAGTTGCTTTAAACATTATATCAGTATATAAAAGATATATGTAAAATCAAATGTAAAAACAGAGTTTATGTAAAGGGGTTATGTAAATGTGTCTCTATTTGGAAAAATAAAACTCTTGGAGAAAATATATAAACTCAAACAGGATAATTAATTTTTATTTACTGTAACCATTTTAAAAATAATTTATAATCGGTGATAACATAGTTCGGAATGATCAAAGAAATACACAGAGTTGGTCTCTCTTATAAAATAAGTAATTATACAAAAAAATATCTTAAAAATATTATCTTTGATATGTAGTTATATTTTTATTCCGCATATCACCATACTCTAATATCTTAAATGTACGCGCTAAGCTTTTAAATGTATACTATAAGCTATTAAATGAATTCTGTAAGCTTTTAATATCTATATTTTTCTAAACATATCAAATATATATGTTATATCGAAAATTAAGACTCACATTTAATTTAGAATTTCACTTCACACAGTAAACATCCCATTTCTGAGTTTCTGTAAAACAGTTTTTACTGCGTAGAATGTCAATACTCACAGAAAACACGCTTAAAAGTTGTCTTTTATCTGCGGTCTGCAGGTGAGCGGCGCCACTTTTTTCATATTTATAATTACTAAATTTGCTCGAGTTCCTCATGTAATGCTTTTGAAAGAGAATTAAAGTATTATTTTACTAAATGTAATATACGAGTCGAGAATTATATACATATACTATATTTTAAAGCTTAGAAAACATATATGTGTGTAACTCTTAACTGATAAAGACTACTAATTTTTTTTTTTTAAGATTTGGTTTACAAGAACGATATTGAAATAGGTAATATCAATATAAGTTACAAATAATTAAAATTCTTAATTACACTTTCGTTTCTGAGATTTCAGGGTTTCAATATATGTTATTAATTTATCTCTTACAGATCATTTAGAAAAATCCAAGCTGGAGTTCCGATCTAATTGGAATCCCCTGACATAGAAATTAGTCGGTTCTCCTTGCTTTGTTTTATTTGTTATTTTAAATTTTGCTCTCATATTATTCATTTTAGAATTTTATTGATTAGCTGTTTTGCAATATTCTAAAATATAAAACCTTATTTAAATGATTTATTTTCTGATTAAATATTGATGTGGATAATTAATGGTTAATATAGATTCCAAATAAACATTTGTTGATTAGAAATTTAGTTACAGCGATTAAACAGGTCAGAGTATGTTCAAAATTCACTCGTTCTTACCCCACGCGATTCAAAGGTTATGGGGAGGGGAGGATATTTGACCAAGTTAATAGAGAATTATCAATGAATAGAAAATAGAAATAGTAGTAATCAATATTCTTTAATTAGTTACATGATTTACTTTTAAGATGTATTTAATTTAAACCAATGACCTCTTTTTCTATCACTCATATTAAAAACCAAACACTCGATATACCCTTTGTTTAATAAATTTGAACAGTTGAATCAAATATCCTCTAACCCTTCTCTCTTCCAGAGTATACATATTCAAATGTCTTAATCTATCTTCATAATCCATGCATGAAAACTCTTGCTCAATTTTAGTAGCCCTCTGTTGAACTTCCTCTAACAAGTCAATGTCTTTTTAAAGATATGGTGACCAAACCTGTTCAGCCTGTAGCCAACCTGTAAACCTGTAAAGATGAGTCTTTACTAAACATGTATATAATGGCAAGATTATATCGTTGGATTTTGGTAAAACACTTTTTCTGATACACCCCAACATTCTAATAGCTTTTTTGCTAGCCACCGTACATTGATGACCCATTTTAAAATCCACATTTACAATACCCCTTAATTACTAACCATGTCACTATTTTGGATTTTTGCCTCCTGTAAAACATACATTGTTAAAATAAAGTACTCAAAAATAAGTAAAATGTACTCATTTTTGAGTGCATTCGATTCTTGTCATGGTTCGGAATACAAAAGTTTCGATTTAAAAAAAGACATGTTCTAAAGTATGATTACAATGGGTAAAAATTAAGAAAACGAGCAGAGATGCTAGACTATATAAATCTTTTTCAATACATGTCGACAATTACAACCAAGACTTCCCGGGAATCTAACCCAGATCCTCAGGCACAGCAGTACGGTGTCCTACTCGTTAAACTACCAGGGCGACTTTATGAAGTTAAAAAGAGAAGATATTTTAAAAAGGTGCGCAAAAGAATTGGAAGTAAGTTAATTGATTGAGTTGCAATAACTCAGTTTCCATATAATCAATCGACATAAAATATTGTGGAACACCATTTTCTTTTAAACTGTTTTATGTTTGTCAGGCCGCTTTGTTAAGATGGCTTAAACATAAACTAAGAATGACCATTTTAAATCACAATGAACATATTTGAGAAAGCACGGTTACTTAAATTTGAATGCGTCATCGCTCATTTCAGATGCAATTGTACTCAAAGAAAAACGAGTCAGGTACTCATTTTTAAGTAACATTTTTTTTACAGTGCAACATTCTATTAGCTTTCTTGCTAGCCACTGTACTATTATGACCCATTTTATAATCTTCATTCACTAATACCCCCAGATCACTGAATATGCCACTATTTTGGATTTTTGGCTATTGTAAAATACAGGCGGCCTTTCCAATTTAGATACCCATGTGCAAAACCTAACATGATCGGTTAACGGTTTGGTTTGGTTAGCTAACGTCGCATTAGAGCTGCACAGTGGGCTATTGTCGACGGTTCGAGGTATATCTCGAAGGAAAGACCCGAGAACACATACACATTCATACATGCACCTCGTTATTTTAGAACCATGGTCGGTTTGGTTTGGTTAATTAACGTCGCACTAGAGCTGTATAGTGGGCTATTGGCGACGGTTCGGGGTCTATCTAGAAGGAAAGACCCGGGAACACAAACACATCCACACACACATTCCTTCCTGCACTGCATATGTTCATTGTGATTTAAAATTGTTATTTTAGAACCATGGTCAGATGACGAAGAAATACCTGAACTGGCACCCAACGCCTTCAATAGACGTCGGGACTTCAACAGAGTTCCGGATAAAAAAGATGGATAATCGAGGTTCTATTTATCACATTGGTAATATAAGTAAACTATTTTGGCGAAAAAAAAACTTTACAATATTTACGTTTTTTATAAACGCTCAGAGGGCCAGAGTTTGGCACCCCTGAACATAAACATCCATGCTAAACAAGCGTCCCCGGCAATCCGATCAACTCTCTTCAACTGCACTCGCTTTATAGAGCCCCCGAAAACCGATGTGCTGTCAACCTCCGGTTTGCGTTGAGGCATTCCCCGATAAATCACTCCATCTTGGTATTTTCTTCCCGGAGAGCATTTGTGGGCTGAGGATGATGAATAGCAACGTCGATGCCCTATCATTCCCTTTGAACGTTCGTCGGGTTCGGAATGCTGCAGCCCGATCTGAATGGGCACGCTGAGTAATATATCCATGCCCGCGTGACGTATATTCCAGTCCCACGCTGGGTTTGAGTTGGAGATGCTCCGGTGCAATGTCGGGAAGAGAAGTAAGATGAATTATTGAGTTTGTTGATGTCTGTCATTGCACTTGAAAGGGCGAGAGAGAGACATTTTGGAACTTGATGGGGGTAATTTCGAATACTTTTTCGTCTTATATATTGAAACATATTCTGGGCTCGCGTGGATGGCCTAGTAAGATTATTGGATAGTTGAAATATTGTCACACTAGAACTGTACAATAGCGACGGTTCGGGATTTATATCAAAAGAAATATCCGGGAACATTGCCTTGTAAGTAATTCTAACCGTGGTCAAATGACGAGAGCAACATTTGATCTGGATATCTCGAAAATTGTATAGACGTTATTCCACTGCTTCATAAACGATTTAATGCGCATCGGTACCGTATACACGGTGGATATTTTGGGATGCGTAAAAGGAACGATTCTGATAACCCACCGATTTCCAGATAGCTACACACTTGTTGGGGGTCGAACCCGCATCTATCGGATGATGAGTGTGAAGTTCTTAATCAATTGTCCACCGCTGGTCATTGTTGTGTTTTGAAGTACTTTAATCTTATTTACCAAATATATACTATGCCCACGTGACCTAACGAGAAGAGCATGGTGTAATGGTTGCGAGTTCCATGTTAATCTAACCTGGCATAGGTTAAAATATACTTTCAGGCGTAGGTTAAAATATACTTTCAGGCGTAGATTAAAATATCTTTTCAGGTGTATGTTAAAATATACTTTCAGGCGTAGGTTAAAATATACTTTCAGGCATAGGTTAAACCATACTTTCAGGCGTAGGTTAAAATTTACTTTCAGACGTTTGTTAAAATATAATATCAGACGTAGGTTAAAATATTCTTTCAGGCGTTGATTAAAATATATTATCAGGCGTAGGTTAAAATATACTTTCAGGCGTAGGATAAAATATTCTTTCAGGCGTTAGTTAAAATATACTTTAAATCGTAGGTTAAAATATACTTTAAATTGTAGGTTAAAATATACTTTAAATCGTAGATTAAAATATACTTTAAATCGTTGGTTAAAATATACTTTAAATCGTAGGTTAAAATATACTTTCAGGCGTTGGTTAAAATATATTTTCATTTTATTTGACCTAAAAGTCCATACATTAGTCGTGATGTGAGAAGCTCAGATATTGTGTTCATAATCACAATTCAAATTGCTTTCGAATCTTCGCCAATTAACCTTGTTGTAGATCTATAGTAAGACCGTAATCCCTTGGTAAGCATCGTATGTTATACATTCAGCATTGCCTGGTAGGTATAGTCTCCAGTAAAGCTTCCGGGGACCAGACAATGGTCAAAATTGAACAGAAAGATGATTGCAAAACATTCAGGGGAACCTACGGACCAGTCAATTAGAAGTCAAGATTGAACATACAATTTGTTTTGTTATTCTTGAATATTAATATAGCAGAGATTAAAAAGAAACACTAAGAAGAGGTTAATATAACTTGATTTATACTTATAAACTTATTTTTCTTGCATAAACTTTCACCATCATAATCATTTTTTTTAAATAAGCAAACGTTTTTACATGTTTTAAATTTTATTTTACTATTTTTGGAAGGAAATAAATATGACGTGGTCAATTCGGATGCTATATGATGATTAATCTTCTCTTGTGTAAATCTCTAAGTATAAAGTTATTTACCATAAAATCATGTATACGTTTTAAGCTTTACCTATGAAACCATTACTTAAGCCCTTGACTTGGGAGCTGTTTTAATGAATAATGTTCAACACCTCATTTAAAATCCTCTCAAAATGATAAATGAACTGTCTTGATGCAGAAGCGTAGCAATTTGTAAGGGAGGAGGTTAATTTGAATCACGACTTTGTATATCAGGACATTCATTTTGAAAAGGCAACGTTACCTCGAGCACTTGTACTTACAATTACATATGTATCCCAATTTCAAATTAAAATTGTTATTTTATTTTCCAACAATCGCGAAAATTTACAATTATAGCAATAATAGTAAAAAGTATTTTGCTTTTAAGCGAATCAAAATACCCATTTAGAGATGAAAATAAACATATTTATTGTCAATATATTTATCTCTGATATATTAAGTTGGAAGCATAAATATTTCAATAAAAAATATATGCAATGTAAAACGCTCATAAAAATATATTTTTTTAAAAAAATAGGGATTTTAAGCCGTAAGCTAACCTGTACAACAAATTAATGTTTATTATATTTATAAAAAACTTTTACCATTAAAAATTTAACAAATTTAACAGATTTTATTTATTGACTATCTTTTTGACGAAACGTTTTCAAAATAACGTAAGGAATCAAGATGTAAATGTGGATATTTTTAATATGCATTCAGACATAATAACTATATGACAAATAGCATAATATACATACATTTGGTGTCATTTTATACAAAATTAAGTTCCGATGGACGTAAGATTTTGAAATAAAGAGCATGTACAAGGAGTAAATGCATTTCTTTAAATTCAACTAGGTTGTTTGAATAAATATTTTAAAAGCACATACATTGTTAAAAATTTCAGTTCAACGATGTACCATATCTTAGTGCAAAACAGAGGTATACACCAAAAATCCTTTATAAAAAGAAACGGATGTTTCACCGATAATTGGTTCAACCTTTTTAACTGAACCCGAAATTTTCGCTGTCGCTACAGAAACAAATACCTCCAAGAAAGACAACGACGGACATGGATCTCCGTGGCCCAGTGGATAACGGCTTTCAGTATGAATCAGAGGATTCCTAGTTTGAGCCCGATCGGTGACAAGTTGTCATTTGCGATCGGAGGGTTACCAGCTTCGCTACAAAAATACTGCTACTACAATACTAAGAAAACCCAAATTTTAAGTTTTATACAACGTTCTGATTTTTGGTGCAACGTTTCACAACTAAACCATCCGTGGTAGCACCTTAAAATGGTGAAACTAAGCACAAAATATTGGTTTAAGCTAAATAGGTACCAAAGTTTAGTGCAAGATCGTAATAATTTTTAACAGTGTAGAAATTACTATACCTATTGTTTTAAAAGAACTTTAATGTGTTCTTATAAACCATAAACAGTAATAATTTCTTTAAAGTTGCGAGTACGAAAGTCATATTTCTAAAATGATACATTTAAAAACAGCTTCACTTGATTTTGTGGTTTTAGAATATTATAATAAAAATATGAGTAAAATTTATTTACGAAAGCCCCATCAATAAGACAATACTTTATGTTTTGAAAACTTAAAATTTGAAGGTCCACAGGAAATTGATGAGGGTCCATTTTTACTAAAAAAAATTTAGGACCTCAACACTTTATTTACAATACATCATAATACACCAAATTGCAGAGTTAAACGTTGATAATCTTTCAAAAGAAACTTTAAAGTATCATTTTGCTGTGTATGTTATGAGACATGGAATTATGTGTGTTGTTTTTATTTTCTGCAAAATCACTCGGATGGACTATGAGCGTTCTTCACATGCACCCTTCGTTTGTACATTGTAAGAAAATGTATTTAAAAAAGGAGTACCTGAATCTACTCGTTTTCCTTTAAGTATAAATGCATCGTAAACCTATTGAAATGCAAATAACCGTACTTTCTCAAAAAGTAGCAATGGTGATTTAATATTGCTAATCCCAGCTTCTGTTTAAGCAATCTTAATGAAACCAAACAAATTTAAAATAGTTTTAAATTTGATAATACTAACTATATTATCCTGTATGTATACTAAATGCTAATCGCATCGTGGAAATTAATTTTTTGTACATCGTCAGTGGTGGAGTAGAATATAGGTTTGTTTTTTGTTTGGTTTATGTTAATTAACGTCGCACTAGAGCTGCACAGTGGGCTATTGGCGACGGGAGTAGAATATAGGATATATGGTTGTCTTGAGAAGTGTTATCATCATATAACCATGTTTATTATAAAAATAGAGAATAGAGATTACTTATACCACTTCTTCGGGATATTTTCCAAACAGCAGATTTTTTTCCATAATAAAAAAAAGTAATTATTTCGCCAATTCCCCGCACCCCCCTCCCCGCCCTCCAATAAAAAATACGTTTTTAAATTTTTAATATATGTAACATATGATTATCGCTTCGTTTTTCGTATATGGACTGTTAAAAAACGGTAATGAAAAATGAGCATATGAATCTAATCGTTTTTCTTTGAATACAATTGCATCGTAAATGAGCGATGACGTACTCAAATTTAAGAAAGCGTACTTCCTCAGAAATCAGCAGTGTTATTTAATATTGCGAATATCTGTTTCTGTTCAAGCCATCTTAACAAAGCGACCTGACACACTTAAAATAATTGTTCAAAAGATTTTTTTTTCTACTTTATTTGATGTCGTTTGCTTAAATCGAAACTAAGTTATTACAGCTCAATTATCTCATTTCCCATTCTTTTGGCACATATTTTTAATATTTTTTTCTGTTTATAACTTCTTCGAGTCGGCCTGGTAGTGTAACGGATAAGGAACTGAACTGCTGTGCTGAGGATCTGGTTTCGGTTACGCGAAAAACTAAGAGTGTTTGTAACTGCCGATATATATTAAAAGTTATTGAAATTCAAGTATTCAGACCCATGATAAGCATCGAATTTAAGCAAGTATGAGCATATACATTTTATTGATTTTCAAGTATCTGTTTTAACAGTGTATCATCACCACTGTTACGTTTTAGAATTTGAAGTGTAAAATTTAGGTTGCATTCTCAATAACTTTAATGACTACACTTCCACCGAAATTCCCCCCAATTCAGGCACAAACCTTCAAATTAAACGGATTAAGCAACCCCCCAAACCCCCCTTCCCCCCATCATGATAACCTTACGTTCAGCCGAATACCTCGGCCTCTCTTAAACCCTAATGTAAATTCCTTTCCTGCTAATTTGCGAGTTTAAGCCGATCGAGCGGCTACTGTTCTAAGGTGACTTCATCCCCTTCAGTCTGTTGCGTTTCCGAAGTTTAGCGATAAAATATTTACCGAATGTGGCCTCTTTAATGCCGTTAGTTCGTGCCGTGGTCGATTTAATCAATAATGGTTCTGTTGCCCAACACGGGCGGCATGTCCATGGTACACACACACATTACCATTAATTAACTCATGCCCCTAGAGCGCCAATTGGCTGCCGGATGTGGAGCGCAGAACAACGGAAATATTGACAAGTTGCGAAGCATGTTTCTTACCAATTAAGGTTTCCATAACTTGTGGGTATGGGTATGGGTATGGGCAAGAACACAGGTTTGGGTATTGATTGCGGCAGGACAGCTGCATTTTGGTTTCTTGTGTCGTATGCTTCTTTCGGGGTTGTATTATGTTTACGCTACTTGTTTGATGTTTGACCGATATAGTGTCAAAGGCAAAAGTAATTTCCTCATACATTGAGTTTTGCTTTTCAGTTGTAGCAGCTATATGTCGCTTAGGAAAGAAAAATCCGTTACTTCCGATGAAAAGTTGTTGTGATGATGGATAGCTTTGTTTTTGTGCCTTAAATTCAATTTGTAAGAACATGGGGTGTTATTTAATACCTTTTCACATGAAATTATATAAGATTTTCAATATGAACTTAGTTATGTTGATTAGTAATAAATATCTTAATGAATTTCTGTCAGTAAAAAGTCGAAATTAATTTAGGAATTTTGATTACCATTCTTGTATCTAATTACAAACAATCTATTCATAAATACCGCATATAATTTATGTAACACCTGAAAATGAATATATGCAAGCTGTCTTTTGGCCGTGAGAGTGATATACCTTTGTGTACTGTCTGGTTTTCCTTCAATGCCTTTCCAAATTTGAAATTCCTGAAATTCTCCATTGTACAATACTTTTAAAGAGTATTGATTTGAGGAATATTTTTAAGGGTTATAACTCTATGAATAATTAATTATTTCCAAATTTATTTAAAAAACCTTAAAGTAAAATATATTTACACCCATTATACGAAAACAAATTTACAATTTAAAAAAAATGCTCGAGAGAGTCGGTGATTTGGTAAATAAAAATTTAACTATGGATATAGACAGTTTCTAATTTTGTTCAATAGTTTATAGTTAAATAATTAATGTGAATAGGTAATACATCTTGAAAATGACAAAATCAACTTTTAATGGCAGTGCTATTTTTATCCTTTTTTCAGTGTTAAACTGTCTTGTTATTAATTTTTATTTAAGCTTATATTTTTTTCCCGATTAATATGCCAAGATGGATATTAAAAATACATATTTTGATACGTTGTATTTGTAGATTAATTCTAAAATAGTGTGTGAATTTTATTTCCCAGTATAAAAATTTAAGAATTGAAACAATTGCTCACAATTATTTTAATGAATATAAAAAAAATTATTTTGAAAATTAATAGGTGGGAAATAACTAAAATGTATACATAATTTCTCGTTTGCTTATATTTTTAATATAAACGTAAAAAATGTAACTGTTTAGGTAATTTTTTTTAATTTTATAGATGTGGAGAAATTTTGTTTAAAATAAGTGTTTATTAATGGTAAGAATGGAATGAATTAAATTTCCAATATGTTTTTAAACATCTTATAATTTTTCGTGAATATGAATTAAACGTTACATAACCTCCATATTAATAATAACAAATACACTATGAGCAATGTTAATAAAAAAAATAAACAAAAACATTAAATTGAAATGAAAACGAATATAACAAAAGCGCTTATCGCATTCATTTGTTAGGTTATATTGTTAATTGTAATTCATAACAAAATAATAATATTTCCTTATGACGAAACATTTTCTTTCGGCATAAATGTAATAAATTCAATAAAGCGAAAATAATCAAGTAATGAAAGATCAAGGATACAACGCATTCTACAAAATAAAATTCTTTAAAGCGATCGTGAAAAAAAAAATTCCTCCTCAAGTACAGAGCAACACTACTTTATTTTCTTTGATTTCCTTGATCTTTTCATTCTTATTCTCAAACAAAAGTAACAATATCTTTTTTGATTTCTAAAAAACGACAAAAGTCAAGTTAAGGAAGAAGCAAAGAGATAAGAAAATTTCTCTAAGGTTAGCTCAAAACGCAATTCAATGGACTTTGAAAACGGTTCAGAGATTTCTTTTGAGTTGTAGAAACGAGATATCAAAAATAGAGACAATTTTCTGTAAACCAATTATTGGAGCATGCTCGAAAAAACCAAAAGTAGAGTAAGAATGATTTAAGTTTAAAATATGTACAGATGATAGATTATGTTTACACACATATTTCCGAGATCAAATTAAAAGAAGAGTTATTCTTAATAAATTATTTTTAAACAAATTGATAAAGAACTGGTTTAAAACTTAATACATATTTGTTGCGAATAAAATTAATGAATATTAAGTAGTTATTGACATATAAAAATAATATATTTATCTGTTTTTTCTTCAGTAACTATTAATCTAAGTTGGAAAAAATACTGTTTCGATGATTGTTATAAATTTAAATTAAATATTTTAACTAAAACTCCTTGCTCTGTAAATATAAACGATATATAAAATAAAAAAAAATATGAATACAAATATTTTTTTAATATACTCCTTAAAAGCATATAATTGACCAATTTTACAGTAATTCATTTGATATACATTGCTACATACTTCTTCAAATGTATATAACCTTGACGTCTTCGGTGCTGGTCTAACACGTTTAATCTTTCGACGATACGAAGCATGTTAAAACATATGAACCGTCTAGTTTATAAAAAAAAAGATGGGTCCATTTCTTCGATTTTCAGACTATGTCATTTATCTTTAATTTTCATACATATCTATCAGCAGGAAAAGTTAGTTTTTAAGTTACGTACAACTTTAATTTTTCCAAATAAATATTAGGGTTTGGTAAAAATTGACTAAATATGTAACTTTGAACTCATTTTTCTCAGTGATGACTTTTTTCATCTTTGATTAAATTTAAATTGATGTAACTTCACATCTATTTGAAGAAACTTCTCCAAATTTGTCAGTGTATTTTCAAACACATTTCTTTAATTTTTCTTTAGGGATTAGTAATATATAGATTATATTCTTTTAAGTGATTTTTTTAAAAAAAGTTAGAACAGTGAAATTCGAGATTTATTTTTCTAAAAAAATTGTCTTGTAAATAACAAAAATCTGTAAAGACAGTTTGTTAACCACATTTTTTTTTTGTTTAAAAAAATGCAAAATTAAGGATTTTCAGAAGATATTTTCTTGATTTATATGAAAAGTGTAAAAGGTCACTTTATATAATTTTTTTTTATTTTTTTTGAAAACTTAAATTTGACTATGTGATTAAGTTAATATACTTGGCACACATAATTAGAAAAAATATAACGAAATCTGCAAAATTAAAGAAAAAAGTCAAAAGTGTCCTCCCTCTTAAGAGGGTCCGATACCCGAAATTCGCAAAAAAAAAGTCATTTTTTTTTATATTTAAAAAATAATATTCAAACTTATCTTAATAACTCACAAAAAACTGCTTCAAAAAATTCCTATTACTTTTTAGTTATGAATGTTTTAAAGAGACACTCTTCAAATTTCCCTATTATAAAAGCTATATGCAAACTTTAAAAGCAAATATCTCTGTTCGTGGTTTTGAAATTTAATGAACACTAAAAATGCTAAGGCTTTTTTACTATTATACTTAAAATCATAATTTTTGTGTGTATAGCAAGATAAATATATTTTAAATAGATGTATGATTTCCTATTTTTACCATAATTTGTTTTTTAAAACCACTTAAAATGGAATTTTATT
Source organism: Troglohyphantes excavatus (assembly GCA_963932185.1). Taxonomy (NCBI): domain Eukaryota; kingdom Metazoa; phylum Arthropoda; class Arachnida; order Araneae; family Linyphiidae; genus Troglohyphantes; species Troglohyphantes excavatus. Next base: position 43,954,470 of record OZ010674.1, read on the forward strand.
TTTTTTCGTCAATTTTTTTTCCAAAATGTCTAATGTATTTTATTTTTTTAAAGTGATGTATCTCAATCAAAATTTGAATGCATACATCTATTTACATATTATTCAAGATCTTAAATAAAAAAAATTGCTTCAAAATATTGAAAAACAAAAAAGGAGTAGGAATTTTAAAATTGTTAAAAAATTTACTAAAATTTTAATTTAAAAATAAATTTGCAATTAAAAAAAAATTGAGCCTCTTAAAATGGTTTTTTATGCATATTTAGAAAGAGAAAAAAAAATGGATTGTACAAGTATAAAAATAAAAAAAAAAATGTCGAAGGTATCGGACCCCCTTAAATAACATATTCCTTTACTAATTTATTTCACAGACCAACAAAATATCCAAATTTCACAATATTCCTTCATGGGCCAAACTGATAGGGTCGATATTTGATCCATCATGTAGCCGATAGATCAAGCTTTGTAGCTGTAACCATACATTTGGGGAGTACAGTAAATCTCCGACTAAAAAAGAACAAAAAATCACACTTTATTCCGCCATAAAGTCCATATTTTTCTTCTGGGAATGATATGTCATCGTAATCCGGTCAACTGCCTTTAGACTAACACAGATAAAGCAGGAGAATGTGTCATCCATTTTGTGAAATTGCGATACTATATCCATTTTTGACCATTCCATTTCGTCCATTCCCCATGTCTTTCTCCACTGTCACTGTAACCGGACATAACTCACCCCCCGGATTATTTTAGGTCGGTTCGGAAATAGATCTGTACGGCGAATTGGATTGAGTACTTAGGCGATATTAGAAAATTACCAAATTGGGAAGAGATAGTGGGTGGGTGTATTTTAATTCTGTCGGAAATTATTTTGAACTTTTGATTTTTGGAAGGTAAATGTTGTGCTAAAACGATGATTTACAATGTCGGACCTTGTGTTCAGTATACAGAATATCTACTTTCAACTTTTACACTTTACCAACGGCTGAAAGTAATTCTCTGCTTTTTGTAAATAGTTTTTTTAATAGAGTTTTTCGGGTATTTAATGTCCTGACCTCTCCGTTAGGATATACAGGAATTTCTTCAACAACCATACATGGGATACAAAGAATATACACATATAATGTTTGTAAAGGCCATTTGAAATGATACACATTAGTGAAAATCGAGCAACTCGCTCTGAGTTTGTTGTACATATCTTAGGTGTTAACATGAGTATTTGTCTCTATGCAGGGTATACCCTCACTTGTATCACGTATATAAAAACTTTTTATCTAACTATCTAACTTATCTTAAAATCTAATATAAAAAGGAAAAAAAAAATTCTGTGAAACAAAGTTTTCTTGAGAGTCTCTTATGCAAAGAATTTGTATCTTGAACCAATACGAAAAGTTAACATTGTGTAGTTTTTGAATCCAGCATATTTTGTATATGAAACACACAATTTGATTATTTAGGTTCATTTATATTCCCATTTTTGTCATAAGTGTTGATACAACTGTCTGTAGGAATGGTTGAATAGAATTATTTAACAGTAGAGTAGGTAAATCAAGCACCGGGAAGTTTAAAGGTAAGAATGTAAACCGTAAATGTTCAAATTCTGCAGAATTGTATATGTAATGTACTATGGAACCCTCTTCTTCATCGTAATTACAGCTTACTGCTCACTTCACGGATTTGGCAACGTGATCTCCTGGAAGGCAGGCTATTTCAATGAAAGGAATTGTTCGTGCGATAATTCTCGCACGGGGACGCTAGTAATTTATTGAATCAGTTGTAAAATTTCTTTAAGAAGATTTTCAAGAAGAAATGAAAATTTCAGAATTTGTCTTTTAACCAAGAGTTATCTAAGGCTGCTTAGACGTTGAGTTGAACTATGATGGTCTGTTTGGAATATTAACAAACACATAATTGGATGGTTACGCGATCGGTTTTGATCGTTCAACCCTTCGAGCATGAATGGACTGTAGTAGAGCGAATACGACGACGTCATAGTGATGCAAACATCTCAGACCTGATGGCACCAGACACGTGACTTCCTTGCAAAATTTATGAATGAAAAAACGATCGCGATTGACTTGTGATTTAAAAATGATAGTAAATCTGTTAACTTCATGAAGTACAGGATATTTTTATGAATGAACTAGACAAAATTTATGAATAGATGACGTAATAAACTACGTGCCTGATGTCATACATGTTGGCCTCACTCTGATGTTAGCGAGATTATAACCTTATGATTTGTCTACTATCCATGCTCGAAGGTTCAACCGAATGAAAAAGTACACGTAAAATGTATGCTGGAGTCATTGTCTTTACGTCCTTCGTGGTACGGAAGTTTGAGGAGTGGGACACTAGCTAAGGAGTTATCCTTTTCATCTGACAATGGTTCAAAATTACGAGGCAATTTTGGGCAAAATTACGATGCAGTCTATATTTTGAGATAGAACACAAACAGTTACCAGCATTTTATTGGATTTTTTTTATTGCAATGAATAATTCAATTAACCAATTGAATTTATTTTTCATAATTTTAAGAAAATTTCTATTTCGAAATTTCAAAGTGCCAAAAAAAAATTTATGGATATTACGAAAATTATTTTATAATATACATGAATATGAAAATACCGTATGTTAATATTTAGAAACAGAACTGCTTTGCTTATCTTCAGACAATTTCACGCGTTTTTAAATTCAAAATTTTAGTCACAGTGGAGAATATTAATCTGCGCCCTGTCACCGCAGAAGCAACGTCCGAGGCGAACAACGCCGAAAAATATTACGTGATAAATATGAAACAAAGCCAGCTGCAGTTTAATCTTTTTTTCTCTTTTTTTCTACCTTCCTCTATTCTTCATCACATACAGAAAAATTTAATAAAATTTTGAGAGTGAAAACTGCTAAAAATGAAACAACCTTTTAAAAAAAAAAGACCCCCCCCCCCCCCTTCTCATTTTTCTACGCAAATGTGCGTGTGAGGGGTGTGAGCTCATTTCGCTGGTGCACGAAACTGTGAAAGTATCGTCTGCAATGTTTTTAGAGAGATAAGACTACACAATAAAAAAAACTATCTTGTTACGTGTACACAAGTCGGCTTGAAGAGAGAAAAAAATCACCAAGAAACATGAACGGGCAGCAAAAAAGGAGCAACAAATATTCCATTTCCTGCTCACATATTTAATATTTCAGACAAAACTCTTAGCTGAAATACTAAACAGTCCTCACTTTCTACCAGACACGCGAAACCTGGATCTATAACATGGGGAGCGGGACACAAAGGTAAATTAACATAAATCTACCGTATTGCGCGGGGAACAGGTAGGTCGGTATACTAGCCATTATTAATTTAGAAAAAAAAGCATGGTAAATGGAAAAAAAGGAATCTTCGGTTAAATATTAAGTGAGTGAAATAAAGGAGCTAGTTTCTTGTGGAGTTGCTCAATTGCATGTTTTAAAGGAAATGTGGAGTGATTTCTCTTTTTGCATTTAAAATATTAATTTGGACGAGTTTGTAAGAATGAATTAATAAGGAATTTTACGGATAGTTAGGTGTCTAAAACTATAGTTAGGTGTTTAAAGCGAATAAGACACATTAACTGGATTTGACATGTTAGAATAGGTGAATGGAGGTTTGCATAAGGTTTGTAGGTTATGGGGGGGGGCAGTATAGGACAAATTTTAGTTTTTTCTTTAATTTTGATGATATTGTTATAATTTTTTTTCACAGATGTGAGCAATGCATATTAAGATGTCTACATGGTCAAATATTCAAACAAATTAAACTTTTTTTTTAAATAAATATTCTTATTTTTGGTAGAAGTCAAGTTTTGCCTATTTATAAATGAAAGGTTGTGTTTAACAAACTGATATTACAAATAGTTGTTTCCAAACAAAAAAATTATTAAAAAAATTATTAAAAAACAAATTACTAATTTCATTTGTCAAACTATATTTTTAAAAAAATACTAAACCGTATTAAATCAATATAATACAAATCACTAAGGACAAATTTAAGGAATGTTTGAAAATACATTGTATCAAATTTGAAACAATTTGATCAAACAGAACTGAACTTATATCAATTTAAACTTGCACAAACAATAACAAAATCATCATTGAGAAAAATTAGTTCAAAGTTACAATTTCAGGCAATCTTGTACCAAATCTTAACATCAATTTGCAGAAAATAAATAATTGAACATAACGTAGAAATATAATTTTGATGGTTTTAGATTCAAATAAAATTAACTATTTTTTAAAACAAAATATTTTTAGGTATTTTTGATTTCGTATACCCCTTTAAATAATTTTTTGATTAAACTTGTATTTTGGTAAATAATCAAAAGTAATAAGGGAAATATGTCTCTTAAAATTATTTTACAAAATTAAATTAAAGTTTTATTTTAAACCCAGTAAAAAAGTTAGCATAAAACCTTTATCAAAGTTACGAAAATGAAGGTCTTATGTAGGAATACAGCAATTGATTTTCGAGATCTATTAAATTGAAGATTTTTTGTTTCATATTCCTTCATAAAATCTGTAAAAAATATTACTAAAGATTAAAACTATAAAAAATCCTTTAATTTTGATACATTTAAATTGTTGAAGGAAAATGCAGATTTTTAAGGGTTTTATGCATTTAAATTATAAACTTTTTTTTAAAAAAAATGCGGTTCTAAGTTTTAAATTCTTACAATGTTATTATTTTTATAATAAAAATTTAACTCTCCGTCTCTTGCTGGGAAGCTAATGTTGTAATGAAATACTATTTTAAATATTTTTTAAAAAATATAATACAAATTATTTAAATGCATAAATATTAGTTTTTATCTCTTAAGTATTAAGAACATTTGATTACTTATTTATATAAATGTAACTAAAAATTAAAATAAGATTTTTTAAATATGTTAATTGACCTTGTAATAAAAAAAATTATAGACAACATATCGCACCCTGGCAAGAAAAGTGACACATATGAAAATATCGTAATATTAAAATTTTTATTTTTCACGAGTTGAATTTTGTAGCGCAATTTGAAAGTTGTTTTCGAACGTTATGAACAAATTCTCTCATTTTTTAAAAATGCAAATATTCGGAAATTTAAATAAATAAGCCTACTAATAAATTATTATATTTAAAAACTTATATAAATATTTGAAACAAGAAACTAACGATAAAACAAGAAATTATCCATATAAGAGAACTACAAAGTATAATTAACTTGTAACGAACTTCTTCAGTTTTATACCAGTTTAAGAAGCATATTTTTGGCACTTTTAAGTTGTTTTAAGTAAAATAAAGTCGCTTGTTGAAAAAATACTACCAGTTTTTAAAAAAGAAAACCGACGACATTTTCTGAGTGGTATCTAAATTAAAATACTGTTATTTTTTGAAGGAATTAATTACATGCATTAAATTTTAATTAAGTTGTTTTACATTATTTGGATATTTCATAAAATAAACTTCTTGAAACACTGCCTTCTAGATTCTTAAACAACACTTGGCATTTAAAACAATGAATCGCACAAAGCTTTGATAAATCTAATTGATGTTTAACACCTTTGGAACTGTTTAAATAATTAAAGCCTATGTAGACTAGCATCTGCCCTTTTTATAATTTTTACTCATTTTTGAATACATGTCTTTTTCAAAATTGAAATGTGTTTATTCGCAGCCATGATGAGTACCGAATGTACTCAAAAAAGGGTATATTTTACTTATTTTGAGTACCTATTTTTAACAGTGTGGGCAAACCCTTTTTAAAAAATTCAATGTAAAATAAGAAACAAATTCAATTAAATATTCTTTAAACAAAGTATTATTTCTATAATTTTCTACATCCCCTATATGGATTTGTTTAATATTACATAAATGTTTTCACTTTTACAGTTATATTTGTAATCAGGAACATTTTTCATGTTTTAAACGTATTCTGGGGGGGGGGGGGGTTACTTGAACCTAATTAAAAAAATCTCTCCTGGATCTGCTGTCATGAAAATATTGAAAACATAGACGTGATTATTAGATATATGGTGAATCTTCGTATATATAGTTTCATGACAGTGGAGTGGTATTAAACATTTTTTTTTGGTAAGGGACAGGAGTCAATTAACCAACCAGGGTCCAAGTAACCCCAAGTAATGATACATTTTTATTATTTTTGTCAACCCCTATAAAAACTCGTATACATTTAACACAGTTTTCTATTGGAAAACTAACTACAATATACCCATCAAGCCTGACCCATCCATACCCACACCAAAAACAACAACAGAACTCTACAATGGTCAAAACTCCCATCTCACCATCCTGCCAAAGATACACACCCATCCATCCAGAAACCAGCCCCTCAAAAGAGAAAAGGCTGACTCACAGCCGTAAACTGTCCGGCTGCCGGACAATCGGATTAGCAGGACGTCACTTTATTCCGGCAGAATTCAATTAACGGCTGCGTCCATCTACATCTCTTGACTCTGCGGAGCGACCACTTAAGGGCTTGTGGTGTGCTTCCTCGTCATACAGTGGTCAGGGGAGAAGGGGGAGTTAAATTAAATAGACCGCCCCTCACCCCTAGGGTTTACCAATTATCCGTGGTATTAAGTACTTTTTGGTGTTTGGGTGGGTGGTAAGGAGTAATGGAAATTATTGGGATGATTGTTTTTGAGTTTGGGTTGGTCATCGAAGTTAGTAAGTGAATTAGATGGTAATTGTAATTAATGTGTTTACGTTTCTAGAATGTAAATAGTTATAAAATGTTGTGTGCTTGTGATATATCTGAACTAAGAGTAGTTTACTTAATTTTTATCTTCGAGCATGGATCCTTCATAGTAGAGAAAACATAATGTTATAATCTCGCTAACATCAAAGTGAGGCCAACATGTATGGCCGCATACACGTGGTTATTTATGTCATTCGATTCATACATTTTCACCGTGTTACACATTTCCCAATTCATCAGCCAATGGCGAGTATTTTTTAATTCATAATTTTTGAAAAGAAGTCACGTGTCCGAGGCCATTCGGTCTGAGATGTTGGTTTCACGATTAGGACGTCATATTCGCTCTACTACAGTCCATTCATGCTCGAAGATTTTTATCTTGCTTGTATTGAGGGATTTTGATTTATCGAACAAACTCTTAAAGTAAAAAACAGGGTGCAATACGCCAACGCGTCAAAATTAATGTTTCCAAATATAAATACTGTTCAAATTAACAACCCTCTCCAATAAAGGAATTAGATTGTAATTGTAATTAATTGGTTTAAGTCCTCAGAATGCAAATAGTTATAAAATGCTATAATTAAAATGTTTCGAATAGTTTTATGTAAGACTAGCTAAAATACCCGTACTACGCACGGGAAGGAAATAAGTTACGAAATGGATGCAAGAACATCATTTGGCGACATTTATTCATTCGGCGACATTTTTATTTATTTGGCGATATTTCTTATTTATTTGGCGACATTTTGGCAATACTTAGTCATCAGCCAATCAGAATGCTCCTCATAATTTACGTTGTTACTATTAAATTTTTCAATTGTTTCGATCTTGAAATTATGCTTTGTTACATGCTCGCCATGTTAATCTTAAGGAAAGTTTTTTTAAAAATCGTTATATAGGCAGTTTGAGATCGTATTTTTAAAAATCCTTTCTTAGCGCACCCCTATGGCCCAATATGAATATCTGTTCAAAATTTCAGCACTATGTCTTTTGGATCTGCAGATACCGAAACTAACGCCGCTACTAACATCGAAAAAGGGGATTTGCACCGTCTTAAATACGTTCGATCGGAACAAAATAGCTTACTTTTCTTATTTAAGATATAAGGAACAACTTTGCTAAATTTCTTCTCCATAGGTATACGGGAAGTTGGAGAATTAGTGATGAGTGAATGAGTGGGGGTTTTCACATTTATAAATATAGATTAACTATTGTAGGGATCATTATTTTTAAACGTGGCTAATGTACACTTTGCTAAAAGTTAAAACTAGTTGTATGGGAGATATATTTAGTGTATATATCTGGAATTCTCAACTAAATTTCTTTATGCTTCTGATATCTCTGAACTAATATTAGTTTATTTAATTTATCTTGTTTAAATTGCGTTTATTGAAAAAACTCTTAAAGTAAAGAACAAGGTGGCAATACGCCAATGCTTCAAAATTATTGTCGCCAAATATACAGTTCAAAAAAAAATCCTGCCCAACAAATGAATTAGATGGTAATTGTAATTTATGAGTTTTACTCCTTAGATTTCAAATTGTTATAAAAATATTATAACTAAAATATCTCTCTATTTTAAAAAAAAGTAAGCCCTAGAGGTAATTTTTAGTTCTTTCAATGTTATTCAGATTGTATCTCAAAATATATAAATCCTAAAATTACGAAATTAAGTGAATTTGTTAAGAAATGTTTGATAAATAAGAATAATATATTTTTGTGTCTATACTGTTATTAGTTTATAAGTTATTTAATATTAAAGTCGTCGTTGATAAAATTTCGCTTACAAGTAATTTTGTCCGTCGAGTTTCTGAAACAATATTAAGAGGAGAGATCCAATTTTTTTAGGGAGTGTACAAATAGGTTTGAACTGGAAATCCAAGTAAGCATTTTTTAAAATTCGAATTAGTTTTGGATTTATAAATTTTTTAAACATTTAAACACGCTCCACTTTTTGAAGTTTTTTCACCCTCATTTTTGAAACGTTATTTCTAAAATGCTATAAGTCATTTAAAATGACATATTTTCTTATTCAAAAAAATATATTAATGTTCGCTAAAACTTCCTCTTTCTGATGTTATAAAGATTATATTTCTATCTTTATAATTAAATTAGATATGGTCAATTAAGATATGTATAAAAAATAGCGAAGAAGGATAAAAATGTCGGATATTTCCAGCAAATTTTAATTTGCGACTTTTTGTCTCATTGTTCCGCTTGCATCTCAAAAGATAAAATTCCTAAAATTATGAAATTATGCCAGTTTATTAAGAAATGTTTGGAAAATAAGGTGAATATATTTGTTTTTTAATACGATTAGTATATTAGACGTTATTTTATGTTAAAGTCATAATTTTCGAAAATTTCGAACACAATTCATACATTTTTGGATACTTGTCTTCCAATTTTCAATAAAAAAATAAATAAAAAATTAGAGACATAGATAAAACTGTTGGCTACAAATGATCCAGAGCGTTTGTGAAAATTCGATTTAGTTTTGTAGTTATAATTTTTTAAATAATTGACGAAATGTCTGAAATAATCGTCAATTTTACGCGTAAAATTTTAAGGATAAATTAAAACTGCTCTAAGTAGTTCAAAAGTATACTTTTTTTCCCGTAAAAAAAATATAGTTTTGTTCGTAAAATCTTCCTTTCTTGAATGGTATCAATACTGAAATTCTATCTTAAAAAATAAATTAGATGTAACTATTTATGTGAAGTACTATAATTATTATTAAAAGATATTTCGGAACGAAATGCCAACATTGGCAAAATGCCAACATGTATTTGGCTGCCAACGGCGAATTATTATCAGCGCCAGTTCTCAATTATCTTACTTTATATAAATAAAAATTGGCGAATAGGCTTATTTATGCTTGGCGCGTTTATGCTGTTGTTTGTTTACACATGTTTCGCTTTTCAATGAGCAGAAACAATTGCGTTGAAGTAGTTCTACAGTTGAGCTTTTCCAGTTATCAGGTCCACCACAACGGGGGGGGGGGGGATTGGGGGGAAGCATGCCCCCCCCCTACCCTCTGTAAACTTGAAACCTTAAAAGTTGGGAATTTCGAGTATTAAAATTCCCTGAGTTGGGAAAATTTATGCCTCAGGCAAATTATTATTATTAGCAAATGAAAGTGACGGAAGACTAGAAATTGGCAAACTTGTATTAATGTGAAACTTAAATTAGACCTCAAAACGGACCACTGCATTGGAACATGCGTGCGAAAAATCAATACTTTCGAAAGAACTGTTTAATATTACCTATAAAAAAGCTGAAAATGTCTATAAGTTGGAACTGGGAATTTTTTTAGCACTGTTGCGTTGTGAATTTCGAATCGTTAACTGTGGTCTGGTTAAACAACGTCGCACTAGAGCTGCACATTGAACTATTGGCGTTGGTTCGAGCAAAGCGCGCTTGATTGGTTATTGGTACGTATTTACTTAGTACATCAAGGACGCTTTGGTTCGAGGACTTTCTCGAAGAAAAGACCCGGGAACGATGCCTCATATTTTTTAACATAGGTCAGATAACCAGGACAACACTTCAGCTGGTACCCGACGTCCTTAAGTTGGGAATTTTGAATCGTTCAAGTTCGGAATTTCGGATCGTTAAGTTGGGAAATTTCTTGTAACAACATCCGAAAAAAAAAATTGTGTGACGGCCCTGACAGTAATAATTTATATAACTAAAAAAAGTATTATTGTTAGGACACATTGTCATTGTCTACAGTGTATGAAGCCGATATTGGTTTGCGAAGCAAACTAAAAAGGATTGCGTAGCAATCCTCCGGGGGTTGGTGGAGCGTCAGCGGAGAAGGGGGCGGAGCACCCTAGTTTTGTAAATTTTTATAGTAAGATTAAGTATTGTAGTTGTTATTTTTTTTAACCCTGGCCAGCGTAACGTTTACTAAAAGTTAAATCTAGTTGTATGAAAAGTATATTTAGTGGGTATATCTCGAAATCTCAAATTATTTTGTGATTTTGATATGAACTAAGATTAGTTTATTTAATTTTGCTGGCTTGGATTGCATAGTTCATTGAAAAAGTGTAACCTTTACTAAAAGTTTAATCTAGTTGTATGGAAAGTATATATAGTGGGTATATCTCGAAATCTCAAATTACTTTGTGCTTTTGATATATACAAACTAAAGTTATTTAATTTAATTTTGTTGGCTCGAATTGCGTGGTTCATCGAAAAAACCGCTTAAGTAAAAAACAAGGGGGCAATACGCCAATGCGTCAAAATTAATGTCGCCAAATATAAATACAGTTCAAATTCGCATCCCTTCCCAATACTTGCGTGATATTTTTTGCACGCATGTGCACATAGTTGCATAATATATATTACAAACTATCGCAAATTCGAATTGTCATTTCTTTGGTTTTCTGTCACCATTTTGAAATTAGTTTTTACCATTCGTTATTTCAAAATTATTTATTACTTTGTATATTTATTACTAGTTTCGTATAATTTATAAACTATTGCCAAAACGACGCCAAGTAAGATTTTCATTCTGTGTATATTTCCACCCACTTGTTTACGTGACATCAATATCGGTGTTGAAAATGGATACCCTGGCCCTTCCACGCCAAATTTGTCGATGAATATTACTGTGCACTTAGTCTTTATTTTTACCGAAACATCTGAAGAGGACTTCAAAGTAAACACCCACGCACTATAAAATAGCACATTTTTACTTGCAATACAAGCAATTTTTAAATTAATAAAAATACATCACACACATGTCACAATACTTCTTAAATTTAGTGGTTTGAGGTAAAGTTTAAAAGCTTTCTATTTAATATTTATTAGGATATTTTTAAGATATAAACAAAATATACAGAAATAAAATGCGTTGGTGGAAAAAAAATTCTAGTTTTCGATATCGATGAAAATAAATCTCGTACCAGGATGTTTCGCATTCTACTCATGGATTAATACAATGTGCAATTAAGAAGTTGATATAAAATATATAAGTTAATTTTAAAAAAGTATTACAATTGGTATTCTTATTTTTTTTAAAGAATATTATCACAATCAACAAATATCAACTACCACATTATTAATTTCGTTATTTTTAAAAAAAATACAATTCAATGATTGCAAATTTTCCTCATTAAATTGCCTTATTACTTTTTAAAAGCGCATTTCAACGGTTAAACTATGCGCATTGTAGTACTTAAATATTTAAAAATACAATCCAATATAAACATTGTGTACATTGTTCCTTTTAAAAATACAGTTGAATGTTTTTGAATGTTTTCTTTTTACCGTGTCAAATAGAAACACAGACTCTCTCTCTCTCATGTTAATAATCTTGAACACCAACCTAAACACAGGTGTTAAAACAGATGGTACTGGAACAAGAAAAGGGATGGAATCCAGCCACACATGGAGAACCTTCGCAATTCAAGACTCCAGCTGGGAAACGACTTTTCCCGGGATCTTCCCCGTCCCACCTATCCCGGGAGATTCGAACGAGCAAACACAAATTTCGATCCCCCCTCTTCCAAGAGTAGGGGGGGTGAGAAAGAGTTACTTTTCCGGCAATGTAATGAGTTTTGAGCGGAAATTAAGACTTTTGGACACGTCCACAACTCCCCTCCCCCCCACGTGCCTCGAAGGGTCTGTCAACCCCCCCACCCCCCGCCCTTTCGAACGTTTGCAGTTATATCGAACGTTCGAATGTTCTTTGCCGGACGACTTTTCGAAACCGGTGCCTACTGGGTTTAATGAAATGGTGGAGAGGCGTATCTGTCAAAACTTTTCTATGGAAATTGGATTTCGCCGATGCCGATGCCGAAGACTCGGCGCTCTGTCTCTTCGGCTGTGTTATTCTCAGGGATTTCGGGGGACGGGGGAGGGAGGAGGGGGTGGTCCTGCGTAGCTGTGTGGTCTGAGAAATCCCGTCCTTTTGTCTGTGGATTAGATTTTGGGTTTAATTAAAACGTAAAGGACGCGCGTGGTTTCTTAAATTGGATTCTGTATTATTAAGGAAGGGAAAAGGTTCTGAAAATTTCATTTTCAGAACTGAAAATTGAGTTTTTTTCCCTTTCATTTTTCGAGTTTATTATTTTTTTTGTAACCCTTGAATAAAGTGAGTGTGGGTGGGTTTTCCCTTTATTTCCGTGTATATCTTTCCAGTTTATTTTGTAAGTGTTTAGAAAACAGTCATTTTATTTCACTGTAGAGTATAAACTTATTAATAAGTATCGCTGTGGAAAAAGTAGTTGTAAGGTAGGATGATAATATAACACAACTGTTAACTTTAAAAGTAATAGTATCAAAACGTTTAAAGTTGTTATTGATATACAAAAAATTCTTTATTTAAGAATGCATGTGAAGCGTTCAGAGCTGAAGAAGATCAAGTCCAAAAGTATAAAAAAAAATGTGTTTGTTGCGGATTAATACTCATTTATGGTGTATATTTTCAGAGCCATAGTGAACTAAGTCCCTGCTATTGCCATTGTTATTTTCTAACAGATGTCATTATTATCCTCTAAATCACTTTAGGATTCAACTAGTGTTAATAAACTGTTACCTTGATTATCTCAAAACTATAAATTATGGACTTAATCCACTTTATCTCTGAACGCCTCAAATATAAAAGCTTTATAGAATGAATAAACGTCACCACTAGAGCAGCATAACGGAATATAGACAATAGTTTGGAAGCTACCCCTAATGTAATGCCCGGGAACATTGCTTAGTGATTTGAAAACATGGTTAGATGATGATGAGGACAACACTTGAGCTGCCACCCCACGCAACTCAAATAATCATCAGGGCATGGGGTTGGCAAGCAAGGCCGCGACGAGATTAGCACCAGTTTTTTACATTCGTCAGATATTTTTTGCGGACACAGATGAACGAAACTAGCAACTCTCTGCTGACGTGTTCGTTATATTGTTCAAGGCGATATTCGAACTCACAACCCACTGATTGTAAGCCTAATACATCACCGCTGGACTAAAGCTGCTCTACTTTCTATATAAAAAATAACCTAAATTGTTGAAAAAGAAAAATATTGTAAATGTATTCGACAATATTTTTTCTTTATTTTTATCTTGTTTATTCCTTATTTACTCCTTACACGAAACAATTGATGCTAAAAATCAATCTACAGGATGAAATGCTATTTCTATATATTTACGATCAGATATCGATAAAAATTAAAAAAAAAAGGTACAAGAAATCTTGGGAATGCGTATTAATTATCTGCGTATTTTTTTTTTCATACTTAGCTAGTTAAAAAATTAATGATAAAACATCGTTGTGCTAAAATTAAATTAACTTACAAATCCCCTTTTTCATTGATAAACCACTTACTATAAAGTGTTTTGATTAACTTTCATGTTGTAATTTTATGTTGTATTCATGTTGTAATTTTTTACAACTATGTTGTAATTTTTAACGAAAAATTATAATTATTTAAACCATCGCTGAAGTCTAGGAATATTCTTTTTAATTTAATTTTTTGGAGATAAATAGTAGATACAATTAAATAAAATTCCTACATTTTTCAAAAACTTGACTTCATGAATTAAAAGCTTGTTTCATGTATTTTAGCATTGTTTACACAGCTTGAATATCAAAATATATCAAAATAAAAATTTCATTTTTGTAAACAACTTTTATCCGAATTTATCTCACGTTAAGGAATAAACCAAACTTACATTTCGTAAACATGTCTACTGTGATTAGTATCGTGATGTATTCTACTATTTTTTTTATTATTATTTAAGCGATTTTATGTAACTCACTATGTTGTCATCATATCATCAAATATCGCAAATGAATTTTTATATAATAAATTGCAACTTGGTATATTTACGCAATCCCGATAACGATACAATATTCAGCAGAATAATTAGTAAAAAATAATACCTATCAATAATGAGTTCCATTTCATGAGGGAAAACAGTTGTCAACACAATTAACTTACACAATTAAAGTAAACTTACATTTTGTATACATGTCTACTGCAATTAGTATGGTCATGTATTCTACTATTTTTTTTTTATTACTTTTTAAGCGATTTTATATATCACTTTGTTGTCATTATATCATCAATTATCGTAAATTAATTTTTATATAATAAATCGCAACTTGGTATAATTACGCAATGCCGATAACGATACGATATTCAGCAGAATAATTAGTAAAAAATAATACCTATCAATAATGAGTTCCATTTCACGAGAAAAACTTACAGCGGTAAGTTGTCAACACAATGAGCTATGATAATGGATCTTTTGTGGGGTAGGCTTTATAAAGTTATCGCTAATTAACATAAATATATTTTACTTAATTTTAGAGCAGTGGTTCCCACCCCGTGGTCTACTGACCACTGGTGGGCCTATAGTGGTCCGTGGGACTTTTAAATAAGTTAAATGTTTGTTTTTCCTTTAAAAAAAACATTTTTATAGGAAAAAAAATTTAGAAAATCACATTAAAAATAAATAAAATTTTGTGATTTGGTATTCCATTTTTATACTGTCCTCTTGACTTTTATTCCTATGCACCATAGCCAACTATTAATTATTTTTCACGATTTGTAAAGAAAAGTACCATTTTTCTTTCTGCACTGTAAAAAATAGGTATTCTAAAATAAGTGAAATGTACTCATTTTTTGGTTACATTCGATGCCTATCATAGCTCATAATAGATAAGTTTCATTTTTGAAAAAAAACCTGTACTCTAAATTGAGTAAAAATGAATAAAAAGAGCAGTAGTTTGCCTACATAGACTGCCTTTACAAATTTATGTCAATAAATATGGACAATTACAACCAAGACCTACCGTTAATTGAACTCATATCCTCAGGTACCACAGTTCAGTGTCTTATCCTTTGTACTACCAGGGCGAAGTGAAGAAATTATAAACAGAAGACATGTTAAAAAAAATGTGTGCCAAATAATGTGAAGGAATATGAAGTAAGATAATTGAGTTGTAATAGATCAGGTTTCATTTAAGCAATCAACACCAAATAATGTGGAAAACCATGTTCCGAACAGCTAATTTAAGTTTGTCAAGTCGTTTTGTTAAGATGGCTTGAACAGAAGCTGAATTTTGCAGTATTAAATCACACTGCTCAATTTTTAGAAAGTACGGTTGCTTACATTTGAGCACGTCATCGCTCACTTACGATGTAATTGTACTACAGGGAAAATGAGTACGTTCACGTATTCATTTTCCTGTACTTTTTATTTTACAGTGCAATGTGGATTTGCTTAAATATATTGTTTTTATAAAAATGTATTTTTGAAATGAAAAATGTGAATGAAACAACTTTCGACGCAAAACAACTTTCAAACGAACGAACTTTCAACGTGTGTTTTTAATATTTACATTTTTGAATGTATGCTGCATTACCCAAGAATACAGAAGTGGGTGACACGAGGCAATTTCATGTATTTGAAATCAAATAAACACACATTAACCATTATTTTCAAAAGTTACCTTATATAATTAAAAAAAATTAAGCTAAAATTTTTTTATTATTAACTTTAATAAAATATATAGAATTTAATATCTTAGTTGCATGTATATTTGGTTCCTAAATATTATTTACTGGAAAGTGGGGGTCCGCGAAATGTCTAACTTTCAACTCGGTGGTCCACGCAATATCTAACTTTCAACACGGTGTCCGAGCTATGTGTCACTTTCGACTCAGTAGTGGTTCGCTCTATGTGTAACTTTCAACTCGGTTGTCTACGCTATGTGTAACTTTCAACTCGGTGGTCTGCACCATGTGTAACTTCCAACTCGATGGGCCGCGCAATGTCTAACTTTCAACTCGGTTGTCCACGCTTTGTGTCACTTTCAACTCGGTAGTCTGCACTATGTGTAACTTCCAACTCGGTGGGCCGCGCTATGTGTAACTTTCAACTCGGTGGTCGGGCGCTATGTGCAACTTTCAACTCTGTGGTCAGCACTATGTGTAACTTCCAACTCGGTAGGCCGCGCTGTGAGTAACTTTCAATTCGGTGGTCGGCGCTATGTGCAACTTCCGAATCGGTGGTCCGCACTATGTGTAACTTTCAAATCGGTGGTCAGCACTTTGTGTAACTTTCAACTCAGTGGTCCGCGCTATGTGTAACTTTCAACTCAATGGTCCGCGCTTTGTGTAACTTTCAACTCAATGGTCCGCGGCCGTCTAAAGCTTGAGAACCGCTGTTTTTGAGTAATGCCTTAATAATCGCTGGTCTAAAAACCCTTTTTATTGGTTTATTTATCAAACGAAAATTTGATGTTAGAAAACTTCTCACTTTGTAAAAGAGAAAATAATTATGAAACACACAATCAAAGACTGTTCTTATACTAGTAAAAATAGTAATTTTTCATACTACGAGACACCTGAATATTCAATCCGAAGAAAAATCCCCTTCGAAAATTGTATAAAATCTTTCGCAGCATAAAAACGCTTGAAAGGTTATATATTCCATTTTGTAAATAAGTAGGTTTTTCAACACTCGCGTATAATTCATTCCACCTTTTCGCGTGGCAGGGTGGGGGAGGAGTATCAGTACTTCCAAGGGAGTATCTGGAATCGATATTTTGCCAGAAAAAAAATGAAAAACGATATTCTGAGTCTGTAATGGGAATGGCGAAAGAAAAGATGCTGTAAAAAGTTACAGAAAAATGCAAAGTATTTCCATAACATTATACACTCTAACGCTATGAATGAAGTAGGGGAACCCATATACGAGAGATTATGGGAGTAGATAATTTAATTTATATTCTTGAAATATAAATAGGGTTGACAATTGTGGGTTTGTAAATATTTTGAAACGTATAAAAATGTTGCAGGTGTTTATTTTATTTTATTTTTTATTGATGTATATTAATAGTTATGTGGAATGCCAAACTGGTAAAATTGGAGTATCGATGAAATGAATCTAAAGATTTTTCTATTTAAAATTCAAAACATTTCTCTCATTATTACGGTTTTCATATATATCTAAATGAAAATAAGGATGTTATTTTTAACGCTACAGAAATTCTTCAGAAATGATATTCGGTAAATGTAAAGAATAAAACTTCGCCAAATCAATTTTCATCGACAAGTTTGGCGTGGGAGGCATGTTGTTTCCGTTTTTATTTCTAACACGGAGATATCGATGTTTCGTAAACAAAGTGGGTGGATCTATTTGCTATAAATTAAACCAATTAGAGACATGGAATGGAAAACACACCTGACGCCATTTTGTATTTAAATTTTTTTGATTGATGTATATTAATACTTATTTTAAATGCCAAAATGGTAAATTGGAATAACAATGAAATGAAGCTAAAGAATTTTCAATTTAAAATTCAAAATATTTTTCTCATTATTACTGTTTTTGTTTATATCGAAATAAAAATAAGGCTGTTATTTTAACGCTATAAAAATTTCCCAGTAATGATAAACAGTAAAAATAAAAAATGAAACTCCGCCAAATCAATTTTCCCTTACAAGTTCGGCGTGGGAGGCCTATTTTACCGTTTCCATTTCCAACACCGAAATATCGTTATCATGTAAAAAAAAAGTGGGTGAATCTTCTTGCTATAAATTAGACCAATCACGGAATGGGAAACTTATCTGACATCCTTCTTGCGATCATTTATAACTTATACGAAAATATTAATAAATACACAAAATAATAAGTAATTACGAAAACTGAATATTCAGATTAGCATAAATGACTATTCACAAAAAGGCGATTAAAAAATTAACAAAATTCCTATTTGGATTCGAATTTACGCATGCGTGTAAAATTACATACACATTGCAGGGTTGCCAATTTGAATTGAAATCGTATTTAACGACATTAATTTTGGCGTGGGACGAACTTCCACATCAATCATTAACTGAAACACGTGTTGGCATCGATATAAATAGAATTTCGATTAAATATGATAGTTTATTTAGTAAAGTTTGCCATATAAAGTAATTATTCCATATAAATTAACCAATACTTCGTTTTTCAATTGAACCTATTTAATTATTACTTATAAATATCGAAAAAAAATATTGATGATATTGTCATCATGTGTGTGTATAAAAATGAATTTATATACTCACAATAAAATAAGGGGTAAGGAACGTAGTATTTTAAATTATAGTAAATTATTTTAGTTTTAACCAATGCAAAGTATTTTAAATATGTTCAAATAATATGAAACTTTATACATTGTAATATGAAAAAGACACATTTAAGAAAAGTTGATTTCAATCATCAAATTGAAAAAACTATATTCTAAATTACCTAATCTAGACTAAATTACATACCTTTCAAATATAAATTTTTATCTAAATAACAAGGGGGAAACCAAATTACATCTAACTATATAACTAAAAAATGTTTAATGTAGCAGCGAATATAACATACTGTTCGAAGATCTAATAGTATCCGCAAATATAAAAGCGTATCTTATATACAGCTATTCTAATATCAAAAGCACATTTTAAACACTAATATAATTCAAAATTTGCAATTTAATTTTTCCATTCAACCTTAATTGTCATATTTCGTAAATACATAAACAAAAGTTTTTAACGTAATACATTTCTGAAATGTATTCAAAAATGGGTTTATTCGTTAAACTACCAGGGCGACTTGAATAAGTTACAAACAGAAAAAATGTTAAAAAGGTGTGCCAAAAGATTCGCAAGTAAGGTAATTGAGTTGTAATAAATAATTTTTCATTTAAGCAACCGACATTAAATAATGTGTAAATAAATCTTCTGAGCAACTATTTTAAGTTTGCCAGGTCGCTTTGTTAAGATGGCTTAAAATAAACTAAGAATAACAATATTAAATTACACAGCTCATTTTTGAGAAAGTATGGTTACTTACATTTAAGTAAGCCATCGCTCATTTACGATGCAATTATGCTTAAAGAAAAGCGAGTAAGTTCAGGTACCCATTTTTAAGTACCTTTTTTTAAATGGTGCGTTCCATAAGTAATGCGACCAAATTCATAAAAATTATTTATTGGACATTTTCGTACAATTAGTTAAAAATCTACAAAATAGCACCCTCCTGCGTCGTTACATTTGTACAGGCGGTGTTTCTAGGTGTGGAAGGCCTTCTCCGGAAGGTCCTTTAGAGCCGATGTAACATGAGCCTGGATGTTTTCAATCGTGTCCCAATGTTTCCATTTCAGGGTTCCTTTTAAGAGAGGAAATAAAAAAGTCTGGAGGAGCCAGGTCAGGACAGTATGGTGGCTGGTGAACCAGTGGGGTATGCGTCCTGGCCAGGAAATCGTTGACAACGAAGGCGCTGTGGCCTGGCGCGTTCGTGATGAAGTTTCCATACATCTTTATGTCACTTAAACAGTGCGAGACCCTCCTTTTCAGCCTTTTGATCACTTCCAAGTAAAAATCTATGTTCACAGTGGTCCCGGTAAGTACAACTTCTTGTTGGACAATGCCTTTGACATCAAAGAAGACAATGAGCATTGTTTTGATTCTGGTCTTGATCATGCTTCCTTGAACAACTTGTACCATCTCTGAACTTGTGATTTGGACAAGCTATCACTCACAAAGGCCTGCTGAATTAATAGAAACGTTTCTGTGGTGGACTTCTCAAGTTTAACGCAAAATTTGATAGGGTAACGTTGCTCCATCGATCGCGCCGTGTTACATTAAGCTCAAAACGGGCTTCACAGAACGCACGCCCTGTCTTTCCGGCAGCTTGGTTTGGTTAATTAACGTCGCACTAGAACTGCACAGTGGGCTATTGGTGACGGTTCGGGGTCTATCGCAAAGGAAAGACCCGGGAACCATATCCCGTATTTTAGAACCATGGTCAGATGACGAGGAAACACCTGAACTGGCACCCAACGCCTTTTATAGACGTCGGGACTGTGGACCCCGACAGATTTATCGTGCACCAGTCCCGTATACACGCCGTTAATTTTTGCGGATGTTCTGGACGACTTTTCTAGTATTTTGTAGCGAAGCTTGCAACGCTCTGATCACAAGATCACTACTTTTTATTTTTCTTTGTGAAGTCCATCACCTGGCATCGAACCGGGAACCTCCGTATTCCTACCTGACGCCTTTAACCGCTCGGCCTTGGAGGCCTCCGGCAGCTTGAAGCCGACTGAGAATGGGTGCGTTATGAAACTAATAACCCCCTCCACCTAGCCCATCAGATTAGAGGGCGCTGCAGTGTATAATCGCGTCAGAAAAAAATTGGTCGCATTACTTATGGCACCATGTATATTATAATAATAACTCTCGAGATTTCAAGATGAAATACCTAGCAAAAATCACAACCAACCAGAAAGATAAATTATTAAATTCAGAGCAGCATCAATACCTACCCGATGTGACAATGAAATACTCCATACTCACCTTTGATACACTTTCCCATCCCAAATTTTCATCACAACTACCAAAAACCCTACATTCTTCTCCCCCCCCCCCCCCCCACCAAAAAAAAACATATATAAATCGGAAATAAATTAATCTCATAAAAATCTCGATCTCGCGATTCGGAACCTGCAACAAAGACAGCAGAATTCCACCTTTCGAGAGCAGAAACGTAAAAACAGAAATAGCAGATATAAAATCTGAAATCCAATAGGTGACGCAGGACGATATTTGACACAAAACTGAGTTTATTATCCCCTAAATCCGACTATTAGGACCCCGGGTGATTCCTGGGTGCCACCTGGAATTTATAGTCTTTTGGTATGGCAATTAGACTATAAAAGATCGCACGATATATTTATTCCGGGCGATAAAAATTCAGTTTTCTTTCTCCTAGGGGGAGGAGATAACGTGGAAATAATTGGATAATAGGATTTTTAGTGTCTTTGTTATTTTAAGTAGATATTTGCATGGGAAATATTTCTTTTGCAATATTTATGATATATTTTAAGTGATTATTTAAACGCATTTTTGAATAAAAAAGAGTGGGATTATAGATTTTAGAGTCGTATAGGTATTAAATATTACACCCATTTCCTTCGTTTTCCATACTATTATTAAATATGTATTTATTAACTAAAGATGAATATTTTTTTTATATTATATGAATTCGTTTTTTCCATGTGTTGATTAGTAGTTTCTCGGCCCGTGTTTCTGGAGAATTCGTTCAGAAAAATACAAAACAAAACTGAGTTGGCACGGTTGGCAAGCGAATCCGTGACTTAGTATTCGTAACTCCTTATAATACTAATTAAAAAAATTAATATTAAAAATTAATATTAAAAATTAATATTTTAAATTAATATTTTAAATTAATATTATAAATAAATGCTATAAGTTAATATTATAAGTTAATATTTTAAGTTAATATTTTAAGTTAATACTATAAATTAATATTATAAATTAATATTATAAATTAATATTATAAATTAATATTTTAAATTATTATTATAAGTTAATATTATAAGTTAATATTATAAATTAATTTTATAAGTTAATATTATAAATTAATATTATAAATTAATATTATAAATTAATATTATAAATTAATATTATAAATTAATATTATATATTAATATTATATATTAATATTATATATTAATATTATAAATTAATATTATAAATTAATATTATAAATTAATATTATAAATTAATATTTTAAATTAATATTATAAATTAATATTATAAATTAATATTATAAATTAATATTATAAATTAATATTATAAATTAATATAACATTAATTTATAATAATTTAATTTTATAAATTAATTTATTACATTAATTTATTAAATTAATTTATTAAATTAATTTATAATAATTTAATTTTATAAATTAATTTATTAAATTAATTTATTAAATTAATTTATTAAATTAATTTATTAAATTAATTTTATTAAATTAATTTTATTAAATTAATTTATTAAATTAATTTATTAAATTAAATTATTAAATTAATTTATTAAATTTAATTTATTAATTTATTAATTTATTAAATTAATTTATCAAATTAATTTATTAAATTAATTTATTAAATTAATTTATTAAATTAATTTATTAAATTAATGTAAATTAATATAATTTTAATTTATAATAAGATAATATTATAAATTAATATTATATATTAATGTAAATTTAATATTATAAATTAATATTATATATTAATGTAAATTTAATATTATAAATTAATAATATATATTAATGTAAATTTATATTATTAACTAATATTATAAATTATTAATATATATTAATGTAAATTTATATTATTAACTAATATTATAAATTAATAATATATATTAATGTAAATTTATATTATTAACTAATATTATAAATTAATATATATTAATGTAATTAATATTATAAATTATTTATTAAATATTAATGTAAATATATTAATATTATAAATTAATATTATATATTAATGTAAATTTATATTATTAACTAATATTATAAATTAATATATATTAATGTAATTAATATTATAAATTATTTATTAAATATTAATGTAAATATATTAATATTATAAATTAATATTATATATTAATGTAAATTTATATTATTAACTAATATTATAAATTAATATTATATATTAATGTAAATTTATATTATTAACTAATATTATAAATTAATATTATATATTAATGTAAATTTATATTATTAACTAATATTATAAATTAATATTATATATTAATGTAAATTTATATTATTAACTAATATTATAAATTAATATTATAAACTAATATTATAAACTAATATTATAAACTAATATTATTATATTATAAACTAATATTATTATATTATAAACTAATATTATTATATTATAAACTAATATTATTATATTATAAACTAATATTATTATATTATAAAGTAATATTATAAATTAAGATTATAATATTTTAAACTAATTTTATAAATTATTAAAATTAAATATAAATTTAATAGTTTTCTTCTTTTTCTAACCCTTTAGGTTCTATATATACTTTCTTTATATGATGTACATATTTTCTTAATATACTATATATACTTAATATGTCTAACTACTTGTACTAACTATTTATATAGAGATAAATAAATTAACTATTTTTTGAGTAATTTAAACCAAAAGATTTGCATCATCAAACTAAAAGATTATTTAAAAGCCTTTTACTGCATGTATTTTTTTTGCGTGTTATCATTTTCAAAATCCCATAAATACAATACCCAAAAGAGCACATTATAACCTATACTTGAATCAGCTTTTAAAAGTTAAAATAAAAAAAATAGACATAATAATAAAACTTAACCGACCCATTACGCTATTACGTAGTTTAAAAATAATTTTGTACGCAGCTAATTGCGTGACTTCAATTCCAGCAGCTTAATCTTCATCAACGAGTTGAGTGACCGCACGTTTCCAGAATATGCGATAAAATTCCAGAATGTGGACTTCCGACGATCGTTCTGCGATAGCACATCGCAGTTAATTGCTCAAATCATCTAGTTTAAGAAAACTTAATAGCCTACTTTGGGAGGAACTACTTGGAAAGGGAACTGATAACATCTCAACGGCAATTGTGATTTAATGTACGTTTTTAAAATGAAGGACTTATATTCAATTATTATAGATTGATTATTAAGAACAATAGACGGATTGCATATGGTACATCGAAGTTATTTATATTATTAATTAATAATACATTCTGAAATTGCGATCAAAAAAATAATAACCCTATCCGTTTTAATAAATTTAGTGCTGATAAATTACCCAAAAGGATAAGGGTTTATAAAGGTTTACTAACGTCAGTCATATTTTGCACCTATATCAAATACAGTTAATTAAAAACAAAAATTAAGTTTGTTGACCGGACGTTAGCGACTTCTGTGTTTAAATTCGACCATTTGGCATTTGGTCTGTTTGTAAATTTGTTTGTTATGCAGTTACGACCAAACACTGTTTTCGATTTTCTTTAGGTTTAGCATGAATGTTGTTTGAAGTCATTAAAAATGACGTAGATGTATTTATTTTATTCATTTTTTTTTAATATTGTGTTGCTAGATTTACTGTTTCCAGAACTAATAGTAAATTTGTAGCCATTGACGATAAATTGGGTTTTAAATGCGGTAGATCCTGACTCTCAGCTACATATGTTACAGCCATACCTTGACTATCCCCATGGTCGTATAAATTTATCTTATATTTAGACCACCACATATCCTCTTCGCATCGTATAGGTTACGGGACAAACAATTTGAAGTACGTAAAGCACATTACAAGTGCAGCGATTTGAAAAGCGTGCCGTAAATAAAGTTGTAAATGTCAAATAGAGATGGCGCCACAGTTCCTTTTTGATTGAAGGTTGCGTTCATAGAAGGGTCCGGAAGTCACCAATTGTAGCGATGATAGTTAAGTTGGAGTTGAACAAGGTACCTTTTGACTCATAGTTAGATGCTTTACCGCTAGACCATCACCACCAAAGCGGCCACGACAATCTTCTACCAAACCCACAATGTACCTTGCAACGACATGGAGTTCATCCACCTTTCTTTATCTGCCAAGCAATTCCAGGAAAGAGTTTACACTTAAGTGTTTACACCAAGAGCCAATCACATAGCTCCAGCACATGACACCCGCGCAGGGGTCGGCCAAATTATGTGAACAACACAGATTTAAAGGAACTGATTCCCAGCCATTCCACACAATGTAACTACACGCGTTTTCTGATTGCTGCTCATCCTAACTGTGATGTCATAGAAATAAGCTTTAAATGTAAATTCTTAACTTTTATATTTGCATCATTAAATATTATTTATTCTCCAAATACTATGGTGTCCATCAACTTATTTATTACCACTTAATTAATCCTTCTGATTATCAATGGAGTCAACAATAGCGTGGCCGCAACAACCCAAACAACAACGGCCGCTGCAATCTCTTAAATATTTTCTATAGACATTTGATTACCAATTGAAGAATGGTAGGGGACAACTTTGTTCTTTTTTGGCTAAAAAAAAGTTTAATGAAAATATATAAGATTTTATATTGGTATTTTATAATAGTTTGTAGTTTTGAATGCATCAATTTAACCAACAGGCAAATATTAAATCACTTTTATATATTAAATCAGTGTATTACACAATGTAACACACATAATTCTAAAAGTAAAACACGAACCACACAAATTGAATGAAGAAGTAGACTAGTTCCAGGACAAGATAATATATTTCGTCCGCAATTCCGACGAAAACACACAAGCCCCTTAATTCTTCTCCTCCTTAAGAGACCCCCCCCACACATAAAATGTTTCCTGTCTCTTGACATGCATCTGCAGGACCTAGGCAAACCTAGTCTCTCCAGGAACTCCCACAGGACGACCGCTACGGCAGCGAACTAGCCATTTAGCATGGGGCTACAAAAAAGGCCAAGTAAAGGGGGAAATTAGTTTAAGATCTCCCTGACACAACAGTTGGAATAAATTGGAAGAGACAATGACCACGCATTGGAGTTTTGATTAGGTTTTCTAGGATGGTTCTTTGTTTTTCTTTCGGGTTCTAGGGAGCAACTTGACTGGAAAAGCGGTACTAACGGTAGTCCTCTTTGAGCTAATTATACTGGAGACTTGAGTTTGGGTTTGGGAACGGTGAGGGCAATTAAAGGAAGAAGTAGTTTGGGACCTTGGTTGTTTGCGTTACAGCGTATAAGAATGGGCATTGTGTATAATAAATTTTAGCAATGTTATATTTATAAATTACATATTTTAATTGGGAATTACAATTTTAAAATCTATGTCTTTTGACACTGTCAAAGATTGCACACTCTGAAAATAAAATGTGATTGACGTCGCATAAATATGACCATATACATTAATTTCCTCTGGTGATTTATAGTTACATAATACCTTAGTAGAAAATTAAATAATAGAATAATTTAAATATAAAAAAAAATTACAATATGTTTTATATATTTAGCAATAATCACATTAGAAATATCAAGATTATCGGTAGGTTGTATTATTAAACAATGCAGGATTCATTTAAGTGAAGAATATTTTGGGTACTTTGGGATACATCATGGGTAGGTTTTTCTTGTTTGGTAGTACTTATAATTTATTATTTTTAATCTACATTTATTTATCAATCACAGGAAAACTATGAAACGTATCTTGATGCGATTTTCATTCAGTAGATAGTTTAAAGCTGAATTTAAAACATATTATGTTTCTTCATCACAACTCAGGTTCGTTAGATATGAAAGGAATACGATGTTAATACAGGGTTTGGCTATGACAGAGCCACGTAAAACATGTTCTATATTTAAAGTGAACTAACTTTCGGATCAAAATTAAACTCCTAAACTCAACAACAAAAAACATTTTATTTTAAAGAAGTTTAGAGTTTTTGATCAACATAACAAAAAAAATATAAAATAAAATGCATGTAAATATTTCAAATTGGATTGTTTGTTTCAGATACCAGTCAAAACATATTTTTTAGGCATTTGATTTTTTTAAGGAATCGGAATCGTATATGGTAACCATGCATATGGTTTCAACTGCCATTCAGACAACTGGCAAATTAACTTGTGCGTTAATGTGCGTTTTTAAAGTATTTTATTGCAAAAAATAAGCTAATTGTAATTTTTTGTAATTAAAAAGTACGGAATAAAAATTATAACCAATTTATAATAGTCAAAATATACTTCGATAAGATGTTAACGAATACATTAATTTTAAAAAGCCCAAATATATATTAATATCAAAGATAAAATGTTTTTCTTTGGTTTCCAAAAATTTTAAAAAAGTACACATAGCTAGTCTCTGAAATTAACGATTCAATTAAAAGACGTATTTAAACATATTTAAATTTAAATTAAGAAATGGTACGATATATATTCACTTAAAAATCAATGTATCTTTTATCGCATTCTACTACATTTGACACACTCTGCATCTCAATTTCTACCAAACAGTAGATACTAATAGAACAGCAAAAAAAAAATAATAATAATCTTCATTCTATAAAAACATTAAAATCTCAATCTCCATCGAATTCGTCTCAGTCAAAACACTGTTTTCATCCAATGTTTAAAATAAAAAAAAAACTCCCAGTCTCTTCAGGAGTTTTTCTTTAGCATCCCATGGGTGCTTTTTTTTTGCTAGAGAATTTTTTTCTGGGATTATCTTTAAACCCTTAATAAAAAGTATGGGAAATTTCATCGTTTTGTTCTTCTCCGGAGGGTGTAAGTTAGATTTTGTAGGGCTTACTTTAATGTGTGTACTGTTAAAAACAAGGAACTCAAAAATAAGTAAAATTTACCCATTATTGAGTACATTTCCCGCTTATATAGCTTTTTATACATAAGTTTAAATTTTGAAAAATACGTGTACTTAAATATAAGTACAATATGTAGAAAGAGTAGATACTAACCAACATAGGCTGCCTTTGTAAATCATTTTCAATAAATACCGACAATTACATCCAAGTCTTATAGGGAACTGAATTTTTTTGTACCGGATTACCGGGATTGTTAGAATTTACAGAGATTCAGATGTTTTTATCGGACTGAGCATACAAATGTTTCATATTTGATATCAGTTTCAAGTTTGAATAGTCATAGATGTTCAAACCGGTTAGAGAATTAATTATGTTAAAGGTGCTAAAAATGAGCAATACGGAATATATATTGAACGGATCTTGAATTTTTGTTTGCATGTTTAAGATTATTTTTGTTGCACAAGCTAAGAGTTTACTTTAAAATAAAGTGCAATAGTTTGCAAAAGAGTTCTCTAACTAACTTTTATCGATTTATTTGACAGTGAAATTCGAATCAAATAAACTCAAGTAATGGCGCACAGATATTTAATAGGTATCGGAACGCAAATAAAAAAAAGCAAAAACAAGGAAGAAAAGAGAAATAAATCGGAGGAAAGAACAATATATTATAGCAACTTAAGTTTCTGCCATTTGATTTCCTTTTTTTCCTGAATGTACGCCTGTCGAGAGATCAATTTATTGGCAAGAATCACAAGTCGGAAAAGAAGAGGAATTTTCCAGCGGAAAATTTCCCATTTCCAGGCGCACCACTGGGGACCACTGGACAGTGGTCTAACCAACCAGAAAATTGGAAAGTGAAATGCAAGCCTTTTTATTGCTGGTCTCATTCGTACCAGACCTTATGGGGATCACTACGAATGCTTTTCCATGTCAGGTTTTATTTGGTAGAAGAAAATATACATTCAGTGGACATATCTATTGTAGGTAATTAGGTTTTTGGTTGCTTTTGTTATGTCATAAAGGAAATTAGAGCTGGTGTTTGCGTGGTCGCAAGAGTGCCTAACTCACAATCTGAGGTTTGTTTTCCGATGACTTTTGTGTTAAATTATTGTCGTCCGCCAATCATTCACAGTGTAGAGAAATATGATGCACGTTAAACATGTCTTTGTCTCCAAATGTTCTCAAGTTAGTCATTGTGTAGAAGTTTCGAAAGTTAAGTGTCCGCTCAGGTGCTGTAATCGAAATCTAAACATCGTTCAAAATGACGAGTCCCTGATCTTCCTTTCGACATAAATCCTAAATAGTTGTCGCTATCTCATTAGGTAGATCTAGTACAGTGGCCGTCAACCCATAGTACGTGGACCCGCTGGTGGTCCGTGATATGGGGTCCATTGAGCCATTGAGATTAATTCCATAGATTACATTCTTTTATGCTTTTTAAACAATCAATGTCAAGAAAAGGTACTTAAAATGGGTACCAGAACCTAATCGTTTTTATTTGAGTACAATTGCATCCTAAATGAGCAATAACTTACTCAAATGTAAGTAACTGTACTTTTTCAAAAATAATCAGGGTGGTTTTGTATTGTTAATCTCAGCTTCTGTTCAAGCCATCTTAACAAAGCGACCTGACATAATTGTAGTTATTCAGAAGATGGTTTTTCACATTAATTGATGTCGATTACTTAAATGGAAACCGACTTATTACAACTTACAATTAAGTCAATTCCTTTGGCTCTTACTATCCATTCTTTTGGCGCACCTTTTTTTAACATATCTTCTGTTTATAACTTCTTCAAGTCACACTGGTAGTTTAACGGATAAAGCGTATATCTGCCATGCCTGATATTCCAGATTCGATTCCCGGTATATCTTAGTTTTAATTGTCTTTATATATTGAAAGTGATTTATGAAGTCAGTCTATGTAGGCTAGCATCCTAATTCATTGTAATCATATTTCATTGTAATCATTGTAATCATATTTATTCATTGTAATCATATTTCAGTACATGTAATTTTCAAAATTAAAACTGATATATTCGAACCCATAATAAGCATCGAATGTACTAAAAAATGAGTACATTTTACTTACTTTTGTGTACCTATTTCAACAGTGTAGGTGTTGTAATCGTAATCTAAACATCGTTCAAAATGACAAGTCAGTGTTCCCTGGTCTTTCAGCATGTATCCCAAACCGTTGTCAATATCCCATTGGGTAGATCTATTGCAATGGTCGTCGGTCCGTGAACCGCTGGTAGTCCATGATATGGTTCTAAGCGGTACATGTAGCCATTGTTTAATTCCATAGATGTTTTTATTTTATTTTTTCAAAAAATGAATTAATTAGTTTACTTTATAAATATTCAATTAATTTACGTTATACATATTCACTTAAGATCTACAAACATAAAATAAGGTAACCATATTTTCACCATATGGTTCAATACCTATTGAACCATATGGCAAAAATCCTTTCAAAAATCTTTTTTTTCTTCAAAAAATGATGTAATTAGTTTACTTTATAAATATTCAATTTACGTTATACATATTCAATTAAAGATCTACAAACATAAAATAAGGAAACCATATTTTCACCATATGGTTCAATACCTATCTCAAGAGTGTATTTCATATTGTTTTTGGACACTGAAATGATTTTTACCATATGGTTATATGGTAAAAATCATTTCAGTGTCCAAAAACAATATGAAATACACTCTCGAGAGCTACAAGATTGCATGTAAATTTATTCTTCCAAAATCACCTTGAAGCTTGCTATTACTACAAAAAAAAATCTTTATACACCATTCGTGATAAAAAAAAATATTCGGTTGGATATACTAAAAAAATCTGACATTATTCTCTTGAGAAAGAAAAAAGATCTATAGGAAAGACCATGAAATCTTTCCTTTGAGACAAACAAAAGGAAAATCATGCAGCATCTCTAAAAATTCAAATTTGGAAAAGGATATAGTTCAGTTTTTGTTTTCGTTTTTTTAGAAGATCATTACGTTGTTACTTTCACTCTCTTCCTACGAGCGGGAAAAAAAAGTTATATTTCTTTCGAGCCGAGTTGTTTTTTTATATTTCGAGTGTCTACGTATGACTTTAGAGAGAAGAAGGCGATTTCAACTTGTTTCGAAGAACAAAAGACGCGATTGAAGAATTCGGCGATAAAAATGCGTTTGAACTGTCTCTTGTTTATGTACGCTTTAAGATATTCGAAACATTTTCGTCTCCTGTCTTCTTTATACACCGTAATTGAATCATGTAAATATTGATAGGGACTTATTTTTACTCTTTGGGTATTTACATAAGGTATTACACCTGGTGAAAAACCATTTATATATCCATGTAAATACATAAATTTTATTTCGTTTGAGAATCGTCGAAATGTAGTTTAAAATAAGCCATATAAATTCATTGTCCTTTTTTCGTTTTCTTTAAGGTATTTTTTTTAAAATATTGGGATAATTTACAATTGCGCCGTTTATTCAGTTAGACAAATTCAGATTATTTTAAATGTAACAATTTCTAAGAATATATATTTATTTTTTAAGGCTCTTATATTTGGGATATTGGGCTGCCAAGTCCAAAAGAAGAGTACTGAAATAAAACCCTTTTAAAGTTTGCAACTCGCCAGGAATAGAGAAGAATAGAAAGGAATAGAAGAATCTCGAAAAGAGATAAATTTTCTAAAATGGTGGTGCCAGAAGAATGGCTATAATGTTAAGTAAAAATTTATTCACTTCAAATTTCTTGGTAACCTTTTGAATTTGGAGTCACGTCACTTGGTCAAATGACGGTTCTACTTACATACACTGCCAAAAATAGTACTCAAAAATAGGTAAAATGTACTCATTTTCAATTACGTCCGATGCTTTTCATAGCACGAAATACATGTTTCATTTTTTACGAAGACATTTATTAAAACATGAGTAAAAATTAATAAAAAGAGCAGTAACTTGCATACATAGGTTGCCTTCAAAAATCGCTTTCAACAAATATCGACAATTATAACCCAGACTTACAGGGAATCGAACCCATATCCTCAAGCACCGATGTCCAGTGCTTTATCCGTTGTACTACCAGGTTGACGTGAAGAAGTTATGAACAGAATAAATGTTAAAAGGGTGTGCCAGAAGAACGGGAAGTAAGATAATTAAGTTGTTTTTACTCAGTTTCCATTTAAGCAATTGGAATCAAATAATGTGGAAGATCTTCTGTACAACTATTTTAAGTTTATCATGTTGCTTTGTTAAGATGGCCTGAAAAGAAGCTGAAATTAGCAATATTGAATCACTGCTCATTTTTTTTTTTTATAAAATACGGTTGCTGAAATTTGAGTTCGTCATCCCTCATTTACAATGCAGTTGTACTCAAAGAAAAACAAGTATGTTCAGGTACTCATTTTTAAGTATCTTTTTTACAGTTTAGTAGCGGAAATTAGTGTTAACTATTTTTCAGATTTTTGTAACTCATTATATATAATTTGGCTGCCAATACACTCATATTTCATATTTTTAGCGATATTGATTCGATTGTCAATGAAACATTTGCGGTTCTGCTATTTCCCACTCGTTGGCACACAATAGATAACTCCAAGCGATTGAGATAGTTTTTGTTCTTTTGACAACACTTTCAATTCTGGGTTTATTTTCATTTTATTGTGCACACCCATTTTTCAATGCCGCTGATGAATCGCTAATTGATCTTTTCTAATATAAATGGTTAAAAAAATGGTGGGACTTATTTTCATATAATTTCATTTCTTTTTAAATCTCATATATTCGTAACATCATTTCATATATTTAATTCGTACCTGCCATATTTTAAATATGAAAATAATAATCCCTATATCCATTTCAAACCATCGATCGAATAAAATACGTTATTATCTTAACAAAGTCCACATAAAGAAAATCCCTTGGGTACGTATTAAGTTTATATTAGAATAATTCAATCATTTTTTGAAAGATCCGAAACAACCACAGACCTTGAACAGTCACATAACAGCTTTTATAATTTATGATTAATGGTTTGTCAGACAAGTTATAGTTAAATGTTTTAATGAGAAACTATTTTTCTTATTACTATGGTAACCTAGATGCTACAAGATAGTTTTAAAAGAATTATCCATTTTTGATATTTCATAAAAAAATATTTTTTAAAAATTATTTGGTATTTTATAATTGTTTTATTTACCTATTCCAATTTTTTTGATTATTGATTTAATGAAGTAATTTAATTTAAGATTAACAGCAATTTTATGTTTTATGATTTATTTTGATTAACTATCATATAAAAAATTTATATCGCAATAAAAATGAATGGAATAACATTTTTTAAGACTTTGATAATTTAATTCCAATAATCAATAAGGTAACAATATATCAGGCGTAATTATTGAGAATTATTTGGATTGGATAATTTTTTATTAAATGTATTTTTTCTATGTATAATATTGTATAAATCATAATAAACTGAAAAAACATATTTATATTCATTTCTAAATACAATTCAAATAATCTATTTAAAAACGTATATTATTATCATAATAAAGTCTACATAGAAAACAGACTTCTTTTCTATTTAACATAAAGAGCAAGTCGAAATTGGACTAGCAACATTTACAATATTTTTAAATAAGAAATATTCAAGTTTGTCAATTTATATTAAAGAAGGATTTGAGCGTCACAAATGCAAAAGCAGTTATATCCCCAATTTCGAAAATTGAGATTTTGGTGTCAATAAGTACAGCTTTAATTTTTTTAAAAATAAAGTAGCAAAATTCGTTATTCAATAATATAAATTAAAATAAGAAGTCGCCTACCAGATGCAAAAGTAGCTAGATTCATGCTAATCAAGCTTTATGCAGATGCAAAAGCAGTTGAGGAAACGTAATAGAACGCGATTTTTGAATGGTTTAAAAGGTGGATATATCGGCTTATGCTTCTTAATAAAAATACAAAATGGCGACGCATCATTTGCATAACCAGTAAAATTCTTATTTTTGTTCCAAAACAAGTTATATAAAAATTAAAATAATAAATTATTCAGTAATCAGAAAACTTACATGTTAGCGAAAAATTCTATTTTTTCCCAAAATTATTATTATTTATTTAACATTAGTTATGTTTTGACAGTTTTCCGCGATTTACTGAAAAAAAAAGTTTTTCGTGAGTATAGCTCCTTTTGCATCTGGCGTGGCGGAGCCGTTAAAGGCGCCAGCTGGAAATTCGAAGATTCCTGGTTCGGTCCTAGGCGATGGACTTGACAAAGAAAAGTAAAAAAAGTAGTCACCTTGTGATCGGAGGGTTGCCAGCTTCATTACAAAATACTAGAAAAGTCGTCCAGAACATCCGCAAAAATTAACGGCGTGTTTACGGGTTGGTTTGGTTTTGTTAATTAACGTCGCATTAGAGCTGCACAGTGGGCTATTGGTGAAGGTTCGGGGTCATTCTCGAAGGAAAGACCCGGGAACACATACACATTCACACACACATTCATACACACATTCATACATGCACCTCGTTATTCTAGAACCATGGTCAGATGACGAGGAAACACCTGAACTGGCACCCAACGCCTTCAATAGACGTCGGGGCTATGGACCCCGATCAGATTTATCGTGCACCAGTCCCGTATACACGCCAGTATAATTTGTTGGATATTCTGGACGATTTTCTAGTATTTTGTAGCGAAGCTGGCAACCCTCCGACCGCAAGATCACTACTTTTTACTTTTCTATGTCAAGTCCATTTCACGGATTCGAACCACCAATTCTCTGATTAGTAGCTGAACGCCTTACCAACTGAGCAACTGGGGCTCGCGTGTATACGGGACTGGTGGACGATCAATCTGATCGGGGTCCAAAGTCCCGACGTCTATTGAAGGCGTTGGGTGCCAGTTCAGATGTTTCCTTGTCATCTGACCATGGTTCTAAAATAATGAGGTGCATGTATGAATGTGTGTGTGAATGTGTATGTGTTCCCGGGTCTTTCCTTCGAGATAGACCCCGAACCGTCGCCATTAACCCACTGTGCAGCTCTATTTCGACGTTAATTAACCAAACCAAACCTTTGGCATCTGGACAACTCATTTGCAATCAATGAAATAAAAAAATATTCCCCCAAATCGATTATATTTTACAAGTACTTACTAATATAATTGATATCCATTACACGAATTCATCAAAACTAATTCATTCAGAGCAGAAACCAAATCATTTTAAATCATTAAAACAATTCAGATTTCAGTTAGTACAATCCATTTAAATACCACACATTCATCATACCCAGTGTAAAAACATGACATAAATACCCAACTTCCCCGAACCAAATTCATTTTCTTACGGTACAGCTTCCAAGAAAGATACAGGTCGCGCCTACATCCGGCAATTTAGATACAGACTACGGCATTTATCGACCTCAGAATGTGGTTTATATTAAGGTCTTTAATCAGTCCTTCCTTCATAAAAACACATTTGAGATGATAATCACTCCCCCCTAAATCGGAAATGGCCTATACAATACCTTATTACTTCCGCCGATTTTGTTGGGGTAATTTTTCTACCCGTTGAGTCTCAAAATTGTGAGGTCTCCAAATCGAGCAATAATGTCTCCAGGTTCTCCTGGCTCATTAATCTCTGTGGCAGGTCTCATTACGGGACACGATACGCAATAAAATAACCAATGAGATTTGGCTTACCTTTAAGTATGGGAAAAAATGAGTTTTATTAGGGTTGGCAGCGTTTAATCATGGATTCTAGTTTGCTTTTTTAAGAAGTTACCATTAGTTTGGATCCTTTTTCGAAATTTGAAGGTTTGATGGTTTTTTTTTGGGGGGGGGGGGGATTGAATTCCTCCTTTTAAAAAAATAGTTTAGTTAAATAACGTCCCACTAGAGCTGCAGGTGGGCTATTGGCGACGGGAGGCCTATCTTGAAGGAAAGACCCGGGAACGATACGATGTTTCATATTTTTTAACCATGGTAAGATATTGAGGACAGCACATGAGCTAGCATCCCACGCAACCGCAATAGGCGTCAGGGCATTAGACTCCGATCAGATTTATCCTGGACCAGTCCTGTACACACGGCAGACCTCCGCGGCCGAGTGGATAAAGGCGTCAGCTGGGAATCAGAGGGTTCCTGGTTCTATCCTGTGCGACGGACTTAACTAAGAAAAGTAAAAAAGTAGTGATCTTGCGATCGGAGGGTTGCCAGCTTCACTACAAAGTAGTAGGAATGTCGTCCAGATCATCCGCGAAAAAATATTGGCGTGTATACGGGACTGGTACACGATAAATGTGATCGGGGTCCAAAGTCCCGACGTCTATTGAAGGCTTTGGGTGCCATTTCAGGTATTTGGTCCTCGTCATCTGACCATGGTTAAAAAATATGAGGCATCGTTCCCGGACCTTTCCTTCAAGACAAGCCCCGAACCGTCGGCAATAGTCCACTGTGCAGCTCTAGTGCGACGTTAATTAACAAAACGAAACCAGGACACAGATAATCGATATATAGGGAGAAATAAAACTATAAATATACATTCATGATAAGCAGAATTTCCCTTTACGTATCCTTTCATTTATTAACAATACATATTTCTAAACACGCTTATTTCGGTGTAAAAGAAGCGAAAAATACTATACTCTGTCATATTTTAGTTAAATAAGCTATTATTTTAAGGTTTTATTTAAATAAATTATTTAAAGCAATGTCAGAATCCGCCTTGACAATAAAAAAGAGAAGACGATTCAAAATAAAATTCCTATGTACTCCCTCCGAAACCCGATGTTCACTTAAACTTCTTTAACACCTCCCCTCTTCCAAACTGTCTCCATCCGATCATTCCACTTCGCTAAAAAGAATCACGTCCAGGCTCATCCAATTAAACTCCCTCATTCACGTCCAACAGAACTCAGAAGACGTCATCCCGTGACGTCTCCAGAGCAAAAGAAAAGAACCATAATAGAAATAGTAGAAGGAGTAAGGTTAAAAGAGAGATAATATCAGTCATGGCTGTCTCGCTGTGATATTTCTTTCTGCTTCTTGATGAGGAGGTTTGATAGTTGATACCCATCAAAGGAAATAAGATAGGTTTTGGAGAGAGGGAAATACGAGAAAAGGGGCAGCAAGGAAACAAAGTATACCAATAATAATTGTTGTTATTATTGAGATGTGATAAATGTAACTTGGTTTATTATAAACAAGCTGTGTAACCGCATGTTATTCGGGAATCGTGGAATGGTTTAAATGTTTCTTAAATAATTAGAAAGAGCTGTATATATCGGTCTTATTGGATAGATGTGGTTAGTTAAAATTCACAAATAAGATAGCCATTTGAAAGTATGTACACTCAAACCTGTTTTTGTGCGGTGAATAAGGACCGCAAAAAAAACGCATAAAAAAATTCGCACAAAACTTCACGAGTAGCTATAAAAAATAGTTTTCGCAACACAATTAATTTTTTTTATGCGGTGGATAGGGACTGTATAAAAAAAGTCTCACATAGATAAAAATAACTCAAAACATTACGAAGTAACTAGGAATTGCTTTTTTAAACGAAATAAAGACACGAGGCTTGGCAGCTACTTGGAATCTCGCCAAACCTTTTCTAATCTGATTTAGAAAATACACATGCGAACATTTTTAAATATTTTATTTACATATGTACTTATTTTACACATACAAAACTTTTCAAAACGTATACCCATTATCCTTCGTGGTCTGACAATACGCAAACTTGGTTCAAAATCGCTTTCGTCACTTGAAGATACTACCTCGCACTCGTTTAGAGTTGAATTTTTTTCAGTTACCATGTAGTCAGTGATCAGTTTTTGCGACGACTGTTGTTTCACTAGACGCTTGTATATGTTTCGTAGCAGATAATCAATTATATTCCAATTTAATTGAAATTTTCATATACCGCACACAAAAAATCGCACAAAAAAACACTGTTTTGCTGATTTATAGTGTTTCACTTATTCCTATAAAAAAAAAAATCTCTTATGGATTGTTGTATGAGTCAGACAGTTTTAACCCTCTGACCGTTCAGAAAGTTAACTAATTTGTAAAGTTGTTTTCGCTGCTAGATAATTTAAAAGATATTTTAATAAAATTAAATCAATTTTTTTAAGAAAAATGTGTTTATTCTTAAAGAGATAGATGTATAGACGTATGTACCCGACATCTCCCGAAGGATATACGGGTATGTGGAACCGCAGGTTCGGCCAGCAGAGCAAAGCCACCCCCCACGGAACCACCACCAAACGCCAACTTTATTATTTTCCATAATATGCATGCTTTACAGAAGTTTACAGTTTGTGAGTTTACAGTAGAATTTTCTTCATACATTTTGTACTTCTTATTATCTGACAGAATAATAATTTTTTGAGCACCACACTCAGAGGTTTAGACAAATTTTGAGATGTTACAATATACAAGTGTTTTCTCTATATGGGGAACATTCCCCTCACAAATTATGTAAAAGCAAAAATAAATAAGTAAATAAATAAAAGAAAGATATAAAAATTAAAAAAAATAATAGCAAAAAACCCATGGCAGATAATTGAAACACAATCGTTGAGGTAGGCTTTCTGTAGCGTTCATTTCTCATCATGGGCATTTGGCGTACCAATAACTGCCGGGTGATCCAGTGAACTACGCAACGTTAATTGTCTGAGGATCAAAAAGTTCGTGACCTCTACGAAATGTTGAAGTTCCTAGAGCTAAGTTTACTTTAGATACCCATCTTGTCTAAGAGAGATGTTATGATGTGCTGCAGGAAAGTTATATGTTCTTTTGGGAGTAAAAGTTTAGAAAGCGGGACTGCTGGAAAGTTAAGTGGGAAGGTGTTAAATCTAATGTGTTCAAACTCTGCACAGTTGTAAATGTAGTGTGTTATTGAGCCTTCGTCATCATCATACGGACACGTTGGACATCCTTGAAAAAGCCTGGCCTGGTGGACAGGGAAAACGCCATGGCTCGTGAGAAACTGATTAAGGTAGAAATTTGATACACATCGGCTGGTTGAAACGGACGGGAAGATGGAGAATGTATGTCTCCCCTTGTATGTATTTTCCCACCTTCTTTGCCAAACAGAGATACTTTCTTTTTTAAGCATATTTTTGACTTGTGTGCTTGTAAATTTGACAGGACAATCGACAGTAGAGGAGGTTGTAGCTTCTTTTGCCAGAGTGTCAGCTTCTTCATTACCGAGTGTACCTATATGTGATTTAATCCAATGTATTCTTAAAGAGATAGCTTTGATTTTATACCCCAATAAAAAAAAAAAAGTTAGGAAAATATTATAAAATAAATAATTTTTATGAATTTAAAAATTGTATGTATAACACTAACTATACAAGGATGAAAAAATACGTTTGTTACGGTCAGAAGGTGTGACAGTGTGCTGTCACACGTTGCAATTTTTATATAGGGATCTGACCTATATTGGACTTTGTGCAATTTGGTCAGTTGGCTAGACTGACTGTCGCTGGTTTTATTACTGTGTTACAATGTGGGGAGAATTACGTCACTGAGCTATTTTATGACCACACCAGGATTGGTTAGGAGGGCTTATCCAGAAGGGCGGAGCTAATTCCAAGTGGTTGGTTTGGTAATTCATGCAGAATTTCAGCCCCCACCCCCAAGAGAACACCGTGGGAAATTCAAGATTTTCCACCTCTCTTACGATTTTGCCTCTGACCAAGAAATACGAGTAAATTTTACTCCAACGACTCCCGTCCATGCGCAACGAAGGAAAAGTCCCGATGCCATGACCCAAGACGGAAGAGTCCTCACTTCATTACCTACAACGGAAGATCCATGATTCCAGGCACAACGAATGACAACGCCCCTAAAGGCCGGATCTCTACGAGCCACTGGAGACCAACGCCCCTGAAAGCCGGATCTCTACGAGCCACTGGAGACCAACGCCCCTGAAAGCCGGACCTCTACGAGCCACTGGAGACCAATGAATCACCGCAGACGGTAGCTCTCCTCCACAATTCACGTAAGAGTCAGTTTAGCATAATATTACACATAACCCCCCAACCCTAAGTTTCTACTGCAATAATGAACTTAATTTGTTAATAAAGCTCCGCTTAAAATTTATGTGTATGATATGTATTTTCTTCCACACCAACATTATTCATAATGCAACTAAACAAAATATATCACACAACACAAATCAAAATGTACTAACCACAACTTTACGACAGAAGGCTCAAGGGTTATAGAGAAATAATGAAAAAGGAGCTGTACTTTAGTAGTATACGATGCAAGACACGTATAGTGTTTTTCATCCGTCCTGAATAATTTTGAAAACTGAAGCTGTCTAGTTCTTACACCCCCGTCTTTCAATTGAAAGTAACAATGATTTTTTGTAAATCAAAATACCTGTTTTCTGCTACCGAAATTAAATTACCATATAGATTAGAATTTGGGAATTAAACGAGTTTAAAATTCACGAAAAATACACTTAATAGATCTACTCATCGGTATATGTTGTAATTCAATAACAATAATTTTATTTAGAAAGTCCAGGTATCAACTTGGGCTGAGCAACACGTCTATGCAGTAGAAAGGTATTTTCAACTCCCGAGTCAATTATGTCAAATCAATTCAAAGTTCTTAAAACCAATTGTTGCCAGGGATATATATATATATATATATATATATATATATATATATATATCCAAATCCCAAAATCTTCAGATCCAAATGACCTATAGAGCTGAAATTTAGTACATATTTTCACCTTGGATCCTAGGGCTGCATTAAGACAGGATTTTTAAAAATTCGAACCCTAACTGCCTAGATAACGATTTTTTAAAAACCTACCCGTAGGAAATTTCAAGATTGCAACAATGCAACATTTTAATATTTTTCAACCTATATACCACCAGAGCGTCGCCAAATGAAAGAAATGTCGACAAACGAACGAAAAAGTAGCTTAGTGAATTAAAAGGTCGCCAAATGAATGAAAACAACGCCAAATAAACTAAATGTAGTCATATATAAAATATAGTCTCACTCTGGGTAAAGCACAAAGACGGATACATTTGAAATAGTATAGTATAATCAAATGCTCCAGAAACTGGAAAGTTAGATCTGCAATTTTATGCTTAAATATTCAAGTAAGTAAATTTGTATCTACATATATTTCCGAATATTTTTAATACCACTAATTTCTTTTATGCAACGTTTATCATACATATTTATATATCTAAAAATAATATATCACACTACTTTAATTAAAATATTCCACAATGCAAATTGAGAAATTAGATTTAGAGACCTAATCCGAGTCAAAACTCAGCCAGTCAGATATTTTCCGAGAGTAAATATTTTTGCTGTCACACGGAGGACCAATTAATGGCATCAGGAAAGTTTCGACAATTGCGAATTTTACCTCTGGAACTATTTGCTCTGACGAAACGTCGAAATGTGACGATATGCGTAATTAAAACGAATTTTAGTGCTCACTGTTGCACCGTAATGTTTATTTTGGGGGATACACCTCTGGTGGGATTTAAAGAGTTTTTGACGGTTTCTAGAAGCTGGGTTGTTTGTTTATAGAAGTTTAGGAGTAAAAATTAACTTTTTGTCGTGCTGAAATATTTTAATAGCATTCAGTTTGCGTAAAAAATCAAAATTGAATTTTAAACTTGTAATAATCTAACATTTATTAATTATTAACTTAAGGTTAAATAAAACGTATCATACCCTGTTAAGAATAGGTATTCAAAAATAAGTAAAATGTACTCATTTTTGAATACATTCGATGCTTATCATGGCTCCGAATACATAGGTTTCAATTCTGAAAATGACATGTTCTAGGAGTACAATGGGTAAAAATTAATAAAAAAAGCAAACGCCAGCCTACATAGGCTGCCTTTATAAATCTCCTTCAATAATTATCAGCTGGCACCAATGTCCAGAGCCTTATCCGTTAAGCTACCAGGGCGACGTGAAAAGTTATAAACATAAGTAATGTTCCAAATGCGTGCCAAAAGAATGGGAAGTAAGATAGTTGAGTTGTAATAACTCAATTTCCACTTAAGCAACCGACATCAAATAATGTAAAAAACTATCTTTTGAACAAATATTTTAAGTTTATCTTATCGCGATGGCTCGAACAGAAGTTGAGAGTAGCAATATTAAATCACACTACTCATTTTTGAGAAAGTACGATTACTTAAATTTGAGTACGTCATTCCACATTTACGGATTGCGATTCACAGAAAATCGAGGACGTTCATGTACTCATTTTAGCATTTCTTTACGGTGTAGAAATACACTGCGTTGTGACTTTAATTGTAATTTACCCAGAACGTTAGATTCGCATGTTGGACCTGTAGCAGCTTGTACGCTCTGGATAGCTGTGCCTCCAGATCTGGGTTCGATTCCCGGTAAGTCTTGGTTGTAATTGTTGAAAGGGATTTACGAAGGCAGCCTCTGTAGGCTAGCATCGGCTCTTTTTATTCATTTTTACCCATTGTACTCATTTTTAAGTACACGTATTTTTCCAAATTAAATTTATGTATTCGGCGGAATGGTTTTGTTTTGTTTTGTTAAATAACGTCGCACTAGAGCTGCACAGTGGGCTATTGGAGACGGTTCGGGGTCAATCTCGAAGGAAAGACCTGGGAACACATTCATACATGCACCTCGTTATTTTATAACCATGGTCAGATGACGAGGAAACACCTGAACTGGCACCCAACGCCTTAAATAAACGTCGGGACTTTGGACCCCGATCAGATTTATCGTGCACCAGTCCCGTACACACGCCAGTATAATTTGTCAGATATTCTATATATTCGGCGCAATGATAAGCATCGAAAGTATTCAAAAATGGATACAATGCTCTTTTTTAATACTAATTTTTAACAGTGCACATTTCATTTAACAGTACAATGTGAGTACAGTAATCGGTAGTATACTGATCGGTAATGGGTATATTCACCCTGAAGTATTTTCTTTTATTATTATTATTATTATAGAGAGCACATAAAAACAATTAGAGACAAATCGTGTATTATTCTCCCATTTCGTATCCCACTGTCAAATCGGATCGTCCTGGACATCCCTCAGTTCGATTTTTCAATTTACGTCGCTCCTTAACCTTCCAAATCCTCACAATCGCCTTGTATACTTCTTCCCAATACCCCCCCCCCCCCCCCCCCCAGGACAAGACATCGAGTGCTATTCTATTGCCTTTCTTTCTTTTCACCCCTCCATTCCCCTTTTGTAGTTTTCCTTCATTCTTAAAAAGAAGATCTCTGCAAATCTGTTCCTTTCCTTCACCCCTCGCCCTCCCCCCTCACTATGTCGGGGGGGGGGGGGGGACAGAGGGCTATTAAAGCGCTTTTGCTACTGCCTGATGAGTGCCGAGAGAGGTTGCAGACGATTCTAAGTCGCCAAGCTAGAGGAAATCGCCAGTTTTCTTATAGCAGTGATGCATATACGGAAATTCCTGTCAATGCAGAATTCCATTAAAAATCTAAAGGATTGAAGTCAATTTCAATTAAAAGAAAATGTGATGGAAATGTTTGTCAGTTTAATTGCCAATTGAATTGTATAAATGTCATTCATGCTCATTCATTTAAAGGGTACTATATCAAGTGTGTAATTAATTTGTACTTATTATTTTTTCTATTTCAAACTTTAATTTTCGAGGATTTAAACCATTTTAAGAAGTAAACAGTAGCTCTCTTATCCAGAATCGCAATTGAACAACAGAGGCTAATCATTTAGAAGGCTCAGTTGTGCTGCTACACTTCCTTCCACAAATGCATATGACTACTAAATATATGCTCAAAACCCAGAAAAGTTTAGCTCAGTTTATACGTCTTAACTATGCGCATAGCAGATCTTTCCTATTAGTACTCATTCCTGAAAAAAAATCAATCAAGCTATTTAACTATCTATCAATCAATCTATCTACTATTCTATCTATCTACTATTCTATCTATCTACTATTCTATCTATCTACTATTCTATATATCTACTATTCTATCTATCTGCCTACTATTCTATCTATCTGCCTACTATTCTATATATATATGCTATTCTATATATATGCTATTCTATATATATGCTATTCTATCTATCTGCTATTCTATCTATATGCTATTCTATATATATGCTATTATATCTATCTATTTGCCATTTTATCTGTCTGCTTTTTTATATATCTATCTATATAAAGAAAAGTGTCTGTAAACTTATTTTTATGCAAATCTACATTTTTATTCTGATATTAAAGGAATTTGCACACTTGATCATAAAAACATGAGGAAACTCAATGTCTACATGAGATTTCGAAAAAACATCCTTATTTCTCTTTCGCACCCTTAAAGCAGAAATTACTTCTTACTAAAACTGACAGGTGGCGGCACGGGGAAAAAATCAGCCAACACTCTGCTTAAAGCCTCGCAACCCCGTGTACTTTAGATAGTATTATTATAAACATAACAATAACTCCATTCCCAAAATGTTATATTCAATTTGAACCTATAACAACTAGTTTTATCAACCTTAACATCACTCTCTTCTTTGGTAAAGATGAATAACTAATTAAGGTACTTTCTTATCTATCAAAAACGTGATGACTTTTTGTAATTCTTTAGTCTATCCAGATAGTAGGCGAGTTCATACTCAAAGTATCTTA
Source organism: Troglohyphantes excavatus (assembly GCA_963932185.1). Lineage (NCBI taxonomy): Eukaryota > Metazoa > Arthropoda > Arachnida > Araneae > Linyphiidae > Troglohyphantes > Troglohyphantes excavatus. The sequence continues at coordinate 43,999,049 of OZ010674.1, forward strand.
AAGCATATTTTCAGCCTTGAATTCAAATCATTTTAACAAATCCATGCATACTGGTGCAATTTAAAAAGATAAAACACCAATTTTCGCTTTCGTGTAATATTTGGTAGCCACCAGTAACTTGTACAATGAAAATATTTCACATAATTATTCTTTTGATGTAAAACGCATTTAAATAACTTCGAAAACATATTACGCTTTTAGAATAATCCTTCACAAAATCCATAACTCCGTGACAAATCTCATAATTGAAAAAAAAAATATTTTGCGATAAGAATTAGGCACTGAGGTATCCTGAAATAAAGCAAAGCACATACGGCCTTCGGATGGCATGTTTTGCGTTATCGATGCTATATCTATATTATGCTTAACCCTTTGCACTCCGATGTCGCCTCTCAGGCGCCAATATAACGACTTGTTCTTTTGGTTCCCTGTTCTTTAAAATAAGCGAAAACGGCGTGATCTTGTGTTTAAAAAATCAATTTTTTTATTCAAATAGTTATTTTGCAGATCCGAAACATATTACGATTTTCTCCCCTCAATGAGCATAAAAAATTGTGAGTAAAAGAACAGAAAGAAGAATAACTGTTCCGTGGAAAGAACGCAATATAAAAGCTGTTCGCGGACTGCAAAGGGTTAAATGACGTTTCGCAAATCTTCAGATAGTGCTCCGATATAGCCACACCCAATTTGTTTTTTTGTTATGAAGTATTAACATGCAGATTTGGAGACATTTAATTTTCACCCGGAGACAAAGAATGTATTAAGCATTAAAAATTCAACAACACAAATTTTTAGTTAAATATTTTTTTTTAAAAATAATGTTAAAAATGGCTTTAAAAAAATAGCCAAATCGGATATTTTTCGCCAAAAATTGGCAACTCTCCCATCGTGGATTCGGGGATGGCTCAAGTATCTTCCACGGCCACTAACGTCTGTAATGACTTTTCCATCCCCCCTTCCAAGTCATTGTCCTCTCTTCTTTTATTTCCCCCCAGATTTGATTCTTGTTTTCAGCTTTGATCTTCTCTCTGTAAGACATGATGTAACTAGAATGATGCGATCAGCTTAGCATTGGCCCTACACACTTGAGTGTAAAACTGTCTTTAAGACGTTCTGTAATATTTCTTACACTCTTCGGGTAAACTGTTGGTAAATTGGCAAAGTTAAAGAAACTCTTGAAAAGTTCTAGTGACTTTGAGATGGGGAATAAGCTGTGTACATTGTGTTGGGTATTAAAGAAATAACAATAAATATCTTAACGATTCTTTCGGTGTAAGATTTAATTTTCTCCTTTAAATCTTGACGCTCACACAATTCTTGCAATTGTAAAGCTGTTTTCCCTTGCTTTGAAATATAAATATTTTGTCCTCTATGATATTATTTTTAATTTTTTAATTAATTGTTAAGAGATATATATTAAGTTGTGTTTCCTTTAAAAAATATTATAAATTAGTGTAATTATAAATTTTGAAATTGAATGCATTGCGGGACACAATGCAGATCCCTGGACGCAATACCACGACCCTGAGCGTTAAACATAATTTTGTTTTGAAATCTAAGGATACAGATATTTTGTTTAGTGAAATATCAATAGTACCAATGACAATAATAACGATAATAAATTAAATATTCAGTTTTCAAAACTATAAAAATATCTTCCTAAAAAAACAGTAATATGCGGAGAAAAACAGTAATATGCAGAGTAGAGAATAATATTTACAATTGTACATCACAGGTTTTTTTTCAGAGTTTTATATTATATTTTTTACACACGAAGTCTTTTAACGATGTGATTTTAAAACTAAATATAAAAAGTGGTTCCCTCTTGATGCACCAATATCCCTATCATATATTCATATCCCTATCATATATTCATATCCCTATCATATATTCATATCCCTATCATATATTCATATCTATATCATATATTCACATCTATATCATATATACATATCCCTATAACTTCCACACTTCGGTTCCATACGAGAACGGGTCAAAAACATTTTTCTAAGTTATTACTAATTTTAAATATTGGTGGTTAGCCTAATTTAAAAAGATAGTCCTTTCCAGTAGAAGTTACGGAAAAGCGGTTCCCAGACTGTAAAAAAAAGGTACTGAAAATAAGCATCAGAACCTACTCGTTTTCCATTGAGTATAATCTCATCGTAAATGAGTGACGACGTACTCATATTTAGGCAACCGTACTTTCGCAAAAATGAGCAATGTGGTTTAATATTGCTAATTTCAGCTTCTTCCGTTCAAGCCATCTTAACAAAGCGACCTGACAAACTTAAAATAGTTGTTCAGAAGAGGTTTTCCACATTATTTTATATCGATTGCTTAAATGGAAACAGTTATTACACCTCAATTATCTTACTTTCCATTCTTTTGCCACACCTTTTTAACATTTCTTCTGTTTATAACTTCCTTACGTCGCACCGGTGGTACAACGGATAAGGAACTGAGATGCGGGGCCCGGGATATGGGTTCAAAGTCCTGGTTGTAATTGTGGATATTTATTGAAAGTGATTTATGAAGTGTGACAGTGTGCTGTCAGACGTTGCAATTTTTATATAGAGATCTGACCTATATTGTACTTTGTGCAATTTGTTCAGTTTGCTAGACTGACTGTCGTCAGTTTTATTACTGTGTTACAATGTGGGGAGAGTTACGTCACTGAGCTATTTTTACAACCATACCAGGATTGGTTAGGAGGGGTTGTGCAGAAGGGCGGAGCTAATCTCAATTGGTGGATTTGGTAATTCATGCAGAATTTCAGCCCCCATCCCAAGAGACCACCGTGGGAAATTCAAGATTTCCCACATCACTTACAACTTTGCCTTTGCCCAAGAAATACGAGTAAATTTTATTCCAATGACTCCCTTCCTCATGACCATCACCGGAAAAGTCCCGATGCCATGACCCAAGACGGAAGAGTCCTCACTTCATTACCTACAACGGAAGATCCATGATTCCAGGCACAACGAATGACAACGCCCCTAAAGGCCGGATCTCTACGAGCCACTGGAGACCAACGCCCCTGAAAGCCGGACCTCTACGAGCCACTGGAGACCAATGAATCACCGCAGACGGTAGCTCTCCTCCACATCTCACGTAAGAGTCAGTTTAGCATAATATTACACATAACCCCCCAACCCTAAGTTTCTACTGCAATAATGAACTTAATTTGTTAATAAAGCTCCGCTTAAAATTTATGTGTATGATATGTATTTTCTTCCACACCAACATTATTCATAATGCAACTAAACAAAATATATCACACAACACAAATCAAAATGTACTAACCACAACTTTACGACAGAAGGCTCAAGGGTTATAGAGAAATAATGAAAAAGGAGCTGTACTTTAGTAGTATACGATGCAAGACACGTATAGTGTTTTTCATCCGTCCTGAATAATTTTGAAAACTGAAGCTGTCTAGTTCTTACACCCCCGTCTTTCAATTGAAAGTAACAATGATTTTTTGTAAATCAAAATACCTGTTTTCTGCTACCGAAATTAAATTACCATATAGATTAGAATTTGGGAATTAAACGAGTTTAAAATTCACGAAAAATACACTTAATAGATCTACTCATCGGTATATGTTGTAATTCAATAACAATAATTTTATTTAGAAAGTCCAGGTATCAACTTGGGCTGAGCAACACGTCTATGCAGTAGAAAGGTATTTTCAACTCCCGAGTCAATTATGTCAAATCAATTCAAAGTTCTTAAAACCAATTGTTGCCAGGGATATATATATATATATATATATATATATATATATATATATATCCAAATCCCAAAATCTTCAGATCCAAATGACCTATAGAGCTGAAATTTAGTACATATTTTCACCTTGGATCCTAGGGCTGCATTAAGACAGGATTTTTAAAAATTCGAACCCTAACTGCCTAGATAACGATTTTTTAAAAACCTACCCGTAGGAAATTTCAAGATTGCAACAATGCAACATTTTAATATTTTTCAACCTATATACCACCAGAGCGTCGCCAAATGAAAGAAATGTCGACAAACGAACGAAAAAGTAGCTTAGTGAATTAAAAGGTCGCCAAATGAATGAAAACAACGCCAAATAAACTAAATGTAGTCATATATAAAATATAGTCTCACTCTGGGTAAAGCACAAAGACGGATACATTTGAAATAGTATAGTATAATCAAATGCTCCAGAAACTGGAAAGTTAGATCTGCAATTTTATGCTTAAATATTCAAGTAAGTAAATTTGTATCTACATATATTTCCGAATATTTTTAATACCACTAATTTCTTTTATGCAACGTTTATCATACATATTTATATATCTAAAAATAATATATCACACTACTTTAATTAAAATATTCCACAATGCAAATTGAGAAATTAGATTTAGAGACCTAATCCGAGTCAAAACTCAGCCAGTCAGATATTTTCCGAGAGTAAATATTTTTGCTGTCACACGGAGGACCAATTAATGGCATCAGGAAAGTTTCGACAATTGCGAATTTTACCTCTGGAACTATTTGCTCTGACGAAACGTCGAAATGTGACGATATGCGTAATTAAAACGAATTTTAGTGCTCACTGTTGCACCGTAATGTTTATTTTGGGGGATACACCTCTGGTGGGATTTAAAGAGTTTTTGACGGTTTCTAGAAGCTGGGTTGTTTGTTTATAGAAGTTTAGGAGTAAAAATTAACTTTTTGTCGTGCTGAAATATTTTAATAGCATTCAGTTTGCGTAAAAAATCAAAATTGAATTTTAAACTTGTAATAATCTAACATTTATTAATTATTAACTTAAGGTTAAATAAAACGTATCATACCCTGTTAAGAATAGGTATTCAAAAATAAGTAAAATGTACTCATTTTTGAATACATTCGATGCTTATCATGGCTCCGAATACATAGGTTTCAATTCTGAAAATGACATGTTCTAGGAGTACAATGGGTAAAAATTAATAAAAAAAGCAAACGCCAGCCTACATAGGCTGCCTTTATAAATCTCCTTCAATAATTATCAGCTGGCACCAATGTCCAGAGCCTTATCCGTTAAGCTACCAGGGCGACGTGAAAAGTTATAAACATAAGTAATGTTCCAAATGCGTGCCAAAAGAATGGGAAGTAAGATAGTTGAGTTGTAATAACTCAATTTCCACTTAAGCAACCGACATCAAATAATGTAAAAAACTATCTTTTGAACAAATATTTTAAGTTTATCTTATCGCGATGGCTCGAACAGAAGTTGAGAGTAGCAATATTAAATCACACTACTCATTTTTGAGAAAGTACGATTACTTAAATTTGAGTACGTCATTCCACATTTACGGATTGCGATTCACAGAAAATCGAGGACGTTCATGTACTCATTTTAGCATTTCTTTACGGTGTAGAAATACACTGCGTTGTGACTTTAATTGTAATTTACCCAGAACGTTAGATTCGCATGTTGGACCTGTAGCAGCTTGTACGCTCTGGATAGCTGTGCCTCCAGATCTGGGTTCGATTCCCGGTAAGTCTTGGTTGTAATTGTTGAAAGGGATTTACGAAGGCAGCCTCTGTAGGCTAGCATCGGCTCTTTTTATTCATTTTTACCCATTGTACTCATTTTTAAGTACACGTATTTTTCCAAATTAAATTTATGTATTCGGCGGAATGGTTTTGTTTTGTTTTGTTAAATAACGTCGCACTAGAGCTGCACAGTGGGCTATTGGAGACGGTTCGGGGTCAATCTCGAAGGAAAGACCTGGGAACACATTCATACATGCACCTCGTTATTTTATAACCATGGTCAGATGACGAGGAAACACCTGAACTGGCACCCAACGCCTTAAATAAACGTCGGGACTTTGGACCCCGATCAGATTTATCGTGCACCAGTCCCGTACACACGCCAGTATAATTTGTCAGATATTCTATATATTCGGCGCAATGATAAGCATCGAAAGTATTCAAAAATGGATACAATGCTCTTTTTTAATACTAATTTTTAACAGTGCACATTTCATTTAACAGTACAATGTGAGTACAGTAATCGGTAGTATACTGATCGGTAATGGGTATATTCACCCTGAAGTATTTTCTTTTATTATTATTATTATTATAGAGAGCACATAAAAACAATTAGAGACAAATCGTGTATTATTCTCCCATTTCGTATCCCACTGTCAAATCGGATCGTCCTGGACATCCCTCAGTTCGATTTTTCAATTTACGTCGCTCCTTAACCTTCCAAATCCTCACAATCGCCTTGTATACTTCTTCCCAATACCCCCGCCCCCCCCCCCCCCAGGACAAGACATCGAGTGCTATTCTATTGCCTTTCTTTCTTTTCACCCCTCCATTCCCCTTTTGTAGTTTTCCTTCATTCTTAAAAAGAAGATCTCTGCAAATCTGTTCCTTTCCTTCACCCCTCGCCCTCCCCCCTCACTATGTCGGGGGGGGGGGGGGGACAGAGGGCTATTAAAGCGCTTTTGCTACTGCCTGATGAGTGCCGAGAGAGGTTGCAGACGATTCTAAGTCGCCAAGCTAGAGGAAATCGCCAGTTTTCTTATAGCAGTGATGCATATACGGAAATTCCTGTCAATGCAGAATTCCATTAAAAATCTAAAGGATTGAAGTCAATTTCAATTAAAAGAAAATGTGATGGAAATGTTTGTCAGTTTAATTGCCAATTGAATTGTATAAATGTCATTCATGCTCATTCATTTAAAGGGTACTATATCAAGTGTGTAATTAATTTGTACTTATTATTTTTTCTATTTCAAACTTTAATTTTCGAGGATTTAAACCATTTTAAGAAGTAAACAGTAGCTCTCTTATCCAGAATCGCAATTGAACAACAGAGGCTAATCATTTAGAAGGCTCAGTTGTGCTGCTACACTTCCTTCCACAAATGCATATGACTACTAAATATATGCTCAAAACCCAGAAAAGTTTAGCTCAGTTTATACGTCTTAACTATGCGCATAGCAGATCTTTCCTATTAGTACTCATTCCTGAAAAAAAATCAATCAAGCTATTTAACTATCTATCAATCAATCTATCTACTATTCTATCTATCTACTATTCTATCTATCTACTATTCTATCTATCTACTATTCTATATATCTACTATTCTATCTATCTGCCTACTATTCTATCTATCTGCCTACTATTCTATATATATATGCTATTCTATATATATGCTATTCTATATATATGCTATTCTATCTATCTGCTATTCTATCTATATGCTATTCTATATATATGCTATTATATCTATCTATTTGCCATTTTATCTGTCTGCTTTTTTATATATCTATCTATATAAAGAAAAGTGTCTGTAAACTTATTTTTATGCAAATCTACATTTTTATTCTGATATTAAAGGAATTTGCACACTTGATCATAAAAACATGAGGAAACTCAATGTCTACATGAGATTTCGAAAAAACATCCTTATTTCTCTTTCGCACCCTTAAAGCAGAAATTACTTCTTACTAAAACTGACAGGTGGCGGCACGGGGAAAAAATCAGCCAACACTCTGCTTAAAGCCTCGCAACCCCGTGTACTTTAGATAGTATTATTATAAACATAACAATAACTCCATTCCCAAAATGTTATATTCAATTTGAACCTATAACAACTAGTTTTATCAACCTTAACATCACTCTCTTCTTTGGTAAAGATGAATAACTAATTAAGGTACTTTCTTATCTATCAAAAACGTGATGACTTTTTGTAATTCTTTAGTCTATCCAGATAGTAGGCGAGTTCATACTCAAAGTATCTTAAAGCATATTTTCAGCCTTGAATTCAAATCATTTTAACAAATCCATGCATACTGGTGCAATTTAAAAAGATAAAACACCAATTTTCGCTTTCGTGTAATATTTGGTAGCCACCAGTAACTTGTACAATGAAAATATTTCACATAATTATTCTTTTGATGTAAAACGCATTTAAATAACTTCGAAAACATATTACGCTTTTAGAATAATCCTTCACAAAATCCATAACTCCGTGACAAATCTCATAATTGAAAAAAAAAATATTTTGCGATAAGAATTAGGCACTGAGGTATCCTGAAATAAAGCAAAGCACATACGGCCTTCGGATGGCATGTTTTGCGTTATCGATGCTATATCTATATTATGCTTAACCCTTTGCACTCCGATGTCGCCTCTCAGGCGCCAATATAACGACTTGTTCTTTTGGTTCCCTGTTCTTTAAAATAAGCGAAAACGGCGTGATCTTGTGTTTAAAAAATCAATTTTTTTATTCAAATAGTTATTTTGCAGATCCGAAACATATTACGATTTTCTCCCCTCAATGAGCATAAAAAATTGTGAGTAAAAGAACAGAAAGAAGAATAACTGTTCCGTGGAAAGAACGCAATATAAAAGCTGTTCGCGGACTGCAAAGGGTTAAATGACGTTTCGCAAATCTTCAGATAGTGCTCCGATATAGCCACACCCAATTTGTTTTTTTGTTATGAAGTATTAACATGCAGATTTGGAGACATTTAATTTTCACCCGGAGACAAAGAATGTATTAAGCATTAAAAATTCAACAACACAAATTTTTAGTTAAATATTTTTTTTTAAAAATAATGTTAAAAATGGCTTTAAAAAAATAGCCAAATCGGATATTTTTCGCCAAAAATTGGCAACTCTCCCATCGTGGATTCGGGGATGGCTCAAGTATCTTCCACGGCCACTAACGTCTGTAATGACTTTTCCATCCCCCCTTCCAAGTCATTGTCCTCTCTTCTTTTATTTCCCCCCAGATTTGATTCTTGTTTTCAGCTTTGATCTTCTCTCTGTAAGACATGATGTAACTAGAATGATGCGATCAGCTTAGCATTGGCCCTACACACTTGAGTGTAAAACTGTCTTTAAGACGTTCTGTAATATTTCTTACACTCTTCGGGTAAACTGTTGGTAAATTGGCAAAGTTAAAGAAACTCTTGAAAAGTTCTAGTGACTTTGAGATGGGGAATAAGCTGTGTACATTGTGTTGGGTATTAAAGAAATAACAATAAATATCTTAACGATTCTTTCGGTGTAAGATTTAATTTTCTCCTTTAAATCTTGACGCTCACACAATTCTTGCAATTGTAAAGCTGTTTTCCCTTGCTTTGAAATATAAATATTTTGTCCTCTATGATATTATTTTTAATTTTTTAATTAATTGTTAAGAGATATATATTAAGTTGTGTTTCCTTTAAAAAATATTATAAATTAGTGTAATTATAAATTTTGAAATTGAATGCATTGCGGGACACAATGCAGATCCCTGGACGCAATACCACGACCCTGAGCGTTAAACATAATTTTGTTTTGAAATCTAAGGATACAGATATTTTGTTTAGTGAAATATCAATAGTACCAATGACAATAATAACGATAATAAATTAAATATTCAGTTTTCAAAACTATAAAAATATCTTCCTAAAAAAACAGTAATATGCGGAGAAAAACAGTAATATGCAGAGTAGAGAATAATATTTACAATTGTACATCACAGGTTTTTTTTCAGAGTTTTATATTATATTTTTTACACACGAAGTCTTTTAACGATGTGATTTTAAAACTAAATATAAAAAGTGGTTCCCTCTTGATGCACCAATATCCCTATCATATATTCATATCCCTATCATATATTCATATCCCTATCATATATTCATATCCCTATCATATATTCATATCTATATCATATATTCACATCTATATCATATATACATATCCCTATAACTTCCACACTTCGGTTCCATACGAGAACGGGTCAAAAACATTTTTCTAAGTTATTACTAATTTTAAATATTGGTGGTTAGCCTAATTTAAAAAGATAGTCCTTTCCAGTAGAAGTTACGGAAAAGCGGTTCCCAGACTGTAAAAAAAAGGTACTGAAAATAAGCATCAGAACCTACTCGTTTTCCATTGAGTATAATCTCATCGTAAATGAGTGACGACGTACTCATATTTAGGCAACCGTACTTTCGCAAAAATGAGCAATGTGGTTTAATATTGCTAATTTCAGCTTCTTCCGTTCAAGCCATCTTAACAAAGCGACCTGACAAACTTAAAATAGTTGTTCAGAAGAGGTTTTCCACATTATTTTATATCGATTGCTTAAATGGAAACAGTTATTACACCTCAATTATCTTACTTTCCATTCTTTTGCCACACCTTTTTAACATTTCTTCTGTTTATAACTTCCTTACGTCGCACCGGTGGTACAACGGATAAGGAACTGAGATGCGGGGCCCGGGATATGGGTTCAAAGTCCTGGTTGTAATTGTGGATATTTATTGAAAGTGATTTATGAAGTGTGACAGTGTGCTGTCAGACGTTGCAATTTTTATATAGAGATCTGACCTATATTGTACTTTGTGCAATTTGTTCAGTTTGCTAGACTGACTGTCGTCAGTTTTATTACTGTGTTACAATGTGGGGAGAGTTACGTCACTGAGCTATTTTTACAACCATACCAGGATTGGTTAGGAGGGGTTGTGCAGAAGGGCGGAGCTAATCTCAATTGGTGGATTTGGTAATTCATGCAGAATTTCAGCCCCCATCCCAAGAGACCACCGTGGGAAATTCAAGATTTCCCACATCACTTACAACTTTGCCTTTGCCCAAGAAATACGAGTAAATTTTATTCCAATGACTCCCTTCCTCATGACCATCACCGGAAAAGTCCCGATGCCATGACCCACGACGGCAGAGTCCCCACTTCATGATAACGCCCCTGAAAGCCAGTCCTCTACGATCCACTGCATCTCCGGAAAAGTCCCGATGTCATGATCAGAAGGAGAATCCCCACTTCATGACCTTCACCGGAAAAGTCCCGATGTCATGATCAGAAGGAGAATCCCCACTTCATGACCTTCACCGGAAAAGTCCCGATGTCATGCAAAGCCGGAAAAGAACAACAAATGACAACGCCCTGAAAGCCGGATCTCTACGAGGAACTGGAGACCAACGCTACTGAAAGCCGGACTACGAGCCACTGGAGACCAAATGAATCACCGCAGACGATAGCTTTCCTCCACAATTCACGTAAGAGTCAGTTTAGCATAATATTACACATAACCCCCCAACCCTAAGTTTCTACTGCAATAATGAACTTAATTTGTTAATAAAGCAACTCTTAAAATATATGTGTATGATATGTATTTCTTCTACACCAGCATTATTCATAATGCAACTAAACAAAAAAATAACACAACGCAAATCAAAATGTACTAACCGCGACAACTTTACGACATGAAAGCAGCCTATATAGGGTAGCATATGCTTATTTTTATTAATTGTACTTATGTTTGAGTACATGTCTTTTTCAAAATTGAAATTTATGTATTCGGAGCCATGGTAACCATCGAATGTAATCAAAAATGAGTACGTTTACTTAATTTTGAATATCTATTTTTAAAAGTGCAAGGAGCAAAAGCTTATTTTACAGTAAATAACTTCAATGCGAGCCAAATCATTCATTGGCATTTAATGGCTAAAAACTAGCTGTTAAAGTGGTATTACTATTTTCAAAGATTTTATTCTTTGTATATAATATTTTTTAAATGCTTCCATGTGAAATCCAAACATTTGTACGACTAAATGACTATACTTTATCTCTTAACTACCCAAATTATTCAAACCACTACAATATAAACCTCACAACGCAAAAAAAAACATTCAGCAAAATATCGCATAATAGAGGCCTCAGAGAATCCCAACACAGTCCACCCCCCACGACTTACGGCAACTGATCCCAGAAGATCCGCGCGAAATCTCACCCAAAAGAATCTTTTGCTTCTCAAGATCTCTCCCTCTCTAGCTTTTTCCGAAATAAAATCTCCTCTTCGTATAAACACAAAGGAATTTCAGAAACTGAAAAGCGACTGGAGAAAAAGTGATTTATATCCTGGACCGGGTCTCTTCTGGGGAAGAAAGCGGGATGGCTCATTTGAATAACAAAGGGAAATGATATATCAGAGGCTCGTCTTTTGGGAGAGGGGGGGGGGGGGCGATGAAAAAAAAAACGACTGGGGTTCATTTTACTGCGTTATTGTTTCGGACACCCCGGTTTTATCGGGAGATGCGGTTAATGGTCGTTTAATTTAGTGTAGTTGACTGTAACTGTGGTTGTTAACAGGCTCTGGAAGCGTTTAATGTCGGTTTTGAATACAATGGAGAGTGATGGTGAATATCGATGTGAATTTATCAATTTTGGTTTTTGTTAATTGTATTTTGTGGTGATTTAAGAAGTGTTGTGCTTTTATTTTGTTTTTATTTCTGAATATATTCCGTGGAAAGTTACATTTGAAAGTTGTTTATCGTTATTATAGTTTAAATTTCTAATCGCTTGGAATGTGTTGTGTTTTGTTGTTTGTAAATTACGATGGATTTAGGTATTTATCAATATAGTCTGTATTTAAACAATTGATTTAAAATTTTTAAAAATATTACCTTAAAAATGTATTGAAGTATTATATACCACTTAATTTCTAATGACTTCAAAAATATCAAATTAAAATAAATGGAGCCACTAAAGGAATGATCAATAATTGAAAACTAATGAATTAAATGAATTATTTAAAATATATTTACATAAATGTATTACTTGTACATTAACCATTAAATATATTACTTGTATATTGTTTATTAAATATAGTACTTATATTGAATATTTATTATATTTGTAATTTTTCTTCTCATACTATAACATAACTCAAAATGTAATACACAGATAATTATTTTATTTTTACCACTAAATTGTATGTTAAAAAATTATGTAAAAAGTCTTATCTGACCATGATTCTAAAATACTGAGCATTATTTTTATTCTTCCACCAGGATACCCTCCATAGCGTTAGCAAATTTATTATTTAAAATTAAATTTCATTTGCTTTGAATAACAATTTATTTTAAAAATACAAAATAAGTTATTAATGATAAAAAAAATCCCGAAGATTAACGGTCGAATTGTTTGACTAGCCATAATATTTTCGTAATGAAATTTATGTTTTCTAATTTATAATACATTGTTTAGCTTATTACTTTACAAGTAAACTAACACCCAATTTTAATTATCAATTACGCAACAATAATATAATTAACAAAATATTTATTGAGCAATTTTTTTTAATCTTATTATATAAGTGGTTATAAGATTATCAACTGTATTGTAAGAATATATATTATCAACTGTAATTGTAAAAAATTATATCTACAGGTTTAAATTTTTAAAAATTAGCAAATCCAATACAACTGCTGTTCATTTAAATGATTGTTTACCTAGCTTTATTGAATTTAAAAACATATTATATGTATTGGAAATATATAATGAATGAAATTCTTAATATATATATATATATATATATATATATATATATATATATATATATATATATATATAGTAAATTATCATTACATTAACTTCAGAAAATAATACTTTTATGTCAAATAAGATGTTATTTACAGAGTAAAAATACTATTTAAAAATGAGTACTTGAACCTACTTTTTTTCCATTAATCGCTTCGTAAAGAACAAATTACGTATTCAAACTTAAGTAGCAGTACTTCATTAGAAATGAGGAGTGTGGTTTAATATTGCTAATATCAGTTGTTTCTGTTCAAACCACCTTAACAAAGTAAACTGACAAACTTAAAAAAGTTGTTTAGAATATTGTTTACCACATTATTTGCTATCGATTGCTTAAATAAAAACTGAGTTATAAAAACTAAGTTATCTTACTTCTCATTTTTTTTCCACACCTTTTTAACATTTCTTCTGTTTATAACTTCTTCAAGTCGCCATGGTAGTACAACGGATATGGAACTGGACTGCGGTGCCGTAGGATCTGGGTTCGATTCCCAGTAAGTCTTGGTTGTATTTGTTGTTATTTATTGAATGTAATTTATGAAGTCAACATATCTAGGCTAGTATCTGCTTTTTGAATTCATTATGCATATTTTTGAGGGCATGTTTCTTTCAAAATTGAAACTTGTATATTTAGAACCATAATAATCCAATGTACTCAAAAATGAGTAAATTTTTTAGTTATTTTATAATACCTTTTTTGAAAGTTTAAATCATCATTAAATTTATCTTGAGTAAATCAGTTTCTACTAGTGATTTATGTTTAAATATAAATATGTTTCATTTGATTTAAAAACCGGACCTGGTCTCTTTTCTAATGGTATGAATATTTACTAATAAAAGATAGAATTAAAAATATTTTCCCTGTATTAATTATGTGGACAATGTTTATTAATTTCAGTAATACTTATTCAACAGCATTAAATAAAAACACAATTGGCATTTCAAATATTTTTTTGTAAATGGAATAAGCATCATACAAAGTATTTACAGACGCCATATGAAAGTTACACTACTTTTTTTTTACTCTGATGAATATTACAGTGTAACTTATTGCTAAAGTACAAAAAAAAATCATAAACTTCGTGAAAATTAACTACTTTGAAAATATTGCGAAATATATGTCACCATTAAGGATAATAAATACATATATTTAGATACATTTTATTTACTTAACTTTGCTAAAAATATCAAATGTTTCACATTGTCAGGAAAACAGGATGTTGAGAACAGTTTTTGTGCTCGAAACAGCTTAAAAGCCCCAAGTAAGCCTTGCAGCGTTTAAGATATTGAGAATAGCAAACAGGGATTTCTATGTTATATTAAACTTCCTGGACGAAAAACGTAATTTTGAATTCGAAACATAGTTTTTATGTTTCCGTAAAAAATAAATGTATATAAATAAGGAAAACTACTTCAAATAGGAAAAGATACATATATAGATCAACTTTTGAAGTTCGAACTGTATTACGCGATAAGCAAACGAAATTAAAATTTGCCCTACATTCAGTTTGCTGAATTACGTAAAATTAAGTATTTATAGATGAATTTTAATATTAATATGTTTAAAAAAGTTTATAAATTTACAAAAAAAGTACAAATATTGTTTTCGATTATGAAAGGAGAATTTATACAATTTAAAATGCATAATTTATGTACTGATTATATCAATAAGTTATTTATAAAAAAAATATAAAAATATATATACAATTTTCTTTTGTAGGCTTTCAGAAATATTAAAATTAAAATTAGGCAACTAGCTATACAAAACACAAATTAAAACACATATGTATCTTGGAAGTATACGACACTATGTCAATGTTTACTATTTTACAGAATACCTTATCAAAGTTATGTGCCTGTGTGTTATCTAGATACGCTGTTAAAAATTGGTACTTAAAAATAAGTAAGATGTACTCATCTTCGATTCTTGTCATAGCTCCGAATATATAACTTTCATTTTTGAAAAACACATGTTCTCAGAAATGTGTAAATTGAATAAAAAGAGCAGTTGCTTGAATACATTGGCTGCCTTCATAAATCACTTTTAATAAATTTCAACAATTATAAACAGTACTTACGTAGAATCAAACCCAATCCGTCTACCTGATGTCGTCCGCACCGAAGTCCAGGGCCCTATCCATTGTATTACGAGAGCTACATGTAGAAGTTATAAACAGAAGTAATGTTAAAAAGGTGTGCCAAAAGAATGAGACGTAAGATAATTGAATTGTAATAAATCAGTTTCCATTTAAGGAATCGATATCAAATATAACGGAAAACCATCTTCTGAACAACTATTTTAAGTTTGTCAGGTCGCTTTGTTAAGATGGCTTGAACATAAGCTAATGTTAGCAAGTTTAAACCATACTTCTCATTTTTGAGGAAGTACAATTATTTAAATTTAGTGCGTCATCACTCATTTACAATGCAATTGTAATCAAAGAGAAACGAGTACGTCCATGTACTTATTTTTAAACAATTTTTTTAATGTGAAAAGAATTCTTTAAAATATAATATCCCCGTGAAAAAATGGACATAGTGTGCTTTAACTCTGAAATGATTTCTTTTAAATTAAATATCAATTTTTCCCACTAAAAATAATTATATTTTATTAAATAATTCTCAATTAATAATAAACAACAATTAAACAATTAATAAACTGGGAAACAGTATAAGTACAGGGTGACATTAAAATTAGTTTCCCTTTTTGGAGACATCTGTATATAAAGTTAATGAACGTATTTTCACCAAATTTCATATTCAGAATATAAAAGGCATGACGAGAAGATATTCTTTTTTAAAAAAAAGTTAGTTTCTACAATCCCTGATAGGGGGGATTTTGGCACTGTCCATGCCGAAAACTTGTATATTGGTGTAAAATAAAGTTGTGATAAATACACACATTAATTTAGTGATGAAATTCAAAGGAAATATTCTGTCATTCATTGATATCAGTGTCTCCACAACCCCATAGACTATTTTCCATGTGCTAACCTTCCTTCGATACAATAAATTGTATCCGATGTTCTTCCTGCTTCTGTTACAATCAAATATTAGTTATTTTGAGTTTTAATCACAAAATTAACTTGTGTGTCTATCGAAACTTTTTTTTACGTATGTTATAACCGTTTTCGGTTCGAACAGCCGGTGATGATCTCCTATCGGTGATTTTTGGAGAAATTTTTTTTTGAAAATCTTATCCCTATGCCTTCAATATCCTTAATATGAAATTTGACGTAATTATGTTCATTAGATTTAGATACAAATGCATCTAAATACGGAAACTTATTTACGACCATCCATCCAGAAATAAAAATTTAAAATAGTTGTTCAGAAGATGATTTACCAAATTATTTGATGCCGATTGCTTAAATGGAAACTGAGTTATTACAACTAAATTACCTTACTTTTAATTCTTTTGGCACATATTTTTAATACTTCTTCGAGTCGCCCTGGTAGTTTAACAGATAAGGCACTGAACAGCGTTGCCTGAAGATCTGGGTTCGATTCCTGGTAAGTCTTGGTTATAATTGTTGAAATTTATTGAAAGTGATTTATGAAGGCCGTCTATGTACGCATCTGCTTTTTTTTAATTCATGTTTACCCATTGTACTCACTTTTAAGTACATGTCTTTCTCAAAATTGAAACTTATGTATTCAAACCCATGATAAGCATCGAATGTACTTAAAAATAAGTATATTCTGCCACAAAAAAAATATATTTTCGTTAGTTACCATACGATAAATCATTTAAGGATAACTCCGGCGCTTTTTCCAATAAGACACGTCTAACAGATCCATCATCATGTGTCGACCGCTCATTAAGAGCATCTAAAACTGAGTGGGCAACTGAAAGACACTCAGCAGTCAATTGATTTATTCGTCAATATCATCAACCTTTCTACTTCAGCAATGCATCATCATTAGGAGCAGATTCTGGGTGAAATGAGTAAAGAAATAAGAGATGATAATTCTATCTGAAACGAATTTAAGTTTTGTATTGTGTTGATAATTGTGTCCGTAATGTTAAAGATGACTTCTGGATATTTCATTTAATTGTATGAGTTTTTATATACTTATTTTATAGTTGTATTGATTTAGCTGTTAATTGTTATTGCTATAGTTACTAAGGTTATTTATCAATATATTTTTAATTTCTGTGTTGCCATGCGCAGGCAAAATTTAGATTATTGTACAAATTTGTCGCAATTAATTTGTTGTAAATAATTTTATAATATTTTTGAAACTGTTTAATTCCAGTTATTTCTTATTGTATCAAAGTGTTAAACCTATATTTTTATTTTAAACTCAAATATAAATATCAAAAGTCGTTTTTCAAGGAAAAGTAATTTTTTTCTAACTATTCCACAAAAAATATTTTTATAAACAATTTTTTTTAATATTGTTTTCATGCGAAAGATGAAATGACTATAAAATATTCTGGAGACTTTGTATTCGCTGTCGTGATTTCTAATATCATATATAGACGTTTATAATTAATTTGCATGCTTTTCTAATGTTCTAAAGTTTTAAATAACAAATATGTTTGTATTTGTTTAGTAAATAGCCCTTTGCTAAATAACTAATAGTAATTAGCTATTTCTCAAATTACAAAATATCAAAAACTACTACATTCATAAAAAAAATGTTTTGTGCCGACATTGAAATGACGATTAAAAATTCTGGAGATTCTGTATTAGCTGTCGCCTTTTCTATAATGATATGTAGACATCAATAATTTATTTGCATTAGTTTCTAGTGATAAATAATGTTTCAAATTATAAATATGTTTGCATTTTTTTGGTAAATAACACTTTTCGAAATAATTAATAGCTGTTTTTCGAATTATAAAATATCAAAAACTACTTCATTCATAAAAAAAATATTTTGTGTGAACATTTAAATGATGATTAAAAATTCTAGAGATTTTGTATAAGATGTCACCCTTCAAATATGGTTTGGTTTGGGTAATTAACGTCGCATTAGAGCTGCATAGTGGGCTATTGGCGCCCTTTCTAATACGATATATATAGACATTAAGCATTTATTTGCATTAGTTTCCAGTGATATATAAAGTTCTAAATTATAAAAACTGTTTGCATTCTTTTGGTAAATAGCACTCTTCTAAATTATTAATAGCTGTTTTTCAAATTATAAAATATCAAAAACTGCTACATTCATACAAAAATAACTTACTAAATTTACAAAACCACACTCTTGAATTAGAAAATATATTTCCACTAGATTTAAAAATAATAATAATAATACTATTTATAATGTAATTGTAAAAGAATCCGAATTTTTTTTTAACTATCCTAAAATCGATTCTAAATGCCCAACACAACTATACAGATAAGCCCATAAAAAACGATCTTCCAAAGCAAACTTTACGAAGAATGCCCACTTTTCAATTTCCTCGCCTCTAAAATATAGGCCAAGGCTCTGTGTTATTTGGTCCTCCAACGACCCACATGCGGTGAACTTAATTACAAAACTCGAATAACAATGATTAATGGATAAATGAAATGAAAAGACTTCAATAATCATGAATAATTAATCAGCATTTATGACTTTTTTATTGAGCATAAATACGGACGACACACAACAAGTCAACGTTAGAAAACGTAAAAAAAAACAGAAAATACAATTAATCTGTAAAAGTATAGATAAGTACAAGATTTTAAATATATAAATTAATATTTATTTATAAATAACTTTATTTAATTTCCCGAAAAGTAGTAAAGTCAGAGTAAAGATTACTATCCAATCTCCAAAAAATAAATATTTGCTTGTTACTTTTAAAATACGTATTTTTTTTTAAATTAACAACACTTGCATATTCTTATATTTTAAGGAAATTAATTGGTGATAATCATATACAAAGTGTCAATTAATAAGATTAATAAGATAGACGCCTCTCTGGTGCCAACATAACGACCAGTTCTTTTGTTTCCCTGTTCTTTAAAATAAACGAGAACAGTGTGTATAATAATAAATAAACGAGATATTGTGTTTAGAACATCAATCTTTTTTGCAACTTGTTCTCTTGCAAATTCAAAACAGATTAGGATTTTTTTCCCTTTATGGTTTGGTTTTGTTAATTAACGTCGCACTAGAGCAGCACAGTGGGCTATTGGCAACGGTTCGGGGTCTATCTCGATGGAAAGACCAGGGAACACATACACATTCACACACACATTCATTCACACGTGCACCTCGTTATTTTAGAACCATGGTCAAATGACGAGGAACACCTGAACTGGCATCCAACGCCTGCAATAGACGTCGGGACTTTGGCCCCGATCAGATTTATCGTGCACCAGTCCCGTATACACGCCAGTATAATTTGTTGGATATTCTGGACGACTTTCTAGTATTTTTGTAGCGAAGCTGGCAACCCTCCGATCGCAAGATCACTACTTTTTTACTTTTCTCCATTTCAAGTCCATTTCACGGATTCGAACCACCAATCCTCTGATTAGTAGCTGAACGCCTTTCCAAATGAGCAACTGGGGCTCTTTTCCCTTTATGAGTGTAAAATAAATCTGTGGAAAAGAACGTAAAGAGGAATAACTGCTCCATAGAAAGAACACAAATAACAACGTGTTCGCCGAGTGAAAATGGTTAACATTTTAGTAATACAAGTATGCCCGTGCAATAATTATCCACGGGCATACCCCCTCCCCCCCCCCCCCCACACACACACCCAATCGTTAGAGCCAGCTAAAACGTTTAACAGTCTGTTAATACATGTCAACGTTATCAAAGGCATGTTTTAAAAAAAAAACTTTAAAATTAATTATTTTAAAGCATTTAAAAAAAACCTTGATATTTGTGAGATGAAAGTACGATTCGTCACTGGTCCATGAAATTCTCTTGCTTTTGTTATCTCATGTGTTAAGATTTTTTGCGTCTAAGGGGAATACAAGGGATCATTACTACGTAAATAATATGGTCATTAAGTGTATAAAAGTGCCTAAATCATCACAATTTTATTTATTTTATTTGGTAAATATAGTATAAGATAAAAACTCGTCTTATAGAACATTGCGTTACTGCCAAGCACTCTTGGGAACATGGTCATAAATTTAATTTTTCTAACTCACATTTAATTTGCAAACCTAAATCTCCAGTTGAACTTGACTTCCTGGAGGCGTTTCATATTTTTAGCAATATTGACTCGATTGTTAATAAAACGTTTGCGGTCCCAGTATTTCCCGCTTGTTGGCACACGATAGTTATCTCCAACCGATTAAAATAGTTTTTTTTTTGTTCTTTGGCAACACTTTAAATTTCTGGGTTTATTTATATTTTATTACACAGACTTTACATTTTCCGCTGATGAAGGGTGATGTATCTCCCGAAACATGTCCGGATTATACGGATTTTTATGGCATTTTAACGTTGTATTTGTACTTTAATAAATATAGTATAACCTTCTCTTATATAAAAAGACGCATAGTTAAAAAAAACAAATACTTCACAGTAAACGGCTATTCTTCAAAATATCTCTTTCCATTTTTGAGATTCAAATCATAAATGACGAAGGAGGTTGGGGCACCTTATACAATTACTTCACATTTATACTTAAACATGAAAATCAAGGATGAGAAATTGTCTTAGGAAGGGCATTTCCAATTCTTTCCATTTCTCCCTCAATCCCCACCTTCAATCACACAGCCTCCGTGAAAATTGGCTTTAGGGCTTCGAAGAGGAGAAATTTCCGTGAAAATATATATGAGATCCGTCTTTTTTTTCCCCCTTGCTCCTTTTGAAACGAAACAGTCAAAAGAGAAGAAAACTGTTGAAAACAAGAGGGGAGAAAAACTTCCCCTCGAGCAGTTTGCAAAAAGAAAGGAATCTAAAAATACAAAAAAATACTATTTCTGTACTTTAAAATGAAGGTGTGAAAACAAAAAAAAATTCAGTCGCAAAAAAAAAATTCAGTCGCCCTCGGTTTTTACTTGGGGTTCGTCTGAGGGGAGAGTTAGATTAGAATTGTCACAGGGAAGCATTTGAAAGTTCTTCAATTTAGCCCTTCGCGTTAAGTGTTTTAAACTAACTTTCACGGGGCTTAAAAACTGAATTCCCGCAAACGCGTGGGTTGGCGTTTTACAAACGGGGAAAGAAACAACTCTTGGTCTGCAATTTGGGGGCGTTTTTCGTTTCTTTCGAGTTTTAGATTAAAGAAACGAAATTCACTTCAAAACGAAATTCACTGAATTGTGGGAAATTATTTTTTGTGGGGGATAATAAATTTAAGGCAATACGAAGTGTTTTTGTCAGTTAAAAAAAATTCTCGCACACTGAAAAAACAAGGTATTTTAAACATGTACATACTCGTTTTCTTTGAGTACAATTACATCGTAAACGAGCGATGACGTACTCAAATTTAAGTAGCGTACTTTCATAAAAAGCAGTAATGTCATTTAATATTGGTAATCTAAGCTTAGGTTCACGTGATCTTAATGACACCTAAACACTTAAAATAGTAGTTCAGAATATGGTTTTCTACATTATTTGATGTCGATCGCTTAAATGGAAATAAAGTTTTTTTTTAACATTACTTCTGTTTATAATTTCTTCGAGTCGCCCTGGTAGTTTAACAAATAGCGCACTGGACTGCGGTTTCTGAGGATCTGAGTTCGATTCCTGGTAAGTTTTGGTTGTAATTATTGATAATTATTGAAAATGATTTATGAAGGCAACCTATGCATGCAAAAATCTGTTATTTTTATTCATTTTTATCCATTGTACTCACTTTTAAATACATGTCTTTTTCAAAATTGAAACTTATGCATTCGGAGCCATGATAAGCATCGAATGTACTTAAAAATAAATATATTTTATATAATATTAAGTACCTATTTTTAACAGTTTACATGTCTCCTCGGTGGAACCTACTAAACGTTAATGGTTAATAAATCATATTTTTTAAACAAAATAAAAGCGTAAACAAATTACGTAATTAAATAAACTATTAATTTAGTATTTAATGTTACTATACAACGGACTTACTCATTTTGAAATTGTTGTGTCTCAATAAAACTGATTTGCAACACAGCAGCGATCATTCAGGAAGTCTCCATTCAAATTCCCGCTATGTTTTGACATTATTTCTATGACAAATTCTAATTCAGTTTAGAACTCGAAATTATTGTATTGCCTTCATAATTAGAGCATTCGAATTCATGGGAAGTATAGATTTAACTTCCAAACAAGGCCTAGCTAAATTCATGGAGAGACCAGAATTTCAATTTAGTTTGCGTATACATAAAACTATAATAGAATTTAACAAATATTGACAGAATTAAGACAAAACTACTTAACATTTCAAATCGGTCCAAAACTTCATTAAAACTAAATGCTATAGTTAGAGTATTTTATATGGGATTTATATATTTCCTTTAAACTGGATTAAAAAGCAACTTAAAAATAAATTTAAATATATAAATAAAAAAAAATATTATAAACCACAGAAAATTTCACAATTAAGTAAAAAATTTAATGGCTTTTAGAATTTACACTATTGGTTATAATTCGACATAATAGTCGAATAAAATAACTTAACAAAATTCAATCTACACGTTTATAATAATTATTACTTTCCATCAAAAATTATAGGAATTTTACTGAATATCTTTTGAATACACTTATTATGTCAATTGTTATCTAGAAGAATTTATATTTATATATTTTATTAACTAGTGATAATTATTATGAATGTATATTGTTTGGATAATAAATATAAATTTATGCTCTTTAATGTCTTTCAAATCTCATTTATGTCTTGCAATTAACACGAAATTGCACTCACAGTAGAAAATAAAATTGTTAAACGATTTATTTTATCTGTTTGCTTCAATTAGACTCATAAATACAAATAATTAAATAAAAAAATATCAGCCGTTCGCTTTTTTTATGCAACAATAAATTATCTAAAGGAATTAGTTTTACTTCAGACACCGATAAATCTATTCTAAACTAATAAACATTTTAAAATTCCACTTCTAACGCCCATTCAATATTTCATACTATTCCTAGTATGTTAATATATAATACCTAAATATAATTCATAATTTAGAATTTAACACTGGAATTAAATGTTGATTTTTCTATTACAGTCAATGAATGATACACACATTTTAGTTTAAGTGAATATAAAAACTTTGGATCACATTTAAATACAAACTATAAAACATTATCAAATCCAACGGAAAATATAGGAACGTATCACAATTTCACCCAATTTGATCGTGAATTCCACAAGTTTTTATTGTGTTTTCCTCAAATTTGCACGACTAAAAATAAATTTTCTGATTCAAATTTGACATTTTCAACAAAATCAAATTCCAGAAATTTCTAGCACTTAATAGGGTCTCTAAATTCTAGGGGTTCTACTCAATAGGTAGAATAATACAGGTATGTAGTACGCCAAATGACGTGCAATCCTATTGAATGCTTGGAACGAATTAGCTTACCAATTCTTGAGATATAGCGGGATCGAGGTGAAAGCGGAACGACAGATCTGTCTCTAAAGGACGCTATAGATTCCTCAAAATGCAAATTTCAATCCAGATCTGTCCAAATCTGAGTAATTTATAAGGAGCACCAATAAGGTAGGCGAGTAAATTAAATCTTGTAGAGAGGAATAGGATAGAATGTTAGATTACCTAAATGCCTCCCACGCTTTTTCAATTATGTTACATATAGGCTATGTTATTAAAATGTTTGATGTTTATAATAAATGGTACATGATGTCAGCGTGTAATTTATTTTATGTATTATTTAACACTCTCACGAAGATGAGAAGGTCATTGATTTCGAGTTTTTCTAGCAATTCACATAAATTTTAAATTCATAAAAATATTCGATGTTAAAATATTTTTTCAAATCAAAAGACAAATCTTAAAAATGATGCCAAAGAACACAAAAAAGTATCTCAATTGGTTAGAGTTAACTAGTGTGCGCCAACAAGTGGGAAAAATTGGAGCGTCAAAGGTTATTTAGGAAAGGTAATAAGATATTTGCTGTTCCAATTTTTCCCGCTTATTGGCGCACAATAGTTAACTCCAACCAATTGCGATAGTTTATGTTCTTTGGCAATATATTTTCAGATCTGTATTTATTTTAATTTTGCTTAATTAATGTTGAATATTTATTAGATTTCTGACATTAATCTATCTAAACTGTTAGCCGAGATAAATGTCGCTTATTGGCACACAATAGTTAACTCCAACCAATTGCGATAGTTTTTGTTCTTTGGCAAAAAAATTTCGGATCCGGATTTATTTTAATTTTGCTTAATTAATCCTTTAATTAATGTTGAAAATTTATTATATTCTGACATTATTCTAACTAAATTGTTAGACGAGATAAATGTCGCTTATTGGCACACAATATTTAACTCCAACCAATTGCGATAGTTTATGTTCTTTGGCTACATTTTTTTAAATCTGGATTTATTTTAATTTTGCTTAATTAATCCTTTAATTAATGTTGAAAATTTATTATATTTCTGACATTATTCTAACTAAATTGCTAGACGAGATAAATGTCAAATGAATTCAATTTAGAAAAACAAAAAAAAGCAATTTAAAATCGAAATTAGTTTTCTTATAACTATTAATGTCATAATATAACCGAAAAAACCAGGTGGAAAAATAAATAACTTTCTCCATTCCAATAATCGAATGCAAATTCCCGAAGTGAAAATTTCATCAAAGAAATTTCCTTCAAAACTATAATAGTAAATTAAGTGAAAATGTCACTGCTCTTTCCTCTACAAATATATAAAAAAATCAAATCGAATGCGATCAAAACGTAAATGAATTTTGAAGCTACAGATTGGCAATCTATGCAGAAGACGCTTTCAACAGAAAAGTTTCAATTTAACGTAATTTTTTTAGTTTAGTTTCGCTTGTCTCTGATTCAATAGGTTAATGAACCATTAGCGTGCGTAATCGTCAGTGAAGGAATGTAATTGCCAGAAAATTGCACGTCTCGTTTTTTTCACTTCTTGGATAAATCTTCATTTGCTTTCTTTGGGGACTTTCCTACAAATAAAATCGGATTCTGTTTCGAAAAATTATTGTTAAAAATAGAAATACAATTGCATTATGAGTTCACTCTAAAAAATATCTTACAAATAAATTATGGATTCGGTTTCGAAAACCGTTGTTCAAAATAGAAATACAATTGTGTTATGACTTCCTTCTAAGAAAATATCTTATAAATAAATTCGAATTCTGTTTCCAAAAATCATTGTTTAAAATCGAAATATAATTGTATTATGAGTTCAAAAAATATCCTACAAATAAATTCGGATTCTGTTCCGAAAAATCGCTGTTCGAAATATAAATAAAATTGTATTATGGGTTCACTAAAAAAAATATCATGCAAATAAATTCGGATTCTGTTTTGAAAAATAGTTGTTAAAAATATAAATACAATTGTATTATTTATGAGTTCACTGCAAAAATATCCTACAAATAAATTCGGATTCTGTTTCCAAAAATCGTTGTTTAAAATAGAAATACAAATGTATTGTATGTTCACTCTAAAAAATATTTTACAAATAAATTCGAATTCTGTTTCGTAAAATAGTTGTTCAAAATAGAAATACAATTGTATTACGAGTTCACTCTAAAAAATATCCTACTAATAAATTCGGGGTTCTGTTTCCAAAAATTGTTGTTCAAAATATAAATAAAATCGTACTATGCGTTCACTCTAAAAAATATCCTACAAATAAATTTGAGTTCTCTTTCGAAAAATCGTTGTTCAAATAAAAATACAATTGTATTATATGTTCACTTTAAAAAATATCTTACAAATAAATTCGGATTCTGTTTAAAAAAATAGTTGTTCAAAATAGAAATACAATTGTAATATGAGTTCACTGTAAAAAATATCTTACAAATAAATTTGGATTCTGTTTCGAAAAATCGTAGTGCAAAATAGAAATACAATTGTATTATGGGTCCACTCTAAAAAATATCTTACAAATAAATTCGGATTCTGTTTCGAAAAATCGTTATTCAAAATAGAAATAAAATTTTATTATGGGTCCAGTAAAAAATATCCTGCAAATAAATTCGGATTCTATTTGCAAAAATCATTGCTCAAAGAAGAAACACTATCGTATTATGAGTTCATTATAAAAATATCCTACAAATTAATTCGGATTCTGTTTCAAAAAATCTTTTTCAAAATAGATATACAATTACATTATGGGTTCACTCTGAAAAATATTCTACAAATACGGATTCTGTTTTGAAAAATCGTTGTTAAAAATGGAAATACAATTGTATTATGAGTTCACTCTAAAAAATATCTTACAAATAAATTCTGGATTCTGTTTCGAAACATAGTTGTTCAAAATAGAAATACAATTGAATTATGAGTTTACTCCCAAAACTAACACTCACTTATGAGAATTCTGCGATCGGCAAGGCTACTTTCGTTATATTTGACAATCGTTTCGTCATTGAATCACGGACTTTTGACGAAAGAAGAATCCACATATTTGGAAAGAAAGTCATTTACTCAGATTCCTTTTACACCTTTTTTGAGTCATCAGTTCATTTTTGATTCTTATACTCGACGATACTAAGTTTTATATTATTTAAAATCTCCCTGATTTTTGACGAAGTAAATTTCGTTTAAAAAAACGATAAAATGAATTTCCTAGTTAGACGAAATATTTCACCGGATAATGTAACAAGTGTATGTTTCCTCAAAAATGACATAAGTTTCGTAAATATGAGAATGCGTTTTTAACAGTGTTAGAATAGCGATTTCAAAACTTGCAGTTTATGAAGTATATGAAATCCTGGTGGAACCCAGAATGATTCGTGGAGCTATTATATACAAAAATTATATCCTTGATATTAACATATAATTAATATTTTTTTTTTCGCTAGGTCAATGAAACAAAAAAAAATATTTGACTTATGGTAAATCTATAAAACTTTTTCAACTTAAAATTGTTATTTTTTCAAATGCATAAAAAACTTTTTTAATAAACTTAATCAATTTATAGTTTATTTGGTTAAAATACTTAAAAACATTATATTTTTGAAAAATAAAATATACATATTTTTCAAGTTACAAACCATTAAAAATTCATCAAAATATATTTATTCAAATAAATTCCTCAAAAAATAAATATATTTAAGTTATTCAGTAGTATTACTTTATAAAAATCTGCAGGTTTTGAGAATTTTTCAAATAATTTGACTGCATGTAATTTTTAGTATGCTTCAATAATTCGGCATTATCAAAAAAATTTCGAAACTATATTTTGTATTTTTTTAGATGGATTTATTTTTTATTTTTCTAATATTTGTAACTTCTGTAATTATTCAGCAATACCCAAAAACTTTTACATATCTACTACCGAGGATTTGTAGTCCATTGATTATTTTGTCTTATGCGAATTGTTTAACATTGCATTAGAGCTGTCCAGTCGAGCTTATAACTTATGTGATGATTTTGATAAGGTAGACCCAAGCCCTAAATTCCGAAAAAATTACTAAAAAAAATATGTTTTTTTTTCATAAAACGATTCTATGTATACTATAAATACTGAAGAAAATGTGAAAAAATGTCAAAGCAGTATCAAAAGAAAACGAACGTTTATTTAGATATTTATATACCATTTATCATCTTTCTACCTACATTTTGTCTGCATCATGCGTCATTTACTCAAAATATTTTTTTTTTAGTTTTAGTCGCGTTTATAATGCTAAGGCTTTGTAAATCATTAGTTTAAAACAAAACTATTAAAAGTTTTTGAATTTATAAACATATGAATAGCTTTTTTAAATTAAGTTATGATTTTTTTTTATTACGAATTAATAAGCGTACAAATTTGAATAGTTTTTTAAGTTGCGAACTTAAAATAAGTTTTTGAAAACAAATAAAACACAAATCTGCAAAAGTCTATTTATGCATCTGTAGTATATACTTTGATTTAATCAATTTAATTTTTTTTTAAATTAAAAATTGGAGGAGGAGTAATGTGTTTTTTAAAAAAAGACAGCTTTAAAAACGCAAAAAACAAAAAAAAATGTTTTTAAATATTATTTTTGTTTTTTGATTATTGTTCGGAAAAAGTTGTTCTAATAATAAAAAAAATAGTATTCTGAATTCATTAATAAAAAATTTAGGATTTGGCGATCGTATCTCCCATTTCTTTAATTGCGATAAATACTTATAAGTTTATTTAGATAAAGTGCTATTAAGAGTGATAATTAGGCATTACATTTACAAATATATTTAAAGTTAAATGTAAATTAAAAGTTAAATGTAAATTTAAAATTAAATTTAAAATTAAATTTAAAATTAAATTTAAAATTAAATTTAAAATTAAATTTAAAATTAAATTTAAAATTAAATTTAAAATTAAATTTAAATGTAAAATTAAATTTAAAATTAAATGTAAAATTAAATTAAAATTAAAATTAAAATTAAATTAAATTAAATTAAATTTAAATTAAATTTAAATTAAATTTAAATTAAATTTAAATTAAATTTAAATTAAATTTAAATTAAATTTAAATTAAATTTAAATTAAATTTAAATTAAATTTAAATTAAATTTAAATTAAATTTAAATTAAAATGTAACTTTACAAGTAAAACTACCGATTTAAAAATATTATTAATATAATTTTTTTTAAATACAAGTATTTAGTGTTTGCCACATATGGTATTTACCAGGTTTCACTTCTGCTGTTCACCGTTGCTCTCTCTCCTCTCAATCACCGTATAGGTCCGAGAAGCCCGAGCTTAAACTTTAGATTATTAGCCCCCCCCCCTTTTCCCAAAATCACCCAAACTATAATAATAATAATAATAATTAACATTCCTAATATAGTTTGCTACTAAATTTACTTAAAGTAACTTATGTAAGTAGGCCTACTTTAGTTAAAAGAACAAAAACAATTGAGATCTATAAATGTAGTAGGGCCCCCGATCAAAAGCGTGTATCTCTTGCTTCAAGTTCTTAATCATGTCCTGGCGATGGACGCATTTACTTGTTCAGTAAATGGTTATTGTCTGATAATATCGTCTGTAATAGTGGCTAGGAAGGGATACGAAATATTTCTAGTTTTGGCAATGCAGTAAAACAATTGACTTACGTTTTAGTTTTAAAAAGTGCTTTATTAAAAAACTGAAGAAAAATAATTCCGAAAAAAATACTGGGGCAACATCCGAAAAAAGTGCAAGGGCAACCCCACCCCCGAATCACCGCCATGGGTCTGGCCTAGTCAGCCTTAAAACATATCATTAGTCCATCGAAAAAAAGTTTAAGTTAAAGGTTTTGCACTATAACAGTTAGTTTGCTAAAGCCACTTATTGAACTTTAATCAAAAGAATACATAAGCTATTCCAATTTCAAATATTAAATAAAACCAATAAATATGCAGACGACCCCTTCTTGCGTGCAACATCTGAATCCAGTACCAAACTTCTTGGAAGATTCGCTTTCAATATCTCATTTCTTCTACTACCCCCCCCCCCCCCCACGTCCAATTCAAATCACACCTAACACCCAGAACAGCCGATAGTTTAATTACAGAACTATCCACACGTCCCAAATCGAACAAATGAAAAAGAAAAGAACACAAATTTAAATTTCGAATATAGGAAGAAAGAAAAAAAAGATCGAATCCTTCTTCCTTTTTTCGAATGGAAGAAGTGAGATTACACGGTTCGATGAGAAGTATCCATTCTTTTGTACTTTTCATAATCTCGAAACGGGGAGGTGAAAAGGAAAAAAAATCAGTCGAAACAAATAAATAAGAATGAAATCAAGCAGCAGACGACTCTCTGAAAAATGAAGAATTGTAAAAACGGAATTCATTCCACGCTACAGAACAAAATGGCGAATGAATATTCGATAGAAAGAGAGGGCGAAAGATCATAGAAATAAAATCCTTATCAATTATCTTGCTATCTGCGGTTTTTAAATAGTGCGTGTGATTATTAAAAGCAGCGATTTTTTATTTTTTATTTTTTTTTTATTCTTCCTGATCTCAATGAATGGGTAATTAAGTTTAGATGTTTCCGTCCTGAAAAATATGAATGCTTGTATTGAAAGATAAAACTGGGTAGTTTTCTTTTAATTTTTTCAAAACTTTTTCTAAAGAATTATAACTATATCGGTGTCTGTAAATCCCAGGGATTGGAGAGCGATCGATATTGGTAATTAAAATATTTTTACTTGGAGACGGTAACCGGTTTAAAACTTGTATTTTTCGCTTGGTTAAGCACATAAATTGCTCCAAAGGGTTTTTACTAACGAAACCGATCATTGTTTATTCTCTAAATCTTTAAAAATATGCATTGGGTGATTATAAAATCCGATTTGTTTTTAATATGAAAGACGAATTTAAATCTTCTTACATACATTTTATATGTATTATCACTTTAGAATGGTATTATTGAATTACGTCTGTGAACCAAAGCGTGATTATTATAAAATATAAGTTCGCAGAATTATGCATTCAAAGAATTCTATGCTTATGATTCCAATTTTTTGTTTAAGTAATTGAATAATATTTTGTTTTAGGATTAAAATATCCCATGGAAAGTATAGTGTAGTGCTTGGAGCTTATTTATAAGTAACGAAGATTATGCAAAAGTGTACTTTTTATGTTTAGCGTTAATATTTCGAATATTTTCACACAATTTATCTATTGATTTACTTGAATAAGGGTACCTACAGCCATCGCTTATACCATTAGATTCTATAAACATACAATTTTTTAATAACAAAAAAATAACAGCAAACAAAAAATTTTAAATATTGTATACATGTTGCACTCGTATACTCAAGCAAAATAAAAACATTTTTAGAAACATACCTTTTTATTTCTTTAAAGTTGTTTAAGCACAGTTCATTTGAAAAATGGGGCTGACTTGTATCGTACTTGAGAAACACAAATAAATTGTAAGCATTGTGCAATCAACTGTTGTCCACAACACTTTATTGAACATTGTTTTTGACAGTAACCAGAGTTTGTATTCAGAGAGTTGCAACGTTTGAACCTAGTCGTCCGCACACAAAACACCCATAATGAAATGCGGACTGGTTAAAGTTAAAATCTGCCGTGTCTAAATTGGTTTTGTTTTGTTAATAAACGTCGCACTACAGCTACACAGTGGGCTATTGGCGACGGTTCGGGGTCAATCTCGAAGGAAAGACCCGGGAACACATACACATTCACACACACATTCGTACATGTACCTCGTTATTTTAGAACCATGGTCAGATAACGAGGAAACACCTGAACTGTCACCCAACGCCTTCAATAGACGTCGGGACTTTGGACCCCGATCAGATTTATCGTGCACCAGTACCGTATGCACGCCAGTATAATTTGTTGAATATTCTGGACGACTTTCTAGTATTTTTGTAGCGAAGCTGGCAACCCTTCGATTGCAAGATCACTACTTTTTTACTTTTCTATGTCAAGTCCATTTCACGGATTCGAACCAAAAATCCTCTGATTAGTAGCTGAACGCCTTACCAACTGAGTCTGCCGTGTCTAAAAGTCTTCACGTCTATGTACGGCTCGTAGTTTGGTTTGGTTTGGTTAATTAACGTCGTACTAGAACTGCAAAGTGGGCTATTGGAGACGGTTCGTTGTCTATCTCGAAGGAAAGACCCGAGAACGATGCTTCGTATTTTGGAACCATAGTCAAATAACAAAGACAACACCTGAGCTGGAACACGACGCAATCTCAATAGGCGTCATGACATTGGACCCCGATCAGAGTTATCGTGCACCAGTCCTACACGGCAGTTTGTTGGATGTTGTGGAAGACTTTCTAGTATTTTTTGTAGCAAAGCTGACAACACACCGATCACAAGATCACTACTTTTTTACTTTTCTTTGTCAAGACCATCGCACAGGTTCGTACTAACAATCCTCTGATTATTAGCTTAACGCCATTATCCACTGGGAAACTGGGCCCCTGAAGGCACATGAAGGGATAGCTCAGGTGTTGTCAATGTTATCTGATCATGATTTAAAATTACGAGGCCGGATTAACAGGTTATTTTTTTAGGATATAGACACCGAACCGTCGCCAACAGCCCACTGTGTAACTCACTTACGACGTTAATTTAACCAACCTTACATTGGATGTAATGTGAAATTTCATAGCGGGAATGTTGGTTGTTTGAATTAAAGTACACCAGACCTATTAATTGAGGAGCCCCAGTTACTCAGTTGGTAAGGCGTTCAGCTACTAATCAGAGGATTGGTGGTTCGAATCCGGGAAATGGACTTGACATAAAAAAGTAAAAAAGTAGTGATCTTGCGATCGGAGGGTTGCCAGCTTCGCAACAAAAATACTAGAAAGTCGTCCAGAATATCCAACAAATTATACTGGCGTGTATACGGGACTGTTGCACGATAAATCTGATCGGGGTCCAAAGTCCCGACGTCTATTAAAGGCGTTGGGTGCCAGTTCATGTGTTTCCTCGTCATCTGACCATGGTTCTAAAATAACGAGGTGCATGTATGAATGTGTGTGTGAATGTGTATGTGTTCCCGGGTCTTTCCTTCGAGATTGACCCCGAACCGTCGGCAATAGCCCACTGTGCAGCTCTAGTGCGACGTTAATTAACCAAACCAAACCAAACCAAACCAAACCTATTAATTGAGCTATTTGCGACGTTTCAAAGTCTACACCGAAAGATTGGTCGGTTTGGCTAATTTCACACAGCACTATAGCTGCACGTTAGACTATTGGCGACGGTTCACAATCTATCTCGAAGGAAACAGCCGGGAACAATGCCTCGTATTTTTAAACCATGGTCAGATACCGAGGACAACACCTGAGCTGGCACCCGGCGCAACCTCAATAGGCGTCAGATAGCGCACGATCAGATTTATCGTGCACTAGTCCCGTGTAAACGCCAGTATAATTTGTTGTATGTTCCGGACGACTTTCTAGAATTTTTGTAGCGAAGCTGTAAACCCCCTGATTACTATTTTTTTTACTTTTTTTTGTTAAGTCCGTCACACGGGTTCGAACTAGCAATCCTCTAATTACTAGCTGAACGCCTTTATTCACTGGGCAACTGGAAACCCTAAAATGCAATGAACTTGTGATCAGAGGGTTGCCAGATTCGATTTGAAGTAACAACACGTTCGCCGAACTTACATCCAAATTCTACGGCGTGTACACGGGACTGGTACATGCTAAATCTGATCGGGGTCCAATGACCTGACGCCTATTGAGGTTGAGTCGGGTGCTAGCTTAAATGTTGTTGTTTTCGTAATCTGACCATGGTACCAAAATTTTTAACCTACTTTTTTACTTTTCTTTGTCAAGTCCGTCGCACAGGATCGAACTAGAAATCCTCTGATTCCCAGTTGACGCCTTTACCAACTGGGCCACGGAGGCCCTCCAACCAATGCAGAAAATCAGTTATAATTCCTTCACCTCCAAAAAGGAGCAAAATCGCTCGCCGTTGAATAAAAAAAAATCACGCCATTAATTGCGCCAAACTATTTATTCCCCAAAAACCCGTTTTGTACTCAACAAAATCCCTTTTAGTCTTCATCGCCGCTTCATTACTTATATGAGAGGGTAATTTTTAGGCGAGCATTAAGCGAATTAAATTGAGCTTCCCTTCATGAGGTTTCATTAGGGAGATAGTGACAGGTTCTGTAATTAATTAGAACGTTCTTCTTTTTTACCTTCTTTCATTGGCGCGAGAAAAGGGCGTGGCCACCGATTGCCGGATCGTCCGTCATTTCAAGTGATTTGGACCGGATTTCTTGCATGTCCGGACGTTTGTCCCTATGAAGAAGAAGTTGAGTTGTAGTTCTGGAAGAAAAATGGGTTCCTAAAGAGAGATGACTCTGATTAAGTGAGAATTGCCATAACTCAGGTTTTTTTTCTTTTACTTTAATTCTATATTGGCTCATGTAATTTAAAATAATTAAATTTAATAAGTATAATTACTAAAAAAAATTAAAGAAGATTTTTACACTATCTTTTATTATTTTTTATATCTTGGGTTGGTTAGTAGATAATGAATATTTGCTGAATCTATAATATCACTTTAGATATCGACTCATTTTTTTGGTTTTCATCTTATGTCAAATCTCTGATTAAAAACATTACAGTAACAAATTCATTCACTAATTCACTACATACAACATAATGGTTGTTTGAATGAATGAATTGAAATCACTGAGCTCTAACTGTAACTTCTGGAGCGCTCATAACCAGTACCTTTTATAGACGTGGTTGAAAACCATACTCTACTCCATACTGTGTCCCAACTAATTTTCTTAAATGGGTTAAGTCTGTTTTTCCTTTCTCAAACCGATAAATATGTTGAATATGTTTAATATGTTGAATATGTTTAATATGTTGAATATGTTTAATATGTGTTAAATGTTAAATATGTTTGATGTTAAATGTTAAATATGTTTCTAGATATTTTATTTTCTGCATATAGAATCGATATTTATATCGCCATACATATAATTTTTTCTTATCCACTTATTATTGGTTAAAATGGATTTCAACGAATAGGCATTAAAAATAAGTTTCAATGGAAAATTTAAAAAAAAAAATAGCCAAAAGCAATAATTGCAATTTCAAGAGCCGTTTCTGTTCACAGATTTGCAATAGCTCAGAACATACAAATGACTTGTTTTTCGGAATATTTCGTACAATACATTGGAATTGAGAAAAAAATATATTATTTTACATTTGTAATTTGTATTAATTTATATAAATTGTTAGAAAATATATTCCGTTATTTTTAATATGTTTAAAAAATACTTTCGTAAATGAATTTATAAAAAATAGTTATAAATTAACTTAATTTTTACAATTGTAAAGTCGTTTATACTACTTGGAAACTTCAGTAATTTTTCCTAATACTATTCCTTTTTTATATTATTTAGTTTTGTTTAATTAATTGTAAATAGATAGCTTGTAAGTTGTACTTTAAATTAACAAAAATTGTAAAATAAAGTATTGTCATGACTTATTGGGTGCATAATTAGAAAAACTCGAGATACCTGAACGCATATATATGGCTCCTTGAGCGTCTGTAGGAAGTGTAACCTGTGTTCAGAAATACAAAAATATATATGTGTGGCTGTGTCGAAACACAGCCAGAAGGGTTTTGCGTCAAATGTCATTTTAGTGAATATAATATTATGAAAAAATTATTTAAGGCGTGGGAACAACCCATTTTTTAAAATATCGTTTAGAGATATTCGCATATTTTTATTCCCTAATTAACTATCTTTAAAATTGCGTATTACTTGTGTTTTTACTCCAATTAGAAATGTACTAAAATGTAATAAAATTTGTTTACTCTTGTTAACAGGTAACATCTGTCTTCTGCAAACTCATTTTTCTTAAACTGTGTTGTTTTTTGTGTTCGATGTATCTTCTCACAGAAACTTTCAATTATATATGAGCAATTTTTTTATACATCGCATCTCGGCAAGAAAAGTGACATAACTCAAAAATGCAGCATTTGAGAAAAATCGACTTACAGAATACTATAAAACTTATACTGCAATAGTATAAACTTCTTTTAAATTTCAGGTAAGTATTTATGATGGTAAGTTCTATTATATTCTATAGAATACTAATACATATACACCTCATATATATTTTTTAGTGATATAACTTCAAAATTGCCATTTTTTTTACTTGTGTTGCTTTTCTTGCCAGGGTGCGTATTGCTCAACGTATACCCAATATTATACTAAAATGAGCTTTTAAAGATTATTATTTATTTATTTTTTAAATATATTTTTCTACTAAAAAAACGGATTATTTGTACGCAAATGAAGTTACTTTCATTAAAAAAATAGTTTAAAAAACCTATAAGGTTTTTCTTTAAAAGCTCAGTAAATTAAGAAGTATCTCTGTTGACCCAGAAAACATTTCAAGTATGTATCTATAACTCATTCTGAGAAAAGATACACCGATAAATGGCAATTTAACATTGGCGTTATACGAGGTTCCGACTCTCCTTAATAACCTCTCATAAAAGATTATAATAAATCGTATAAGAATCACATGTTGCATTATTCAAAAATATTTTATTGCTGTATTTAAACTCAAACTTAACCATCCTCAGCGATCATAGTTACAAAAAACCTAATTTTATCATAAAATAATAATTTCAATTGATAATAAAACTAACCATTTTTTGGTCATCGCCTTCTTTTGCCCTAACAAACCCAAAAGAAGGGGGGGGGACAAAAACACCAACAAATCATCGCAGATCGAAGACCAAAGCATTGAAAGTTCCTTATCATCCACTACGGATGCAATCTTGAGATTGCGAAGGGGCGGTAGAAAGTGGGGGGGGATTGCAAAAGGAATGATACGTCCCTTGATTACAAGCCCCCCAGGGGTGCGAAGGGGAAGAGGGGGGGGGGGGTAATTGTCCAGATGCCGATAAATCTCTGGGATCAGCTGGCGTTCCTCGGGAGGGGTGGACTGGGAAGATGAGAGCAGACGAACGCGCACCTGGACCTTGCTTCGGAGAATTTAGGGTTCATCTGTTTCGGGGTGTTGCTTGTTCTTGTTGATTGTGGGACGACTCCCTTGATTGGATGGGG
Organism: Troglohyphantes excavatus; assembly: GCA_963932185.1. Lineage (NCBI taxonomy): Eukaryota > Metazoa > Arthropoda > Arachnida > Araneae > Linyphiidae > Troglohyphantes > Troglohyphantes excavatus. The sequence continues at coordinate 44,036,052 of OZ010674.1, forward strand.
GAGGGGGTGGGAATGGGGGTAGGGTTATTTTTCTATGGAGATTGCCTGTTGGGGTTCTTTAAAGTGCGGGAGTTCTTTCGAAGGTGTTTTGCGAAAACAACTAAAATCAACACAAATAATTTTTAATATATTTTATGCCAAATAATTTGCTCCAGTATATCTTAATATAATATGGGGTGGTTGCAAATCGTTTGGACGAATTTTGTTGTTTAGTTGTTTAAATACCCATAATACACTATTCAAAAAATGCTTTGTGTGTTGCTACTAAAACTAAGAGACTTGTTTAAAATGTTCGCTTGATTCGCGGTTCGTTAAGATGGCTTGAACATAAGCTGAGATTATCAGTATTAAATCCCACTGCTCATTTTTGAGAAAGTGCGGTTAATTAAATTTGAGAACGTCATCGCTCATTTACGATGCAATTGTACTCAATTAAAAACGAGTAGGTTCAGGTACTCATTTTTACCTATCTTTTCTTTTACAGTTTGCACAGTATAAACTGTAAGATCAATGCGGCCGCGCTGTAATTAAACAAATATGGTGGTTGCCTTCTTTTTCCAACTATACATCGCAAGTAATAGAACATATCCAGTTTCTCACAACTAGTATTCTGCAACTAGCATTCCGAATGAGCAGCAAATTAGTTGAATTGCAAAAAATTTTCTCTGCATTTTAACTAAAAAAAATAATTATTTTGATTATTTTAAAAGCTATCGCTTTAATTTATATACACATAAACATATTTTTAAAATATTGAAAAGTGAATTATTTGAAGAAGTAGATTTGTAGATGTAAGTGAAGTATTTATATTAGTTATATTATTAGTTAAAAATTATATGTATTACTAGGAAAACTGGTAATCCATTGGAAGAACATTCCACAGCAGCCAATCGAAGGAGAAGAAAAAATATATATTGACTTCAGTTTATATTAATTCTATTATATATTATTTGATTTGAGATTTATCTAATATTTTTTAATACAATGTTATACGCATCTGAGTTAATAAACTGTGAAAAGCTTCAAGTAAGAATAATTTTTTGAATCAGCCATTTTTTTTGGATAGAGTTTATAACTGTAATGAATATACGAGAAAAACGTGTAGGAAGAAAAACATTATGAATGTCTACTTATAAAGTGATGTGTACTAGGAAAAGTATTTTTAGGGTAGATTTGAAGAAAAGTCTGAGATTACAGCAGTTATGGCACATCTGAAAAGAAAAACTTCAAAGCAAGTGTGAGACTGGTAAGTAGATGAAATGGCGTAAAAGTCTTTTCATTTAGAGTGGTAAAATGTTGTGCGAAAACTCAGAGATCCAGAATAAAATGTATTTATGTACTTTTTTTACTAAAATTTTGGATTTTTATGGAAGCAAACTTAGTAAAAACTATCTTGTGAATGTGTTGAATAAATATTAAACAAAGTAAATACTTAATTTAAATAAAGGAAATTAGATTATTTGAATTAACCCATTTTTGGTCGGCATTTTATGTGATACGTCAAACTTTTTTTGTCATGTATGGTCCCCAGCTAAATTAGAATGGGCTGGATAAAACAAACGGGTGATTAGCAGGATAGAAAAGAGAGACTTAACCGACATACAATTAGAATTCAAAATAAAAAATACAAATATATATATATATATATATATATATATATATATATATATATTTCAATTTGAATCCAGGAAATATGGTTTGGTTTGGTTTGGTTTGGTTTAATTAACGTCGCACTAGAGCTACACAGTGGGCTATTGGCGACGGTTCGGGGTCTATCTCGAAGGAAAGACCCGGGAACACATTCACACACACCTTCATACACACACCTCGTTATTTTAGAACCATGGTCAGATGACGAGGAAACACCTGAACTGGCATCCAACGCCTTCAATAGACGTCGGGACTTTGGACCCCGATCAGATTTATCGTGCACCAGTCCCGTATACACGCCAGTATAATTTGTTGGATGTTCTGGACGACTTTCTAGTATTTTTGTAGCGAAGCTGGCAACCCTCCGATCGCAAGATCACTACTTTTTTACTTTTCTATGTCAAGTCCATTTCACGGATTCGAACCACCAATCCTCTGATTAGTAGCTGAACGCCTTACCAACTGAGCAACTGGGTCTCCCAGGAATTATGTACTGTCTAGGCTCAACATAAATAACAACTTGATGAACAAACAGAAGTTAAATATTCCGATTAATTGTATTTATTTAAGGGATGTGGTTATTTATGATACTTGCTAATTGTCATATAATAGATATAAATAATGAAATGTTTATTTTAAATTCTATTTTTTTTCACACAAAAATAATACATAGTAACAGAGTGGACATTTTTTATCGTTTTAGAAATCAAACAAATATATTCAGCCATTTACATTGTGAAAAGTGTACGAATTTCAATACATTTTTTAACAAAAACAATTTTTTAGAAAATACTTATTAAAAGTTCAAGAAAAAAATATGCATTTTTTATAAGAAGTTTAAAGTTGGAATTGTAACATTTTTTGAGAATGGCTCATATACTTTTTCATTTCTGCTAATGAAAAGAGATGTATCTCCCGAAACATGCCTGGATTTTATTTATTTTTATTTCTTATTTTTATGTTGTATTTGTATTTTAACATTAAATATTTGTTAAATTTTTACAATAAATAATTTTATTAAGTTTGATGCTAGTTTTCCTTCAATTAATGTTGAAAGATTTGAAAATTTATTCTATAGATGTAACTGAAGGTACAGCCGCGGAAAAAAAAACGAACCACCGATGATTAATTCGTTAGTTTTTATAGTAGAGCTAAACTTAATATACCATTTTGTAGGGAATAAAGTCTACTATATATTGATATACAAAAAATTTGCATAGAGGACTATCTTCATACTCGAATCCGCACCAACTTTAAAATTTTCAATAGCAACACCTACTTTTGATAGCGCAGAAATGTTCCCCGCCCTCAAAATAATCTAAATACAAATTTTGGTTAATTTCCAACATTTATATGCAGAGATATTAGACAATATGTATCGATCTTATTTGAGGGGCTACTTCCACAGTGAACAAAGTATTAGTGAGACTTCGAAATAAAGTACGCTGGTAGAAAAGTCGTAGTTAGTCGTGGTTCTTCTTTTTCCATGGTCATTCATTCCCCCACTCCCGTATACCCTTCGCCTCTATATAAGAATTTAGAATATTATGCCAACGCGATCACTGCGCTTTTAATTCTGAAAATTAGTAGATTTCTGTTAAGTTCTGCAGATTTTAAATTTGTGTATGACCCCTTAAATGATCATTTGATGCACATTATAATATTGCCAAAAAACTACAAAGAGGAAAATCATGAAATTTTAGATATACATATAAAACGCTTTTCTGAATCCATCCCTATCAAAATATAGCATGGTTGCTATTCATAAATTTTATGAATATTAATATCCTAATTTAAATAAAATTAAAAAATATACATATAAGTAATGAAAGTTAGTGTATTTTATTTGGGTTTTTTAGAAGTAACACAGATAAAAATATCAGCTTAATAAAATTATTATTTCGAAAGATATGATTAAAAGTTTAATAAATTCATTTAACATTACGAGTTCTAAACTTTCGATATTCATAATTAAAAAACTACTTAACCAAATGACTTGCAAATTGATATTCAACGATAAATTTTGTCGTAGATTTTAAATATTGAATCAAAATTGGGTGTTGCTATTGGAAATTTTAAAGTTGGTGCGGATTTTAATATGAAGATAGTGCCCTATGCAAATTTTTTGTATATCAGTGTATAGTAGACTTTATTTCCTACAAAATGGTATATTAAGTTTAGCTCTACTATAAAAACTAACGAAATAATCATCGGTGGTTCGTTTTTTTTTCCGCGGCTGTACAATAACCTTTATAAGATGTCGGCCATTATTCTAAATAAATTTATAGAAGAGATTTTTAGATGCTCTCAAAATAAAACTGTTGAGTTTTCCGAACAAAAAAAGGCCAATACTTGAAACCAAATGAAAACCGAATTCCAACTTTCTTTAACCACGTGTCTACAAAAGCATTTGTTTTAAGCACACCATCCACTTCAGTCCTCTTCACGCAACTTTTCCATTTATACTTCTTCCACGGCCTGGAATGATTTTTCACATTCCTGAGCCAGCATTGTTTTCGGATCGCTTCCCACAGCCCCCTGTTTCGGACGAGAGAATAGAGGGCTCTGGCTGCTGGTCACACTGCCAGATCGGATTGCACACATTTTTAGAGGGATTCTTCAAGTTTTCGAAGAGAAAACGTTTTCTGATTTTTTTTTCTTCTGTCTTTTAGCTTTAAAGGGGGGGGGACGGTTAGAGGGATTGCAGGTGATTGTGACATGGGAAAAAGAGAAAATTTCACATTCCATGTTTTATGGTAAAAACTCTGTTGATTCTTTTTGGAAAGGGTCTCTTTTTTTATCGTTTGAATTTGATTGGGAAAACATTGGGGTTTGGTAATGCGAATTCTTAGAAATCTCGATGGGGCTTCTTTTAAAGGGTTTTTGTTAGTGGATATTTAATATTTTGTCAATAACACGTGTGCGTATATACTAATTTATTAATATGGCTTTCATATGAATTTGATGATAAGTGATAGTTTTATAATATAGAATAGATATGAAATATTCATTTAAGATATTTATCTTTATATATTAGGGATTTTATGCTAAACATGTTTTTTTACTTAGTATTAAAAATCTACGTAGATTTTTCTAATCTAGGAACAATATATTTTTTTTTATATTAAAAATCTTATAAATATAAACAAATAATTAAAATTCAATCATCAACATAGATATTTTAGTTATTTTTTATAGATAGGTGAATAATTATGTTACTTTTTAAAGATAGGTGAAAAATTATGTTACTTTTTAAAGATAAGTAAAAATTTATGTTACTTTTTAAAGATATTTGAATAATTATGTTACTTTTTATCTTTAATTAAACTCGTTTGATAATTTACCACGTTGTCTGACAACCATGAGATATCTAAAAGTATTAGCATGGAGTTCAAATATACCATGAAACGTAATAAATAATTAATTCGTTAAAATTTATAAATTTGTTTGATATTTAGGCAATGATATTCAACCTTTGTATAATTATTGATTTAAATCGGCAAAATGTGCCTGTTACTAACATTCCAAGTTATTACAAAGAATCTATTACTACTTTCTACAGGTATAATGACCCTTATCACCACATATCTTATGCAAAGATACCTGCTGGTGATTGCCAAGACGTAAGTTAACCTAAAAGATAAGATACGACAAATATGCAAACAAACAACCATATTTTATTAAGTAATACCAGATAATTTCATCGGAATTTTATCAATCGTTTTGCCACCTTGCCCCACGCAATAAGAATAGTAAATCCTATAAATACACGTATTCATATAAGAAAACAAAGAAATATCCTATGTGAATTTATCCAGGGCAATCCTATTTGCAGTTAATCAGGTTAAAGTTTTGCAGTTAATATATATAAAATAATTTGAATAGTTGTGATTGTGCACCCATGATAATACTGTAATTTAATGAAAAAATAATTTATCTTTATTTCGGTATATATTTTGTTTACAATACAATCGCATGAGGATGAAAAAGGTATGTGTTCAAGTTCACATTTAAAATAGATTTAGTAATGCCTTATGTGTAACAAAACACTATTTTTTTAATCATTCCTTACATCCTGAGTTTACGGTGCTAGGAACGAAAATGAGTTCGGTCGTTTTGAAAACTTACATATTTTCCGAAACATAAGATATTAAACTACTTATTACTTATATTACAAGATAAAAAGTAAAATCGGTCACTTCTCCAAGCGCCTTAAACACCCCAAACCTACACACTTCAAGAAAACCCCCACTTCAATAACACGAAATAAACACATTTGTCAATCAAATACATCAACTTCAAATCAAAGCCTTCTTTCGACAACTTCTTGACTCGCCCCAAACCCCCTCAGGGCACACATCTCACGCCCCTTCAAACTCCAACACCCCCCGTCCCCCGAATAAGATATTCACACCGAAAAATACCCCAAAAAAACTAAAGAGAGACACCACCACCTCAACAAGAAAATAAATATTTCCGATCTCTCTCAAAGTCCGCGGACCCTTCCCCCCCTAAGACCCCTCCCCTCCGAGTCACTGTTCTTTGTCACGGAGTGTGTTTTATATTTGGGATGAATGTGAATATACACGCGCATGAGGAATATACACGGGGCCTTTTGGAAGAATATCCCCGAGCTATCAGCGTGAGGGTTTTTCGGTGTGTGGTAGACATGGTATTTGCTCTTTTCTCTCTCTCAACCCTCGGCTTTTCGAGTTTTGACATGTGTCGCGGCTGGGAGCTTTACAGTCCACTAGACCGGAATATTAAAGATGGAAAAAGGGGGTTTCGCGTTTCGTTGTTTGCGTTTGCGTTTTCCGCTGAGAGTGGCAAAATTTGGGGTAAAATTTCTTGGGAGGGAAAAAAATTTGGGATCGATTTTTGCCCGAGGAAAGGACATAGTTTTTGGATGTCTTCTTTTATGGGTATGTTTACAAGCAGGGGAAAGATTTCGTGTATTTTGTTAACGTATGATGATATAAGCTGATAAATAAATTGTAAAAAAACATTCAAGTAATTGTGGTGACCGGGGAGAAAATATTGAGGGTCTACTTTTTGGTAAAAGAAAGATATAATTTCCTTACGCTATTCATTAGCTATAGGATAGCATGTTTATTGGACTAAATTGAAAAGCAAGAAGAATGATGATAGTTCTATATAAATTAACTCGCTGACAATCTTGGATGGTATATTACGTACACATGGATTTCCAGTTTTTCTATTAATACAGGACATTTTTTTTAATTTATAAAAATACTCCAATTTAGAAAATTTGGAATCGATTTTTTGCCCGAGGAGAGGACATAGTTTTTGGATGTCTTCTTTCATGGGTATGTTTACAAGCAGTGGAAAGATTTCGTGTATTTTGTTAACGTTTGATCATACAAGCTGATAAATAAATTCTAAAGGTTTTTTCTAGTAATTGTGGTGACCAGGGAGAATATATTGAGGGTCTACTTTTTGGTAAAACAAAGATCTCATTTTCTTATGTTTGCCGTAGGACTGTATTTTTATTGGACTAGGTTGAAAAGCAAGAAGAACGACGATAGTTCTATAAAAATTAACTCGATGACAGTCTTGGACGGGATATTACGCCCACGGGGATCTCCTGTTTTTCTAATAATATAGGACATTTTTTTAATTTATACAAACCTCCATTTTGGAATATTTTGGATCGACTTTTGTCCGAGGAGAAGACATAGTTTTGGGATGTCTTCTTTTAAGGGTATGTTTACAAGCAGTGGAAAGATTTCGTGTATTTTGTTAACCTCTGAACATATAAGTTAATAAATAAATTGTAAAGCTTAAAGTGACCAGGGAAAATATATTGAGGGTCTACTTTTTATTAAAACTAAGATCTCATATATTTATGTTAGCTAAAAGACTGTATTTTAATTGGACTAGGTTGATAAACAGGAATAAGAATGATAGTTCGTAAAAGAAATTCCCACCTTGACAGTCATGGGCGTAATATCAGGTTCAAAGGGATCTCCAGTTTTTCCATCAATACGCTCAATTTTTTTAATTTATTTAAATACTCCATTTTTTTTAAATTTGAGATCGATTTTTGTCCGAGGGGAGGACATAGCTTTTGAATGTCTTCTTTTATTCGTATGTTTACAAGCAGTGGAAATATTTCGTGTATGGTCTTAACCTTTGAACATATAAGCTGAAAAATAAATTATAAAGCATTTTTCCGGAATTGAAGTAACCAGGAGAATATATTGAGAACTTTTTGTTAAAACTAAGATCTCATTTCTTTATGGTTGCTATAGGATTGTATTTTTATTGACTAGGTTGAAAAACAAAAAAAAATCAGGATAATTCGTAAAAAAAAATAACACCTGCCATCATATATGCGTTCAAAAGGGTCTCCAGTTTTACTTTAATTTATTCAAATTCTCCATTTTGGAAAATTTGAGATCGATTTTTGCCCCGAGGAGAGGACATAGTTTCGGACGTCTTCGTTTAGGGGTATGTTTACAAGCAGTGGAATGGTGGAAAGATTCCGTGTATGGTGTTAACCTTTGAACAAATAAGCAGATAAATAAATTGTATTGCTTTTTTAAGCGATTGAAATGACCGATGAGAATATATTGATGACTTTTTGCTAAAACCAAGATCTCATTTCTTTATGTTAGAGGTAGGCCTATATTTTTATTTGACTAGGTTAAAAAAACTGGAAGAACGATGATAGTTCGTAAAATAATAACTCCCTGACAGTCATGGACGAGATATCACGTTCACAGGAATCTCCAGTTTTTCTATCAATACACGCAATTTTTTTAATTTATACAAATATACCATTTTGGAATTTTTGTGATCGATTTTTGGCGATTACATTTAAACTGATAATAAATCGTTTTTTTTTTGCATAATTGAATTGTAGGAGAAGATAACTTTTTATTTAAATCGAGATCTGTTTTCTTTAATATTAGCTATAGGACTGTAATTTTATCAAGCATAAAACAAGAAGAACGATGAGAGTTCGTAAAAAAAAATTAACTCCAGACGTGATATCATGTCCAGGAATATCCAGATTTACCAAGTAACACGCAAAATTTTAAAATTCATACAAATACTCCATTCATAATGATTTTAAATTTAAAAGGCTTGAGGTGCAACTTACTAGCTATCCTTTCAGTATTAACTAGCTATTACACGCTGTTTCACACGCGTTAAGAAAAAATACGCAATTGGTTCGTTCTCCCCATTTATTCCCTTTCTTTTTCTTTCTCAAAGACAAAATAACTGGTCTATATTTCGGACATATCCATGTACATCTCTAAATGTTAGCTTTTCCCTTAGTTTTCCGGTCGAAGAATAATTGTCAGGAAAAGTTATTTCGCCAAAAATAATTTTGACCGCCAACCTTTAATTATTTAAAACAATAAATATATATTAATATATTTTAAAGTATTTCCTTGTTGTCAAGATAGAGTGATCTCATAAAAATGCAGATACAATTTTTGGAAATGACCAATTAAAAAAATAGCTTCTAAAATCAGTTATAAATGGAAAACTAAACGGAATTTTAAAATGTAAATCCTCAGGTGCACAATTATAGGTTTTAATCATGTTGAAATAATTTTTTTTTTAATATTTATATTTTTAACCAAAAATCTTTTCATAGATCCTTTAAACTATAATACATAAAAATTGGCATTGTAATTTAGTATACTATATGTAATTGATTTTTTATATTAATATTTATTCTAAGTAACACAAGTTTTCCTTGAAACTCAATTGTTTTTTACTTCAGGAATTAAAAACAACTGCTACTCAAAGAGCTAATTTATAATATACACATATTTTTCAATTTATTTTAAAAATTATACATTTCTCCAATATTAAAAATAAACTTTATATTTTCGAAAAATTAATTAAACACTAAAACCAAACACTAAAAAAATTACGATTTATAGTTTTTGTTCTTTGAATACCGTAATACATCATACAACATAACGTATCAAATAACCCATTAAAACATACAAATATATTTCTAGAATTTTAAAAGCATATTTAGAAGATTCCAAGCTATAATTTTAGCAAATATAAACGTATATTTTACAATTTTTTGTGTATTAAAAACGAGAAGGATGTTGAAGACAAAGGGAGAAGATTTTAGTAAACTAAAATTAACATTAAAAATCAACGATAGTTGGCACTGTCTGAAAAGAAAACAGGGCAGAAGTACAGTAATTCAGTGAATAAATTCCAACCCTTCATTAACGACATAGAAAACTTAAACATGTTGAAATAGCAGTTCAAGACGAAGAAAATGATATATAGAATTCGAATCTTATGGCAAAGTGCAGACAGATCTAGAACTTACTAAAAACGGAAGCGGAGAAAGCCGAGAGGATGCGCATGCAAAGCATTCAGAAAGCAAACTTTAGGATACAATGGGAAATTACCTAACCGAGCTTTTCGCATATTTGGTGCTATGTTCATTTTTGGTTTTTAATGTTTTTTCCTCGAAATAATGCCTGTTTTTCTTATTTTCTTACTAAAGCCTATTTTTTTTTATAAAATGGACACAAATAATATTTATATTTGTTACTAAAAATATTCAAAACTACACATAATAGAAACTTTAATAAATATTTAATAATATTTGGATCAATATTATTTTATTAAAATAAATTTTTTTATGTATGCTTCAAGTATAATAAAATTTACATAGTATATAAAATTTAAGAATTTAACGTTACTAGAGTATATACTATATACTATACATCGGTTGAAAAATATTTTTTTACTGTTAATTATTTTATGGTTAAAATGATACAATATTTTCTTTGTCACGCGACTTTTCGTTTTACGCATGTGCGTTATCTTTAATCTCTAAAATTTCGTTATTGATATACTCTAGTAACGTTAAATTCTTAAATTTTAAACAATTAAAATTTAAGAATTTAACGTTACTAGAGTATATACTATATACTATACATCGGTTGAAAAATATTTTTTTACTGTTAATTATTTTATGGTTAAAATGATACAATATTTTCTGTGAGAAATAAACAATTGTCAAACTTTTTATGTAAATTTTATTCTTAGTCAATTTTTATTAAGTCAATTGAAATGGGGGGGGGGGGGGTAGGATTTATAATATTACTGTGAAGAAAAAGTCCATAAAGAAATAATAAAACTTACCATATAAACGGAAATAAATGAAATTCTTCCGAAATGTTATGGTGCTGCCACCTATTGCATATGAAGCAAAGTAAATCAATAGGAGTAATAAGGTTACATTTTAAAAATAATTGTATTTAATCTTGCATCAATTTATAAAACATCTTTTATAAATGATGCTGAATTGGTTGAGTGTGTAAAATACCTATATAGGCAGTAAATTCTAAATAATTGCAAAATTGTATTTAAATTGGAAATTGTAAATGTTTTTAACTGTCAATTATTCTAGTTTAAATTTTTAAAAATCAACCATGTAACAGTTGATAACAATAACCGATTTAACTGTTCCAGAATAATTACATTCTTAAAAGAAGAAGTAATTTCAAATTAAGTAAATCCATCTATTATTATTATATTGCTGTAAACAATTATTTATAAATAGTATTTCGGTAATTAGAAGGTTAATTTTCTCTTTCAATTAAATATCTTTATATTTATTGAAATAAAGACTTAAGTCGTCTCATATATTAACAAACTTTTAAAATAAATAATGTTATATTTGAACATGTTTAAAAAAAAACCTTTTTTGCTTTCTTTGAAAATTGTGCATTATATTGCAACAGCGGCAAAAAATAATAATTAAAAAAAGTGCAATGAGCTTGAATTCACTTCTCTCCCCTACACCCCTTTTTAAAAATAACTAAATAAACAAAGAGAAAAAAACGCATATTAAATTTACTATTGAAAATAAATTATCATAGACATTGCAATTATTTTTAGCTATATGTTTTAATCAATCCATGAAAAATACATACTTCAATTTGATAGAGGAAGTTTGCGAGAATGACGTTTACTAAATAGATGTATTTTAATGAATTAATTATTAGATGTTTATAACTATTTCTTTGTAGTTGTTAAAGAGTTAATCCTGTTACCTTTTCATCAAAATATTTAAAATTGGAAATTCTAAATATAAGTTTTTTAACTTTCAATGATAATGCAATCTTGTTCGGGGTTATTTGATAGTTTTTGAACAGGATAGTAGCATACATGTATTAACCATAAAATGTTTTAAAGTGTCAAGTGTCAAGTTACTAAACATGTTTTAATATTTGTATTTCTGGTTTTGTTATTAAATGATATATTACATATTTCTTACTTAAATTTTAAATTTAAACAACTAATTAAATTATGGGTTTTATTGTTTTGTCAAGATATTGGACATATAGAAACTAATTTCATGTAATAAATGTTTACAATAAAGGACAATTATGTTATTAATTATTGGGAAATAATGTATTAAGTTTTTTAATAAGGAATTTAAAAATATAAGTAAGTGTTTAGTAAATATAACATTTACAAGCCCATTTTAATTACTGCAAATAATTGTTAAAATCTTAACACTCATTACTTGTATTTTTAATAGATAATCTCTAATTTACACGCAATTCTTTTAATGTATTTTTAATTTTATATATGTTCTACTTTTTGAAACTTTTCTGCGTATAATACTTTTAATTTTTTTTCTATCAAAAAAGAAGTATTTAAACCAATTTTTTAACTTTGTTTGGTATGCCTTAAATTTTCAATAGTTTTTCACTAAAAACACTAAAACAATTCAAAACTACGTTTTATTTTCTTCTTTAGGTACATTTTTATTAAAATCTACACGTTTATTTAACTATACATTAAAACTATGCAAATTTTACAATTTCATGTAATTGAATAATTTAATGCATGAATTTATGCATAAAACAGTTTGTACCATTTTTAGACTATAAAAACTATTAAAATGTTGACCTTTTTGAAAAGAAATTATAAGAATTTCAAGGAACTATTTTTTTTTAAATATGCAAACCATAAATGTATGGATTAATATGCGCAACACATTTTAAGAAGTATATGGAAAAGAATTGAGTGTTTAAGTATTATAGTATATTTTTATATATATCTATAAAGACGAAAAACATAGTTTTAAGAAATTGAGGATTTAATAAAAAAATACATACATTTACTGCATTGCCATACTATGTTTACAACACTTTTTAAATACTTCTAGTTTTGCTATAAAAAATACTTATACAATGCTATATACAGAAGAACAAAAAGATTTAGAATATATATAAATTTAAAAATACTTTTTTTTTAAAAAATTGCGCATGCACCTAATATACTTTATTCTTACAACGGCCGAATTATTGCGCAATTCAGATTTCAATATTCCAAAATAGGTTGGATATTCTGCAGAAAAGTTTTAACTCTTCTCCTCAAATTCTATGGTTTTCGAAATCTTCTGTTTGGGTTTTCCAAAAGTTTACAAAAGTAGACAAAATATTATTGTGTTTTTAGCTAGAGAAATATCAAAGCACAATATTTAAAAGTACATTTCGAATACTTTTTAAGCGTTCTATATTAGTTATTTCTAACTATATTTTTATATTGCCTTCACTATCAATAATGTTTTATATATATATACAATCAAAACCACAACCTCTTTTCACCAAGAAACAAGTCAGACTTCTATTTCTGACGCAGATAACAGCATCCTGAACAATTCCGGAGAATTCCCAATTCCTTTTCCAACAAACACTTTAAAATTCCAAAGACTTAAACATTGTTTGCGCTCTTCCCAGCGAACCACGACTTGCCATACACCGAGAAAAGTACTTAAATTCGTAAGTACAGCTCCGGACAAAGTAGCGTTCGATGTGCAGTGTTTTTTTATATTCTTTTAGCAGACGAACAAAAAAATCTAGCGAAATCGTCTGGAATAAGAAGAAGAAGAAGGAAAGAAAGAATGATTCGTAGAAGGGACCCGTTCCACATTCTTTTGATGACGCTCTTCCCACGTGATCTTGATAAGACTCGACATGTGGGACCTGTTCCGTAAATGAAGCAAGGAAAGCCACTTAGTCATGGATTGCCAATTCGAAGCTGGACTTTGTTTAAAAGGGTAGTGAGAAAAAATTCTCATATAATGTGGAAACTATCAACTGATTTATCGTTTTATCACTCTCATATAGAAGATGCCTCAGAAATAGACCAGCAGTTTTGCTCGTTAAATTTAGGGGATCGTAAATACAGTCATTAAATTTGTACTGGTTTCAACGTAGCGGTTTTTATGTAAGAGTAGGGAGATTTTTTTTAAAAAAAATAACCTAATATAATTAAAAAAAATATGTGGTATCAAAATAAAATTAAAGGCTTATAACTTTACTGTAAAAATAAAACGTTCTTAAAAATGAGTACTTGAACATACGGGTTTTTCTTTGAGTACAATTGAACCTTAAATGAGCTCAACAAATTAGTTGACAGAAATAAACAACAAACTAAAACAAAAAATTTCACTTTTCATTGAAATTACACACTGTAAAAAAATTCGCTTTCATATGTACATGGACGTACTTGTTTTTCTTTGAGTACAATTACATCGTAAATGAGCGTTGATGTAATCAAATTTAAGTAATCGTACTTTAGCAAAAATGAGCAGAGTAGTTTAATTAACATCATAGCTTCTTATCAAGCCATCTTAACAAAGCGGCCTGACAAACTTAAAATAGTTGTTCAGAAGATGGTTTTAAACATTATTTGGTGTTGATTGCTTAAATAGAAATTGAGTTAGTACAACTCAATTATCTATTGGCACATTTATTTTGAAAAAAATTATGTTTATAACTTCTCCGTGTCGCCCTGGTAGTACAACCGGTAACCAACCAATTTCTGATAAGTATTGATTGTAATAATTGTTGATATTTATTGAAAGTAACCTATGTAGGCAAGCACTGCTCATTGTAATCATTTTTGAGTGTACTTATGTATTCGTAACTATGATATGCATCGAATGTACTCAAGAATTAGTACATTTTACTTATTTATGAGTACTTACTTTTATCAGTGTAATCATAATTAAAAATATGTTTTTAATTTATTGAGGAACCAGTATAAGGCTAAGCGGTAGGTTATTCCAGTCATAATCGGAGGGCTATGGGTTCGAATATCCAACACGTCAGTGCAACGAGTTCATGATGGGTGTGTTTTTATTTTTGTTTAGTGGAAGTTAATTCTGCCGTGGTCCTAACGCTTCACATCAATGTTACAAACTCCCGTGCTGTCCTCTTCATCTGAACATGGTTCAAAATTACGAGGCAGTACGCTCGGATCTAACCAACGGAATAAATCCCGAACCATCACCAATAGCCCATTGTACAGCTCTACAGCGTCGTTATTTTCAACCAACTAATATAATTAAGAATTTTCTACGCATTTTAAAACTAGGTATTTGAGATATATTTAATATATTTTCGGTTCTTAAAACCACAATACCCTACTTATTTGTGTCCTAGAAACATTATCTATTCGATTTAAACTAATTATTTAAATTTTAATTTAGTATTAAAAGCAATTTTTTCAGCCTAAATTTCGCGAATACTTAGAAAATAAGTAATATCGATTTTAAATAAAGTCAATTATTGTTTTTGATGTACATATACCTAAAAAGCTTAAACCGGACAATGTGAAACAAATGTTAGCTCAAAGGTTAATTTACATATTACCGACTGAAAGGGCCTTTTGGAAACGTTAAAACTAAATAAACACATTAAAAAATTGAATAACTGGAAACTATAAATATTTTTTATCTTAGTTCAGATTTCACGATCAGGTGAACAGGGGTGAAAATGTGTCTTCATGTTAAAAAGAAAGACTTGAAATATCTCAACGACACGCAGAAAAAGAAACGTAATTTTTTCACCGCTTAGACTACGTGAAAGGAAAAACAAGATTTACAGAAACTAATTCTAATGTTAAAAATGCCGGGTGAATTAAAAGAAACACCAAATGAAAGAATTTCCAAAATGTTTCATTGAAAGAATATAAACTATACATATAGTTAGGGGTTACTCTGTATTTTTCTGAATTATTAGTGAACAAATTATGCAAATAATTCTATTTTCATAATTAATGATCCATTCACACATATTGACAATAGTATTAAAAAACTGGTACAATACATTGGTTACACATTATTAAAAATCCACATATTTATTACAGTGGGATCGGTATTGGACAATATTTTAAAGTTTATACTATTATTAAAATAAAATTATAAATCAACCGATATTTAGGTTATAAAAAACTTATTTTGTTTTCTATGTTTTTTTTGTAAAACGGCAGATGTAACGACAGTAAAATGTACACATAAAAATATAAAAGCAGTAAAGTATTATTAAATTAAATATATCATAATAATAATATTTAAAGAAAATTTTAGTTTTAAGAATATAACTTTTTTAAAGTATTAAACCTACATTGAATTTAAAATTTAAATAAAATTCGAACTGTAAATGCCCATTTACATTTTTAATCGTTGAATTTTGCATTTAATATAGACCTGTACCGCGAAACTCACACATTTTTGAATGACGATTTTTTTTATTGCATAAAACAATACCTTGCAAAGTCATTGACTCATGGTAAGTTTGAAAACTCTGTAAGTTTGAGAAAACGATTTGTTTCTGCAGTTTAATATAAAACCTGACATTAAGGTAGACGTAGTGCAATTTCTACTTTTTTTTTTTATTCCTTGTGTTTCAAATGTAAAACTTAGTATGCTGTTAAAGTACCCTAACATTAGCAGTATTATTTAAAAAAGTGTTGAACTCGTAATGTTTTAAATTAATTTTACTAAAAGAAATTAATATTTTAAAAAGTATATATATATATATATATATATATATATATATGAAATTTCACACGATTTACCTTCACAACCTTCGAGCATGGATCCTTCTTAGTAGAGAAATCGTAAGGTTATAATCTCGCTAACATCAAAGTGAGGCCAACATGTATGGCCTCAGACACGTGGTCTGCTACGTCATCCAATCATAAATTTTTTCTAGTTCCTTTATAAAAATATCCTTTACTTCACGAAGTAACACATTTACTATTATTTCCAAATCACAAACCAATCGCGAACGTTTTTTCATTTATAAATTTTGAAAGGAAGTCACGTGTCTTGTGCCATCATGTCTGAGATGTTTGCATCATGATCATGACGTCATATTATCTCTACTACAGTCCCCATTCATGCTCGAAGTTCACAACAGGAGAAAGCTCACTGCATATATGAGATTTCGGTTAACCATTCCAACCCCTTAAATCAGAAAATAACTTCTTACTAAAGCCGCCAGATGGCGGGTTTAGTAAGAAGTTAGCATTTTCATGCTAATTCTTCTATTTTAAGAATTAGCAATTCCATGGTAATTCTCCTATTTTCTTTGAATATTAAACGATTTACTTTTGAAAAAAATTCCATACGCCTATTATCTTTGTATATGTATAATAAAGTTTGTGTCACTTGTATAATGATAACATGCGCACCTTTTATCCCTTGGCTTCCAAAGTGTACATAATGCCAAACAAGAAATTTAATGTACAAATTAAGTGAATACATAAAAAATACCTTGAATACATAAAGTTTCCCAATTTCAACTAAAATCTTATTTGGCGATATTAATTTTGACGAATTGGCGGATTTCCCCATTTTCTTTACTTTAATATCAACCGATTGGAATTTTAATTAATGTTCGCAATAAGAAATAGGTCGCTATACCGAGAAGTCCTTGTAGGAGGAATGTACTGTATTACTGTACTAGAATACCAATTTTAAATAAAATCAATTTTGCTTTTTGATTTCTACCTAAGAATCTTAAACCGGACAATGTCAAACAAATGTTAGCTTAAAGGTATATTTACACATTCACAACTGTGGATAGATTATAGTTTGTTGGAACAGTTGCAATTAAATAGGCACATAAAGATTGATGTGACTGGTCACCATGGCAACATTTCTAGTAGTTCTGATTTCGCAATTAGTTGCATAGAGGTGAAAATTTGCCTTCTTGGGAAAACATACACATGCAATGTCTGAAGGACGAAAAATACAGAATGTGGTTTTTCCACCGCATGCACAATATACAAGGTGAAACAACATGTACAGAAACTTACCCCATTGTTAAAAAAGCCCGGGTGAATTAAAAAAAATATTAAATTTAAAAAAGAACTTTCGAAATGTTTAATTGAATGAATATAAACTATTATTATTTAATATTGTTAATCACTTGTTTTATATTAATAATAAATATTCTAACAATCTATATTAACATCAAAAATAATTAATGTTAATATAAATTATTCATTATAATCTCAATGAGAATTGTCAAGTTTTAAATATTAATTCAGAAGAAGAAAGTTTTCTACTTTATTTTGTTTAAAAAAGCTAAAACAGAACAAGCTTATTAAATATTATATTTTTTTTCATGCCATAGATATTTTTATTCTCTTTACATAATATTTTATTAAAATCGCCTATTTATGTAATAAAAAAAATCTTTTATAGCTTATGTTTTTTGATAAAATTATAAAGGTTCTAAAAGCTTTAGTTCATTCATTTTCTTTATTTTGTAGTATCGGATGTATATATCGTTAAAATATATACAAGAATATACATTACAATATATGTCCAAGCAATAAGTTACAAATATCGTTAGAATTATTGAATAGTAAACATAAAGTAGTGATTAAACTATATTTTATGATCCCTTAAGTATACTTACATTAGTAAACAAAAATAAAATATAATTTCACACAGAACCAAGAAAGTTTTTAAGAAGTTACTATTATATAAATGCATATCTGATCTAAGAGATGGCGCCACCAATAATTACCTAAATTTAAAGTTTCCGACTTTCTATCAGATTAAGAATGGGTAGAAATTTTAGCTTTCTCCAAAAACTACAAAAAATGTATCCTTTGGGAACGATAAAGTAGAAAAGAGGCCTTAAAAAACTTAAAAAAAAGCAGGGAAATCTTTATCCATTCTTATCTAGTTTTTTTTTTATTTGCTACGTTACGCAGTGCAAAGATGTAAGATTTCTAAAGAAAAATAAAAGTTGCAAGTAGACCCGTGGGAGCATTCGCAAAGTCAGTGGTTTACAACGAACTGTAGTCTATTTAATGGTCGCTTATATTTAATGCTAATTCTCCGTCTCTGTTCGAGTAGGTTTTTTATGTGTCTTAACGGTATTTTTATATTGTAATCTTCATTGCGTTCGCTTAGAATATAAAATAGAAGTAAAATAAAGTAAAAAAATTATTCAAATTTCCAAAAAAGTGTGTTTTTTAAAATATTTTAACATAAATACCGTGAAAGACAATACTCTTTTTATTTTATTATTTTACTTTTTTGCAACTACAAAGTTAAAAGCTTCCAAAATTAGGAACCTTTATTTCATGAAAAATGTGTTGTTATTTTTTTAGTAAGTTTTTTCTCTTATTTGTGTCTACGTTTAGAATGAAGTAAACATTTTTTTTAAAGTATTGCTTTCTGATTTTGAAACTTAACTATAAATAGAACTCATTTATAAAATGCAATATTTGTATTTAAAGTTCATAACCTTTCTCCAATATAAAGTATCTTAGCCTATTCAACAATATATTTGCTTAATAATTTTGAATTACACTTACAGTTATTTATACCGAAAATAACTATAACTTTTATTAGTAATTGGCCCAAAAGAATGTAATTTCGAATAATTTAAAACTTGAAATTACTTAATACAAATACAAATAAAAATATTGACGACCAACAACAGGCTCAAGGCCCAACAAGGTTGGTCCATCTAGTACCTCTTAACTATCCCCCAATGCATATCTAACTTCTTCTTAAATTCCGTTACTCCTTTACAATTAACAATATTCACTGGCAAGTTGTTCCATTTGTCTATTACCCTATTATAGAAATAGTGTTTTCTCCCTTCCCGATTAAAATGGGATTTGTTTAACTTAAACCCATGACCTCTCGTTCTATCACTCATATTAAAATCTAAACCCTCCACATCTCCTTGTTTGATAAATTTGAATAGTTGAATCAAATCTCCCCTAACCCTTCTCTCTTCCAGAGAATACATATTCAAATTTCTTAATATATCTTCATAATTCATGCCTGAAAACCCTTGAACCATTTTAGTAGCCCTGTGCTGAATTTTCTCCAACAATTCAATGTCTTTTTTAAGATATGGTGACCAGAACTGTACAGCATACTCAAGATGTGGCCTTACTAAACCTCTGTACAATGGCAAGATAATATCCTTAGATTTTGATGAAACACTTTTCCTGATGTACCCCAACATTCTATTAGCTTTTTTGCTAGCCACTGTACATTGATGACTCATTTTAAAATCCTCATTTACCTACACACCCAGATCACTTGCAATCTCGCTATTTTTGATTTCTGCACCCTGTAAAACATATGCAGCCTTACTATTTTTGATACCCATGTGCAACACTTGACATTTACTGATATTAAAAGACATACCCCATTTAACAGCCCATTCTGATATTTTTGTTAACAAAATTATATCGAGCGCAATACGTTTACGATAAATAAATGGATGGAAGAAATCTTAGTTAGTAGTTGTGATAGAAATTAGTAGTTATAATAGAACGATAATTATATAACTTTGTAATTTTTATGTAGGGGTACAGTTGAAGACTTGGCATCCACAATATTCTTAATTTGTATGGGAGGGGTCCAGACTGACTGGCGACTATTGTCACCACATTATTTAAGTATCGGGGTTGAGCGGAATTTTAAAATTTGTAGGTCTCTGACCATTGAATGAAGAACTGTTTTGTGGAGTAGAGCTGGATTCTAATTGAAGAACTTACGTAATTTCTTCAGAATTTGTCTTCTTTCATCTGAGATTTATTTGTTACATCTATGCCAGCTTTTCCTTGGCTACAAACTATTTTTAACCTCTTAGTCGCCACATAGCCACATAGATGTACGTCAGTTCGGACCCTATATCCAATGTTCAGCTACCACCCCTGGATGCTCTTAACACATTGTTCAGTGCGGAAGGTCAAATCCGTATTTACCCTGAAGTGAAACATGCGTCAATTAACCCCGTGCGTGACAATTCGCATGTGTTTCACGTGATCAATAATCCCTTGCAGTAACTATGTGCAGTGTACCACGGGGTCAATAAACCCTGTGCAGTAGCGATCTTGAGTGTGTCACGGGGTCAATTAAACCCATGTAGCAACTAACCGCAAGTGTGTCGCTAAGTCAATAATCCCTTGCAGTAACTATATGCACTGCACTACGGGGTCAACAAACCCCGTGCAATACCGGTAAATATCCTGAAGGGTGTCATGGGATCAATTATCACCGTGCAAAAACCTTATGCAGTGCACGACCAGATAGTTGTAATATTAAATAGAGAGCGCCTTCAATGCCAGACTCTCATAAGACCGCGTTGTCAACATTGAAAAAAAAACATCACGTGGTTTTAGCGCTGCAACATTTGGCATTCAGACATCTGCAGGAGTTCCAAATTTGACTCACTTTCTGCTTTTTGGTGATAAAGCGTTCTGTCGGTATTCAACTTCTTAACATATATGTAGGTATTTACTTATCTTCAAACAATATGCGCTAATATGTTCCCTTCATTAACGAAACGAAAATATCATTTTCTTTGTGTTCAATATTCGAAGAAACGAAACTATTTATATTTCTCCGGTTTTATTGTTCATATTTTCTTATTGAACTATACAAAATCACAATTGAAAGAACTTCGCTTATGGTAAATTTTTACATAAAAACGTAATGCAATTATTTCAAAAGTACAAATTAAGAAAAATCTCTTTAATATATCTGTTAAACTCCCTTAAATTGTGCCACTCGTCCAAAAAACGATATTTAAATACAAAATTAAACACAAAATCATATTACAATACTTCGATCTCGTTTAGTTCTGAAAGTCGCCAAGGCCCTCTAAGTAAAATTGGCGCATGAATGAAATGGCGCATAATGAATTTAATATTAAAAACCTTACAAAAAACAAAATTTAACATTTATCAAAAATCGAATTTGCTACCTACAGGGATTCGAAATTGTACTTTAATTTTCTATAAAAATGCATTATATTAATAAAAATTAAGAAAAGAATTCGTACATCTCATCTTAAACAAAATACATTTGGATTTTTTTCCATAATTTTATAATTTCTTTTAAATTAAAATGTTCTGGAAAACTTACCAATGGAATGTACACGGACTTATTTCGAATTTTTTTCTCTAACGATGCACTGACAGCCATTTTTCTTTGATATTTTGTTTGCGATGGCTGTGAACCATCGCCCGTCCTATTCGAAACCTATTAACTTTTTCGCATAGGCGAGACAAATTTTCCACATATCACGTGGTTTCAATGATGCACACACGGAAATCAGAATTTTTATTTCTGTATTTGTATCATTACTCTATGTACACGAGGGTGTCAACTAACCCCGTGCAGTAACTATCCGTGAGTTTGTCTCAAGGTCAATCGACGCCGTACCGCACAGAACATGTCAATTAGTATACCTTTTAGCTTCTGTGTTTTGCATTGTATTAAGCACCTTTTGTTAAATTTATGCGTGTTTCATTACTACCTTCCATAGCATCACTCAAACTAGTAAAACACAACGCAAAACATTCACAACGGATCATCTATTTCCCTCTACAACTGACGTTTAACCCTCTCTGATGGATAAGCGATATTTTGAATATCTAGGTTTGTTTTCACTACATGAAGGCATAATTTAAATTTCTAACACTCCTTTTTTTTTTACAAAAATATATTTTTTTAAATATATCAGTAGAGAAGGTTTTCAAAAGTTCTCCTAATTCTTTAAAGTTGAAAACTATTTCAAAAAGAGATTATTTTTTATTAACTTTTATATTACGTGTACTACTGGAAACACTGGAGATACTGAAACGGATATACAGGTTTGTATCCGTCAGGTGGGAAAAGGTCATATATATCAGTTTGTGTCGTTATGTCATGACGTACAAGAACTTTATATTTTTTTATAATTGAGGAACAAACATAACAAAAAGGGTTTTGTCTAAAATTTCAGAAAATGAGATTTTGCCATCACTGAAATCGTTGCCAATTTTTTTATAAAACTAACCAATTGTTTTCATCCAAACCATATGTTGTTCCATTGAAATTAACTGGCAAATATTGTAAACCGTAAATCAATCGATGCATTTTGGAATAGTTACTTTCGTTTTCCCATTAATCACCTTAATGCGACAAAATAAATATTTTAAAAAACATTAAAGCATTTTTTCGTTTATTTATTTATATGGTGAGATTTTAATTAATAGGTATTTTTCATAGTGTCCAATAAAACAAAGTAATCCAGTATTTTTCAGATAGGTTTCAAGAAAACTGGTTTGCTTTGAATTGGAAGAACTTAATTTACTTGAATAAGAAATAGACAATTTTAAAGAATATATTTCAAACTTTTAAAAAGCAGCTCCCAAAACAATTATGATCCATCTGTACTTCTTCTTACGTGCTTACAAGTCTTAAAATTATTTAAGGGACAGGTGTTTATTAGAGTGTCATAAACTTTACTATAAAATGTGTGACGTATCTTAAGCCTTAATGCTTTTGAGCATTTTTCTTTTCAAAGTTTTAAAAGTACCAAAGATTTCAAATCTTAAAATCGCACATGATTGACATTTTCATGAAATGCGCGGTCTAAGATGTTAAGCATTTTGTTGATATTACTGATTGTTTTAGGATATATTTGGAATTTTTTTTTGTCTTTTTAACGCGATT
The DNA here is from genome assembly GCA_963932185.1 of Troglohyphantes excavatus. Taxonomy (NCBI): domain Eukaryota; kingdom Metazoa; phylum Arthropoda; class Arachnida; order Araneae; family Linyphiidae; genus Troglohyphantes; species Troglohyphantes excavatus. The sequence goes on from OZ010674.1 coordinate 44,059,510, forward strand.
CTATTAGTTATTATTTTAAATGCCATCTTTTTTTTAAATACTTTGAAAATGAATTCTTTATTAATCAATTCAGTGAGTAAAAATATTAACTGATTTGGTTATTAATAAAAATATTAACTGAATTAATAAAAATATTCCTGTTCTTTGCAGGAGGTTAAATAAAGCTATCACAGTCGTTTAAAATACACCTATGGCAATCATGAAGTGAAAAATAGTTAATAATAGTGGATTTAGTGGTTTTAAAAATTTAATTCTTTTTCCAGATCAAATCTTAATATCCATAAATAGAACTTCGGAACCACCATATAATTGCTCACTGCCATCAAATTATCATAAATTATCAAAAAGCTATTTCTGTCATAAATTATTAAAAATTATCTCTAATAAATTATCAAAAAATTATCTTTATCATAAAATATTAAAAAAAATTATCTCTATCATAAAGTATTAAAAAGCTATCTTTATTATAAAGTATCACAAAAATAGCTCTATCACATAATATCTCTATCATAAATTATCTCTATCATAAATTATCAAACAAATATCTCTATTATGATTTATCGAAACATTATCTTTATCATAAGTTATCAAAAATATCTCTATCATAAATTATCAAACAATTAACTATATTATGAATTATCAAAACATAATCTTTATCGTTAATTATTAAAAAATATCGCTATCATAAATTATCAAAAATTATCTCTATCATACATAAAGAAAACAATTTCTCTATCATCAAATATCGAAACTTTATCACCAACATAAATTATTAAAATAATATAACTGTCATAAATTATAAAAAATTATCTATGTCATAAAATATTACAAAACTATCTCTATCATAAACTATCAAACAATTATCTATATTAGGAATTATCAAAACATTAACTTTACCATAAGTTATCTAAAAAAGTATATTTATCATAAATAATCAAAAAGCTATACATTTCATAAATTATAAAAATAAGTTATTTCTACCATAATTTATTTAAAAAATGCATTTAACAATATGTTATATTCTGACAAACATAATTTTTTTTTTCAAAGAATAGGAAGTAAGCTGTAATAACCCAGTTCCTTTTAAATATATCGACACAAAATAAAACAACAAAAAACTTTTTTCTGAAATGCTATTCAGTTTATTCAAATCAGTACAAGAGACGCTAAGGTTATCATGGACAAAATTTGTATTTTGATGCAATTTAAAAAAGGTATGGATTTTTTTTTAATTATAACTTATCTTGTAATTCTTTCAGAAAAGTATCAAAAGTTTTCATCTTGTAAGTTATAAAAAAAACAATTTAAAAACTTCTTATGAAAATAAACTATAATTTCTTAAGCATCAGATGAAGAATTAGCAGAATAGATCAGATAGAGACCTAAATTTCAGACAATTAGAATTCTAGATAAAACATACAAGCACAAAAAATGTCTCTTTAGCACATGAAAACGAAAACAAATAAGAGGTTAAAATTGATAAATTATTTAATTTATAATAATTATAAAAAAAGAGCATTTTTGAAACTCACGAATAACATTATTTCTCTAAAGATAAAAGACAACTTCAAAATACACCAACACTAAAATCTCGTTCTTTTCCCTCAAAGTTGTTGTTTAGAATTATTCCCTAAAATTCCTTGAAATTCCTTCCCAGAAAATTATTCCAAAGTTGCCATTCAATTCTAAAAACAAATGCTTATGTTCGTCCCCGATCCCAAACTTTAAAAAACAAAATCATCAAATCCCCCTAAAAAAAATCAAACCACCTTACACAGGCTTCTTCCCCGGTATAAAATATGCAAAAATTCCCTCTCAGTCTGAAATTTTCGGGGAGCAGCCATTGTTTCCTGCGTTTCCCGCGCTTTTTAGACAATCGAATATGGCAGCGGCGCTCTGGAATTACCAGCGGAATGCCAGAGAGACCAGGTGTGGTCCTTTGCGCGGAACGAAATCGCCCCCAAAAAACAAAGAAAAGGGAAGAATAAAGAAGACAATCTTAGAACATCGATGGGAAAAGGGGTGGAGGGAAACAAGAGAATATAAAAAAGTGGGAATCGAACCCTAAACCATGGAATCTTCTGCCTAGCTGTCAGTTTGATATACTCCAAATTCGTATTGGTACTCGGTATTGCACCTGCTCCCGGCAACCCTTCTGTACTTTGGGCAGCGGGGGGGGGGGGGGGGGGGGTAGACATGGAGTTCTTTTTTTTTATGTTTATTGTTTTGTCATTGTTTTAGGAATGCTTCCACCAATTGATTGTGGGGGGTGAATTAGGTCAAATCTAAGTGGGGGATTTTGGGTGGTGTTTAAAGTTGATAAATGCGAGGCAGTTTTCTGTACGTGTATTTGAAAGGATTGTTTTTGTTTGGTTGTTTTTATCGCTTGGAACCGAGTTGGGGTGTGGGTGTCTCTAAATTCTCAGTTTGGTTTTGAAGGTATTTATTTATCGTAATTGATGTTATTGTCCTTAGAATTTAAATTAAATTGATAATATATCAATATATATAAATTAATAATACGTTTTGAAAATAATTTTATAGCACACTGTTAAAAACAGGTACTCAAAAATAAGTCAAATTTACTCATTATTGAGCGCATTCGATGTTTTTCATAGAATTCAATACTTTACCTTGAATATATAACTTTCATTTTCTAAAAAAACTTGTACACAAAACTAAGTAAAAATGACTAAAAAGAGCAGTAACTTGCATACATAGACTGTCTTCATAAATCACTCTCAATAAATATCGGCAAATGCAATCCCACGTCTTCTCAGTTGTACTACGAGGGCGACGTGAAGAAGTTATAAACAGAAGAAATATTAGAAAGGTGTGCCAAAAGAATGGGTTGTAAGATAATTGAGTTGTAATAACTTATTTCCCATTTTAGCAATCGACATCAAATAATGAGTAAAACCATCTTCTGAACAACTATTTAATTGTGTCTGATCGCTTTGTTAATCTGGCTTAAACAGAAGCTGAAATTAGATATACTAAATCACACTGCTCATTTTTGAGAAAGTATGGTTGCTTAAATTTGAGTACGTCATCCTTCATTTACGATGCAAATGTACTCAAAGAAAAACGAGTATGTTCAGGTACTCATTTTTAAGTACCTTTTTTTACAGTGTAGTTTGTTTCTAAAGGTTGTATTGTATAGTAGTTGATGTTATTGTCTTCAGAATTTAAATTCACAATATATTAAAATTATTAATACATTTCGAAACTAATTTTATAGCATATATTTGTTTATATCGATTTCATATAATTATCCAGTATTCATTTTTTTTTTAATTTTCTGAATGGATAGTTTGATACTGTAAAGTTATTTTCACTGTGATGTAGTTTAATTTATACAACACGTATTTTCTTTAATAATAATAATAGGAATATGGCAATAAATACAACGTAAACATACGCAATTATCTATATGTATAATTCTATTTCACGGCGATAAAAAAAACGCAGTATTTATTTTCGAACGAATTTGTATTTTATTAATAGGAAGAGTTTTTGAAATAAAATAACGCTTCATATTTGAAAAATATTTCAACATTGAATACCTATATCAAACACAAATTTATGTAAATAGCTGAAAAAACTTGTAAAACAACAACGATCGTAAAAATATTGAATGCTTAGAGGGTCCATTTTCAGTAAATGTATTCTTATATGAAGTAACATGACTTTAAAGAATTACAAAAGTATGTGTTCCATTGTTAGTAACTGAATATAGCGATTTTCAATATATGCACACAAGTATTGGTTATCTTTTCAAGTTTCCATAGTTTCATTCCTCCGAGCTCCTAGCAAAATTATAAAGTTAATTCCCGGTGTAAAATATATTAAATTGTATTTGTAATAAAAGGGCCTAAATCTTTTAAAACGTGTTTATTTTCAGGAAGATATCTTTTAAATAATAAATTAATGTAATTTATTAGAACATATTGCAATATAAATAATTTTTATATTTAAAAACATGGTTCTTTACCTGGTTATCCTAAGACGGAAAATTCCGTGTCTGTTGTTTAGAGAAACATATTATAAAAATAGCTTCAAAACATAGTTTTAATATTAAAATCATTAGAAAATTTTAATAACATTTGAAAAAAGTGTAAACTTTGACATGTATGATAGGAAAGAAATTACATTATGCATATTCTTTCCAGCACATAATATAAAGTACATAAATTGTAAAATAAAATTACGTTTTTTTTTAAATAAATATTTCAAAAGTAGCATTTTACTGCTTACTGCAGAAAATGTAAAATTTACTCTTTACTTTATCAATACATTAAAATAGGTAAATATTGCTGTAGGGAATTGTAAACAAATATGTTTGTTTTAATTTATTTTATTGTGTAAATCTTGGCTGCTGTTTTATTAAAACTATTTCCAGCATATATATGTTTGTACTTAGTTACTCATTTTGATCACAAAACAATAAACATCTTACTTTTAAACACAGCATTTTTTTATTAAAAATATTTTGAAGAAATACACTATTGCATGAAATATTTTGAAAGATTATATGGAATTTTTTTCCGCCAAAAACAATATTCACAAGTAAAATCAATTGTTATAAATTCGCTAAATGTAGTTTAAAGAGTTTAAACATAAATAATCAAATATATTTATTAAGAATATAACAAAATGAAACCGAAGACATACGGAATTCGAAAGAAAAAAACATAAAATAAGCATATCAGAAAAAAATATATACCTCATTAGAAGATTATCTCGATTTGTTTAGAAAAAAAAATCGAGTTATAAACAAATAAGTAACTGCATCATTTATTTACCTTTTCGATTTGTAACTGCTTGATTAATTTCTAATTATAACAAAATTTTAAACGAATCTATTTTTTATTTGAATTTGCAGAATTAGACTGAGATGAATGCATCCCATTAACTCAAAAAATGTTTATTAAAAACTAAGCAGTTAAGCTGTTAAATAAAGCAAATAATTTCGTTTCGAAGAATGTTAATCAATTTATCTCGTAGTACTTATGCTTAACAAGTCCCAAAACCTTTTTAAGTTTTTAAGCAACGAAAATACATCTGTGCTGTCAAATTGAATGTTTCTATTTAAAATAGGAAAAAATATGTGTCTTTAAATTATCTATTAACACAACTTGCATTTTTATTATTTTCCAAAAAAATATTCCAATGCGATTTAGTTTCAAATCTTTCTTTGTAAATTTTAAAGAACTTGATTAAAGATTAGTTTGTATTTTTCTTTTCAGATATACTATTACTTAACGCGCTGAGCGGTAACGTTGTATATATCACTTCATATATAACAAGTTTCCCAGAAAAATCCTTATTGTTTAAAAAGTCCTCTATTTTATGCATTTCAAATCTAAAACATTGGGTTACTGATTAATATTTATAACTGAAACAATTTAGAGAATTTGTTTTTAATTTGGGTAAATTATTTTTAATTTAGGGAATTTATTTTTAATGTAAGGAATTTATTTTTAATGTAGGGAATTTATTTTTAATGTAGGGAATTTATTTTTAATTTAGAGAATTCTGAAATAATTTAGATTTTTTTTTTGTTAAGGGAATTTCGAAAATAAAACAGGGTATTTAGTTTTAATTTAGGAAATTTTGAAATAATTCAGGGAATTTATTTTTAATTTATTGAATTTTGAAATACCTTATAGAACTTTGAAATAATTTATGAAATTTTGAAATAATTTATGGAATTTTAAAATATTTTAAGAAATTTTTTTTTAAAGAAGATTATGATGAACAAGTAAATTAAATATTCTTGCAGTGAAAACAAATTCATTAATTCCATATTTAGTTTATCCCTGAGAAGGAATATTATGTAACATAAATTTTCTCTGGGTCATTGAGTCACGAAGCATTAAAACGTAGACTTGCCGTATGTATAGTGTGTTTCAAGTTACATTTGTCGTTATTTATATCTATTCGGTTTGGTTGTAATGAGGAAGTTTATGGAATGGGGTGTCCGATCAGGTGTCGTCCTCATATATTGACGTAATAGGATGTAGGTGTCTTTCTTTTTGGATAGATCCCAATCACCAACAATATCCCATAGTGTAGCTCTACTTCAAAATTATGCGGAATTATGCGACATTATTGTTAATTAATCAAACCAAACCAAGCAAAGTTATGCGAACAAACCCTCCAATTGCGATTAGTTAATTAATGTCGTACTAGAGATGCACAGTGGGCTATTAGCGACGGTTTGGGATCTATCTCGGGAAAAAAAACTGAGAACACTGCCTCATATACATGAACCCTGGTCATATGACGAGGACACCATCTGGGCTGTCACTCAATTCAACATCTATAGACGTGAATACTTTGGACTACGATCAGATTAAACGTGGGACAGTCCCTTGTACACGCTGGTAGAATTTGAGGATAATTTCAAAGATACTTTCGTAATTTTGGAGCAAATCTGGCAAACCCGCGATTATGAGATCGCTACATCTTAACTTTTGTCAAGTCCTCAGCTGATTTGAACTAGCAATCCTCTGATCTTTAGCCGGATGATGTACCTCGAAGTAACCAGTACTCTCTAATTATTTGAATAAGTCACTGCGGGACCTATTCAATTATTTTGCGACAATTATTGTTTTCATTACAATTAATGAATTAACAAAAAAATATTTTACAATTAAGGACTTAATACCCATTACGATCGACTCCATGTATAATACCGTCACTAATATCCTATTGCGCAGAAGGCCTCCGTGGCAGAGCGGTTAAAGGCGTCAGCTGGGAATACGAAGATTCCTGGTTCGATCCTAGGCGATGGACTTGACAAAGAAAAGTGAAAAACGTAGTGATATTGTGATCGGAGGGTTGCCAGCTTCGCTTCAAAATACTAGAAAAGTCGTCCAGAACATCCGCAAAAATTAACGGCGTGTATACGGAACTTGTGCACGATAAATCTGATCGAGGTCCAAAGTCCCGACGTGTATTGAAGGCGTTGGGTTCCAGCTCAGGTGTTGTCCTCTTCATCTGACCATGGTTCAAAAATACGAGGCATCGTTCCCGGGTCTTTCCTTCGAGATAGGCCCCGAACCGTCGCCAATAGCCCACTGTGCAGCTCCAGTACGACGTTAATTAACCAATCCAAACCAAACCGACCCATTGTACAGATCCAGTGCAACTTTAATTCAACCAACCATACATATTTTTTTTACTTTCCTTGCTGAAGCAATTTCATGCATTTTTCAAATATCGCTATAAATCCCTGTATCTACCATTATAAACATCTAACACGTAAGTATCAATGTATTTTCTTATGCTATATACATTATGTTATCATTAAAAGCGAGGTAGTAAGTTCTAGGTAAATACGTATTAATTCCAAATGACCAATGACCAGTTGTAAAACAGGCTCTGACGGTCCATCTGGATTCGAATGCCTTTTACGACATCCGGGGTGGACGTTTTTATCGCAGACGATAAAAAAAGATCCAATCCGAAACAAGAAGATGGATGGATGGCGGAGAATTTCGTCCCATGGAACATTGGAATGCTCTCTTCTTGTGTGAGACAAAACGCCAAACTATATGTGAGATTCGCTTTGATGTAGATATGCCATGTTTCATTCGATTGTGGGTATAGGGGATTGATCAAAGGAAGAGGGAGTTGTGGATGTTAAGTGAGATAAGTCGTTTGAAGTGAGATTTATCGTTTGGCAAAGAACTTTTGGGTTTGATTCTGACCTTTTACATTCCTTCATCTAGACTCAAAGAATTTGCAAGTGATTTAATACAGTGTATTGTAAAGAAGATTGTCCTTGAGTTTGCTTTTTTTTTACAAATCTACAGTTTTATTACGAGCTCAATGAAAGTTTGTTCATTAGACCTTCAAAACAAGAAGAAAGTCACTGTCTATATGAGATTTCAAAAAACAATCTTCACCCCCCCCCCCCCCCCCTCTTCATACACCTTAACCCTTTGACGTATAAGCAAAATTTCGAATCTGTAGGTTTGTTTTCACTGTAGAAAAGTTTAATTTATATTTCTAACAGATTCTCTTTTTTTAATTTTTTTTTTTAATTTTATCAGTAGATAAGGTTTTCAAAAGTCCTTCTAATACTTTTATATTTGAAAATTATTTTCAAAAAGAGATTTTTTATCAACTTTTAAATTATGTGTACTAATGTAAAAACTGGAGATAATCGAACGAATATACACGTTTGAATCCGTTAGGTGGTTTTAAAGCAGAAATAACTTCTTACTAAAACCGTCAGATGGCGCCATGGTAAAGAAATCGGCAACGCTCTGGGTAAATGCCGAGCAACGACGGATATTTAAAACTAAAAAAATATTTTAATAGAACACCTTCTAAAAACTATATTTAAACCCTTGTAAAAATATAAGCCCAACAATTTTCTAATTAAAATGAGCATTTAAATATTAATATAATTATACAGTGTTATTAATTAAATAGTATTATTAGAAACCTTAAGCAATTAAACAGTGATATGATATAATAAACTTAATAATTAATAATTTACTAAAAACAATAAAATACTTTATTTTAAAATTGGAAGTATTTTTAACTGAACATAAAATTTTCATTTATTAATTACTATACGACTTACGACTTATGTTGTACTCCATTCAACTATCATAAAAACTATTTCAGGAAATGTGTGTTAATTTCACGGTTTTTAACATTGCGTGATTTTTCATATCTAGACAATTAACTTAAAATTTTCGTATCATATCAGTCACCTTAAACTAAAAAGTATATTGAATGCATTTTATATTACTTATGGTATGTTATGGACTTCAATCGGAAAGATTCATTAAGAAATTATTTTGTATTCTAATTCTAAAGCTGGAAATTTGAAAATAAAATGGGATATATTTTTTTTTTTACTTTCGAGATAAAAAATTATTTTTAAAAACAATTACAAACTACAAACTGTCTGGAAGCCCATAATATTAAAAATCATAACACGAGTAATTTTCAACGAAACGTATGCTTCTAAAACAACGTGTTTCAAAAGACATGCCAATATAATGCTAATTATTTAATTAGCATTTAACTATATACCGAGTTTTTTTATGAACCATCGAAAATATTAATGCTTTTCCATTCCACCAATTGAAAAATTGGATTTTTAAAACTATAATTAAAACAAAATTCAAGTATGCACGTACACTTTAACTATATGCAATGCAGTGCATAACATTCAATCAATACCACACTCAATAACAAAACCACTCCACAATTTTCTGTTAACCCCACGAACACACAAATTAATCGAATCGGCACCACCCATCCCCCACCCCCCAATGGATTCCACGTTAATTCCTTGTAGATCAAGGCAGAGGCCCTAACAAGATTATCCCTCCCTTCCCGGTAGATTCCTTCAAGGCCCTTTCCCAAGATCCAGCAGGGCCCGTCGGAAAAGGGGGCCCCCATGAGACCCGGCAGCCCGTCGATTCGATTTGGGACCTGGAGACCGCTCTAATCAGATGGTCAATAGAAGTTTCCTGCTACAAAACAATGCCACAACAGATTCGCGGGGTTTCTGTAGCAGGGGGGCTGCTTCCCCATTACACGTTCGATAACGAGCTGTTTCGTTTAAGGTTCGGGGTTGTTTTTTTATTGGTGGGTGGTGTTCTTTTTTCTTGAAGGGGGAAGGTCCTGGTGAGGGTTTGGAGATGTGTTTAGTGGTACGTGATTGGGTGGCTTGATCGAGAGGCTGAACTTGGATTGTTTTACGAGGTTTGGATTGGTAATGATTCGGAGGGAGGGTGGTAAACAGGTGCTGGAGAAGTTTAAAAGGTGGGTTGCAGCTGAATGCCCATTTAAAGAATTGTTTTTGCAGTTTAGGACTTTATAACATAAAAAAGTGACTGTAAATCTATAACAAAAAATATCAGAAGTTATATTGCATGCTTATTTCACTATGTATTAATTGCTACATAACAATTAAAATTATATAAATTTTAAAAATATTTTAATGGTTCTATTCTGTATAATGACTTGATGGTTGAAGATTTTTGAAAATGGTTATATAATTAATATTATCATTATGTTAATTCTAGGTTATATTAGATTCTAAGGTTATTATATTATTCCAATCCAAAGAAATCCAAAAGAAAGAGTCTGTGCAAGTAAAACGCTATCTTCTACAGCTCGGACATGTCTGAAAATTTATATATAGATACTATGCAATCCCTAATGGACAACTAGAACGGGGCGGAGTTTAGCCTTGTTTGTGGGATTTCGAGCACGTGCAAGTTGCCGATTACAGGTAAACAAACAATAATATTGCTTTTTTATATTCAAATTTTGCATTAATTACGGTTAACTTGTGTTTTAACATCATATTCTAAAAAAATATCATCGATCTTTTCAATATATTAGTAGTAGTTTTGAGGGAAATTCTAACGCTATCCCACAAACAAACTAGCTCTGACGTCACTGTAGGCGTGGTCATTCTACTCGTCCATTGTTTACTTGATGTTTGAAATTTTAAAATTCTGTTCAGTTTTCCGTTTATAACAGTTTTAGAAACTATATTTTTAAAGACCATTTTTAAGAAAATGACATCGGCATTGTTAACAAATTACAATATTATAAAATCATAAATCTTCACAACAATGAAATACTTTAAAATAAAATATATATTTATTGTTTTAAATAATTGAAAGTTGGCAATCGAAAATTGCTTCGGCGAAATAACTCTTTCTGACAATTATGCTTCAACCGGAAAACTAACGGAAAAGCTAACATTCGGAGGTGTACCCGGATATATCTAATCAATAGACCAGTTATCTTGCCTTCGAAAAAATAAAAGAGAAGGAATAAACGAGGAAAATGAACCTCGTGAATAACAGCCATAGTTTATAATAATAACAGATTGATTAATAATAAAGAATTTTGGGAGATCAAATATGGAGAACTATTAACCATTGCCAGTATAAGTGAACCATTCAGTGAAAATTTGGTCAGAGTAACGTTGGGATTCCTTGCGATATACTTGGATAATTTAAAGCCAGAATTAATAAAAGAAAATATTTTTAAATATTAAAATTAATATATAATCATATACCAAACACTTTAATGTTTTTTTTTATTTGTTAAAGAATTTGTTAACCCAATAAAGTAAATATTGATTTTAGCAATCGATGACGTTTTTTTATTTATCAGTATCGTCTTCCTGATTAGTAACACAAGGTAATCATAAATTGTAGGGCATTGGTGCCTGTTAAACTACATATAGAATAATATAACAACCTAAGAATTTAATATAACCTAGAAATAAATAATGATAATATTAATTATAAAACCATTTTGATATATTTTCAATAACCAAGGATATTATTGACCATTTATAGAATAAAACCATTAAAATGTTTTAAAAATGTATATAATTTTAATATTTGTGAAGAAAGTAATGCATATTAAAATAAGCCTGCAAAATAACTTTTAATTTAAGCAAACACTTTCAATTTAAATAATATTAGAAACACGTTTAACATATAATTATTTAAGTTCCAAAATTGAATAAAAGATTGCATAAGTTTACTTGTAAATTTCTCATTGAATTTAGGGTGGCCACAAATTTTCAGGCGATTGTCATTGTTTCGACATAACACGTTTAGCTATATTGGAAAAAGCATTATTTTTTGCCCAAGTTGCAGTTACAGTTAAGTCCAAGTTGCAGTTGCAGTTAAGTACAAGTTGCAGTTTGCCCGTACGCAGTTGATACTTTAAACAAGTAGTTTAGGTTTAACACAATTTTAAAAATAGGTACCCAAAAATAAGTAAAATGTACGGATTTTTGATTACATTCAATTTTTATCGTGGCTCCGAACATATGTTTCAATTTAAAAAAAAGACACGTACTGAAAATTATGCACAATGAATAAAAAGAGCAGATGCTAGCCTACATAGACTGCCTTCATAAATCATTTTCAATAAATATCAACAATTACAAACAAGACTTAACGGGTATCGAACCCAGATCCAAAGGCAGTTCAGTTCCTTATATGTTGTACTACCAGGGTGACGTGAAGAAGTTAAAAACACAAGACTTGTTTAAAAGGTGTACCAAAAGAATGGAAAGTAAGATAAGCGAGTGTAATAACTCAGTTTCCATTTTAGTAATCGACATCAAATAATGTGGAAAACCACCTTCCGAACAAATATTTTAAGTTTGTTAGGTCGCTTTGTTAAGATGGCTGGAACAGAAGCTGAGATGAGCAATATTAAACCACCCTACTCATTTTGGCGAAAATACGGTTGCTTAAATTTGAATACGTCGTCGCTCATTTACGATGCAATTGTACTCAAAGAAAAACGACTAGGTTCAGTTACTCATATTTAAGTAACTTTTTTTTACAGTGTAGAAACAAACTAGTTAAAATATAGCAAAAAGAATTGTTTACTATGTAGCCAAACAATGACCACGGTGCCATTGTTTGGCAAACAGCCAAATAATGACCATCCCAACAATTTATGACCACCCTGCATTACTAGTTAAAGCTGATTTGTAAAAAAAACATGATGGATTGCTGCTTAGAAAGTATATCCACTTTATTAAGTTTATAAATGATTTAATACAAAACAAATACCAAAAAAATAATTGAAGTATTTGCTCTAGTGACCGCAACAACAAATACAAAATGCAATTACAAACTAATATTGTATTAAAAATTTAAAAAAATACATAATACATTTCGTACGTGTATATTTAGATTTTATTTATGTCTTCAAATGATTAATTAATGTTACACGAGCACTACTTAAATAGTAATTAAGTTTAAACGTCGTCTTGTTATGTAACATTCGATTCTATAAAAGAAAGTAGAAATTTGGCGATAATATTTTCTGAGGTTTTCGTATTTTGCAGGGAATAATATCCCGATCAATCCAGTTGAGCAGAGAAGAAAATAATTAAAACGTAACATAACTTGTTTGGCAAGACTTCAGAAGTTTATTTACTGACTTTGACACTAAACGTAATTAGTGCTCGGCTTCGTGTATTAATTTCCAATCTGGGTTTGGTTGAATTAATTAATAGTATAATTAGCTGTTGGAATGTGTGATCGAGGAAGAATTTTGGCGAGTTTCTTGATGGTAAATTCTTCTCCTACAAAACCTTGTGGGATAAATATGTAAATTCGGATAAATATTTGTAACGAATAAAAAGAAATGTAATATGTTAAGTTTGATGTTGGTCAAATATTGTGAGAATATTCAGATCTTCAACATTTTAGCAATTGGAGAATTTATGTTAGATTCAATTTAAAATAAAACTATTTTAAATAATGCCCGTCGCCATCTATAGTTTGAAACTGTGATATTTTAGCGAAAATTATTTTTGCAAATATTGTAACTCAATTTATCAATGCCTCACCTCAATTTTTTTATGATAATAATAAAACACTTTAGTAACTAGAAAATAATAATGCACGTGGGTATATAGATAATGGTAATGGGTTATTGGAGAAAATAGCTTATTTTGTAACCGATTGAAAAGCACGTCAAACAAAACTTTAAAATACAACCGTCAAAAATATTAAATTAAAACCGCCAAAAGAAGAGAAGTTACTGCTATGTATTCGACTGCTATGTATTTTTTATGTATGTTCTTTTGAGATTTCTGTTTTAATTCTGATATTTGGATATTTTTTAATAATATAAAGTTGATGTATATAAAATGATAATGCACGTATGTATGCATATAGATAATGATAGTGCACGTGATATACAGATAACAAAAATACACATGGGTGTATAGAAAGTTATAAAATGCATGTATGTATATAGGCAATGATAATTCACTATGTATATATATCTATCTATCTAATATTATTAAACGAGCAATGTCACTATATTTGTTTGTTTGTTCGTTTGTTTGCACAATCTCCAAATCCGCTCTAACGATTTTCACGAAAATTGATGTACTACCAATTTTCGCGGTAAAAATTCGATTGGGATAGGTTTCATCTTCGAAAAGTTTCATTTAGGGGGTGAAATAGGTAGATTAAAAGTTTCATTTAACTCTTTCCATTGCGAATTATTCATCGCGTAGGAGTTAATAGGTTATGTGGCAATAGCAGTTAAATGTTATTTAATTCGTCATATGTTATTTTATATTAAAACGTGTAAAATATTGTGATGATGTATTTTTATTATAGTTTTTATTTTAAAATAAAGTATTTTTTTCTCATAAATAAACGAAGGAAACATCAGTAAATTAAAATTAAAATTGAAAAATCGTTTGCGTTTTTAAATAAACAAAATACACATTCTAATCAAGGATAGTGAAGACTATCTATAGAAGGTGCGCTCGTTTTTCGCTTTTTGAAAGTGGGCAAGGAACGGCAACTAAATGACGTCATTTTAGCTCCGCCTTACTTTTGACGTCATGTTAGCTCCGCCTTACTATCGGTTTTTGATCATTCTCATTGGCTGTGTGTTTCGATGTAAGATTGCGTATTTCAATAATTTTTTTTTTCGAGTTAATAAATTTTATTTTATTTATTTAATTCTATTAATTACATACAGAACTCCGCTTTTTTGTTTATTTTTATTTTCGTTTTATTCTTTTGATCAATCGACGATCACACGAATATGGGTTATTCAAACAGGAACTATTGTTAATGATTTAATGGAATGCACGGAATTTAAGCACACGAGCAATTTGATTTGTTTAATATGGAGTTTTAAATGCGTATTATTTTTTATTATAGTTATTATAATATAAAGTTAATTTGATTATGTACGTTGTGGGCTATAAAAATTCAGCTTTCTACAACACATATTACTTTCGAAAAAGTAGCTAAACACTTGCAATTTTAAAAGAATTAGAGCATTCGAAAGTTTAGGGAATTGTAAAAAGTCAAGACAGAACTATTTTATATATTTTTAACCGACTGCCCAGCGCGCTCACCAAAACTCAAAAAAAAAACTCAAAAATTAAACCGCCAGAAATTTTAAATTAAAACCGCCAACGCGCGCCAAGTCGAGAGGTTATAGATTCGACCTATATGTATTTTTTTTTTTTTTTTTTTTTTTTTTTTATGTATGTGCGCGCGGGATTTCGGTTCTACTTCAGATATTTGCACTATTTTTTTTTGTTGGATAGGGGATGTTTCAAAGGGGAGCAATTTGAAAAAAATATCCGGTTATCCGGTATTTAACTATCCGGAATTCTCATTTAACCGGACCGTTTGAAAAAAAATATTGTCCGATTTCGAAAATTCTTTTTTGTCGGATAGAGAAAAATCCGGTTAGGCAAAATCTGCAAAAAAATAATCGATTATCCGGCTGTTATATATCCGGAAATGCCGATTAACCGGAGTTTTTTTAAACAATTTTTCCGATTTCATAATATTTTCATTGTTTAACAGAAGTTTACAACAATGACATTTTGTTTAACCAGCATTGATAGGGATTGTATTACAATATACATTGTTGAGCACAAGTTGCTACTTGAATTTCTTGGTGAAAAATAATAGGGGGCGAAGCCCCCTTCAAAATTAAAAACTAAAAAGGGAAAAATAAAATAATCTTTTTAAAAAAAAGGAAAACCGACTTTAAGAAAAATGCGCTAAAAAGTAAAAAATAATTTTTAATTTTACGAATGAGTTGAAAAAATTGAATTATTGAATATCAATTTTATACTTAGTACAACTTTTGGAAGTTGGTGCCAATTTACAAAAATCCTACCTAAATTTTGGCGCCGATTTCAAAAAGTTGTACTAAGTATAAAATTGATATTCAATAATTCAATTTTTTCAACTCATTCGTAAAATTAAAAATTATTTTTTACTTTTTAGCGCATTTTTCTTAAAGTCGGTTTTCCTTTTTTTTAGAAAGATTATTTTATTAAAGTTAATTTAAAAGAAGCTTTTATACTTTTCCCGGCAAAAAAATTTATCTGATACTTAACTTAAATCAATAAAACATACCTTTTAATCAAGGACAGTGAAGACTATATATTATATATATTTAAAAAAAATTATCGAATTTAACAACGTAATTAGAGTACAAAATTTAATCTTCATATGTCATGACAGTATTCTACATTTCTTGAAATATCGCAAACGATTTTGTTGAAATATTGTGCTTGAAACATTGCAAACGATTTTTTTATGAAGTTTAATCTGAAATATTTTCGATTTATTTGCTGAAATAATAAAAGTAGTAACCAACATTCAGGAACATTCAAATTTTTTTACACCTGATTCAATAATATTTAAATTTTTTAAATTATACTTATCAATTAAATGTTGAAATTATTATCTCTCTATTTAAAAAAAAAGTAAGCCCTAGGGGGAAAAAGTCGGCCCTAGGGAGAATTTTCAGTTCCTTCAATGTTATTCAGATCGCATCTCAAAATGTTAAAGTCCTAAAATTACGAAATTAAGTGAATTTGTTAAGAAATGTTTGATAAATAAGAAGAATATATTTTTGTTTCAATACTGTTATTAGTTTATAAGTTATTTAATATTAAAGTCGTCGTTGATAAAATTTCGCTTACAAGTAATTTTGTCCGTCGAGTTTCTGAAACACTATTAAGAGGAGAGATCCAATTTTTTTAGGGAGTGTACAAATAGGTTTGAACTGGAAATCCAAGTAAGCATTTTTTAAAATTCGAATTAGTTTTGGATTTATAAATTTTTTAAACCTTTGAACACGCTCCACTTTTTGAAGTTTTTTCGCCCTCATTTTTGAAACGTGATTTCTAAATTGCTATAAGTCATTTAAAATTACATATTTTCTTATTAAAAAAAATATATTAATGTTCGTTAAAACTTCATCTTTCCGATGTTATAAAGATTATAGTTCTATCTTTACAATTAAATTAGATGTGGTCAATTAAGTTAGGTATAAAAAATAGTGAAGAAAGGAAAAATGTCGGATATTTCGAGAAAATTTTAATTTGCGAATTTTTGTCTCATTGTTCCGCTTGCATCCTAAAAAGTAAATGTCCTAAAATTATGAAATTATGCCAGTTTATTAAGAAATGTTTGGGTAATAAGATGAATATTTTTGTTTTTCAATACGATCAGTATATTAGACGTTATTTTATGTTAAATTCATGATTTTAGAACATTTTGAAAATAATTTATACATTTTTGTATACTTGTCTTCCAATTTTCAAAAAAAAAAAAAAAAAAAATTAGGGGTATAGATTAAACTATTGGCTACAAATGATCCAGAGCGTTTGTCAAATTTCGATTTAGTTTTGTAGTTATAAATTTTTAAATAATTGACGAAATGTCTGAAATAATCGTCAATTTTACGCGTAAAATTTTAAGTGATAAATTAAAACTGCTCTAAGTAGTTCAAAAATATACTTTTTTCCCGTTAAAAAAATATAGTTATATTCGTAAAATCTTCCTTTCTTGAATGGTATCAATACTGAAATTCTATCTTAAAAAATAAATTAGATGTAACTATTTATGTGAAGTACTATAATTATTATTAAAAGATATTTCAGAGCAAAATGCCAACGTTGGCAAAATGCCAACATGTATGTAAATCTAAATCCTGTAGCTTATTATATATTTTAACGGGAAATTATTATTAACGCCAATTCTCAATAATCTTACTTTATATAAATAAAAGTTGGCGAATTATTTAAGATTGGCGCGTTTATGCTACTGTTTGTTTACACATGTTTCGCTTTTCAATGAGTAGAAACAATTGCGTTGAAGCAGTTGAGATTTTCCAGTTATCCAGGGGGGGGGGGGGGGGGGGGGCTGTAAACTTTTATACCTTAAAAGTTGGGAATTTCGAGTTTTAAAAATCCCTGAGTTGGGAAAATTTATGCCTCAGGAAAGTTAATATTATTAGCAAATGAAAGCGATGGAAGACTAGAAATTGCCCAGCTTGTATTAAGATGAAACTTAAATTAGACCTCAAAACAGAACACTGCATTGGAACATGCGTGCAATAAATCAATACTTTCGAGATAACTCTTTAATATTACCTATAAAAAAGCTGACAAATGTCTATAAGTTGGAACTGGGAATTTTTTAGCACTGTTGCGTTTTGAATTTCGAATCGTTAAGTGTGGTCTGGTTAATTAACGTCGCACTAGAGCTGCACATTGAACTACTGGCGTTGGTTCGAACAAAGCGTCCTTGATTGGTTATTGGTACGTATTTACTTACTACATCAAGGACGCTTTGGTTCGAGGCCTTTCTTGAAGAATAGACCCGGGAACGATGTCTCATATTTTTAACAATTGTCAGATAACGAGGACAACACTAGAGTTGGTACCTGACGTCCTTAAGTTGGGAATTTTGAATCGTTCACTTTCGGAATTTCGGATCGTTAAGTTGGGAAATTTCTTGTCTCAACATCCCAAAAATAAATTTGTGGGACGGCACTGCCAGCAATAATTTATATAACTAAAAAAAGTATTGTTGTTAGGACACATTGTCATTGTCTACAGTGTATGAAGCCGGTATTGTTTGCGAAGCAAACTATAGAGGATTGCGTAGCAATCCTCCGGGGGTTGGTGAAGCGTTAGCGGAGCAGGGGGCGGAGCCCCCTAGTGTTGTAAATTATCTGAATTGCAAACGATAGTTTATCAAACACGTAGCATTCATTCATAAAAACTTTATTTTCTTGACTTTGTCTTTCACATTGTTATGGTTTAAATGTGCACTTTATAAATTTAAACAAAGTGCAACAAAATTTTCTATATGGATTATTATCAGAGGGGTAAGTGAGAATAAATTTATATCATTGTTCAAATTATTCTATCGAATTTAAAGAAATTAAAGCTCTTAGAACATAAGACTAATTTTTAAATATGTATTTTGCCAGTTTTAAGGAAACCGAAAGTTTTTGTTATAGGATTTTTTTTAATCCTTCACTGATTTTTATATCAATGTACAGATACATGCAAATTAAACAAAACTCGCAAATGTAATTTTCTCAAGTAAATGTTTATTTTTAATAAGAATAATTTAATTGTTTACAGAATCATCAGAAATCGAAATAATGATAAGAAAACATTTGCATACAAGATTTCTTTTCGATGTGATTGTAATTCTATATATATGTATAAAATTGCAAATATTTATTTACGCTAATCGTTTGTTAAAAAATATTTGAAATTTAAATGTAACTTCAAATAATTTATCCAACCGGCGATAGCTTCGGTTGTAAAAATTTAGGTGAACATATCGGATTAATTATTATAGCATATGCATTTTAAAATAATGAATTCTTTATAATTTGCAAAGGATCTGTCTGTAAATTGACGGATGAGAATCAAAGAAAAGTCTGGGATGATGGAAAAATGCAATAGCTGGCAGCAACATCAACCAACGCACGCGCATCTAGTTCAGCCTTGCCATTGGTTCAAACGAGAGCATTGGACACGCCCACAGTAGGCGAGGAAGACGTCACTATGACGTCAAATAGTTGCTCTCTCCGCCTTCCGTCAGGCAGAGCGAGTACGAGCACACCTTATATATATATATATATGGTCTTCACTATCCTTGCATTCTAATTACGTGACTATTTCGTCTACTAAATGCTATAAAGTTTCTAATAAATATTTAAAAAAAACTTGAACAAAATCGTTTGAATTTAAAATAATCAAAGTTTAAACAAATTTAATCCTGCGATTTTTTACTGTTTCTGCACGTGACGTCATAAATGGAATTTACAAGAGAAATTTTTAAAATTCTATATAAAAAAATATCGTTTGGATAAACAAGTAGATTTTTTTATTCCATGTAAAATGGATTATGTATTTCCGTAAATAGAATATGGAATTTTCAAAACAAAAATTAGAAGCAATTGCGTTTGTTTTGTTAAGTATTTATATTCCAATGAAATCAATTGAATAAGTTTTTATTAAATTAATGTTACATGTTGTTTATAAAATATATATTTATTTACATTTAAAATTTAACTTTGTTATAAATTTTTATTTGATAAGTTTTATTTTAGCAATTGTTCCAAAAGTTAACATTTGTTTACCATGGACACTTTGCGCTGCTTTGTGTGGAAATTACATGACGCCATTTCAAGATATAAGTGACTTCACGCGCATTTTTTATTGGTTGATGGTAACCACATGGTTTGTTATTCACCAATCACAAAGGCTAATCGACCATGCGTTTTTGTTATTCCGTCAAAATTTTAATCTCGAGACCATGTCATGCATAGTGTCTATAAAAATGGTTTGGTATTTATTAATTCCACTTTCTAATGAGTAAATAATTAATGAAAACGTTAAATTGTTTTAAATGATATTTTTTTCTCTGTATAACTGATACTAGCAAATTTGTCATATAAAGTTCTTAATGTAAAAGCAACATTTCTATGATATTTTGTACAATTTAATAATGAACTGTTTCTCGAATTACGTAAGTAAGTTTAGTTTAGAGAATGATTGAAAATTAGTAATGAGATTTTACTATAGAACAACGGAAAAGGAGTTTAAATTTTTCATTAACAAACTTAAAATTATTTGTAAATAGAAATTTCAGATCGTTTACTATAAACGTGTTTTAAAATTTATTTACTTTGTTACTTCAAATAAGTTTCTTCTTTATTTAAAGGTTTGTCCGAAATAACCTTGCACCTGCCTAATTAAATATGAAATTATTGTCGATATTAAATTGCATTAGATAGTAATAACAAAATACTGAATAATGTTCTCGTATTACGTTAATCTGTTTAGTTTCAAGCAGATAATTAAATGAGTAACGAGACTTTATACAATATAACAAAGGAAATACAGTTTTTAATTAAAACGTACATAGTAATTTAAACGCTTGAAAAAAAAGTTTTCACATACAAACAGAGAAATTAATTTCAGCAAATTTAAAACTCTTTTTAAAAATAAATTTTACATTTGTGTACATCGTAAATGTGTTTTTAATTATTTTTATCATGTTACTTCAAATAAGTATTTTGTTAATAAAAATGTGTTCAAAGAAACTATATTGTTTTCAAGACCCAGACTGCAAGCTACCAACTCATATTTTATATTCTGTAACCTTTTCTTAGGAACAAAATTATGAACTATTCCTAACAACTGTCGCAAATTTCAACACGTGTCATTTTCAAACATTAGGCTAAATAAAATAA
This sequence comes from Troglohyphantes excavatus, assembly GCA_963932185.1. Classification (NCBI taxonomy): domain Eukaryota; kingdom Metazoa; phylum Arthropoda; class Arachnida; order Araneae; family Linyphiidae; genus Troglohyphantes; species Troglohyphantes excavatus. The sequence continues at coordinate 44,080,606 of OZ010674.1, forward strand.
TATATGTGTATTGAAAAGTCGAGAACGTAAAAAATCATTATTAAAAAAATCTGTTTAACAGAAAAAAAATAGATTAATATTAGTTTATTCGTAACTACTATTATATAATAAAAACTCTTATATTTAGATTATAGAAAAAGTTTAATTTTATAGAAGGTTGATTTTCGATGCCGTTATAATGAAATATACCGGCATCGGTATTGGTTCAAATTATATTAGTTTACACTGAATTAAATATAAAACTTAATTTTCGTTCATTTTCGTCACTACGATTAATTCCGAATTACACATAAAATTATTCGAAATAAGTAAATATCTTTATTATTGATTATACGTTTAATAAGAATATAAAACATTGTTCGTTCCTGATTATTTGTGTATGCAGGTTGAAGAAAAAAAAATATCGAAATAATTTTGCAGTAGCAAAAAATAATTTGATCTCCATTATCCTAATCTTCTTAATAACAAAGCTACTTTGCATAGTATTTAAAAGTTCATTCAGTTACTCAAGAGTTAGACTGAAGCAAACATCATTTCAAAAGGTTACTAAAATACTGAACAACAAGAATGTTGTCCCGTTTTATCATGCAAATGAAATGTTTGTACTACAATTGTGCGAACGGTTGTATTAGTCGCTCGGAATCGCTAATAACATTAATTTAAGTCACTTTTGCAGAATTTATACGGTATCGTTTCAACCTTGACGCGTTTAACCAGTTTTATGAGCATATTTCTAAGAACTTAAGGATATTTCGATTAAAAATACGTTAGACGATAAAAAATATCACGAAACGTCTAACCGTTGATATGGACATTTCAAAGCATTTGCATTTAATTCGATTCATTAAAACTATTATTAAGTAAAAAATATGAAAGCGAGCTGGGCTCGGTCCCCTGGTACTCTAATATTATTAAACGAGCAATGTCACTATATTTGTTTGTTCGTTTGTTTGCACAATCTCCAAATCCGCTCTAACGATTTTCACGAAAACTGATGTACTACCTATTTTCGGGGTAAAAATTCGATTGGGATAGGTTTCATCTTCGAAAAGTTTCATTTAGGGGGTGAAATAGGTAGATTAAAAGTTTCATTTAACTCTTTCCATTGCGAATTATTCATCGCGTAGGAGTTAATAGGTTATGTGGCAATAGCAGTTAAATGTTATTTAATTCGTCATATGTTATTTTATATTAAAACGTGTAAAATATTTTGATGATATATTTTCATTATAGTTTTTATTCTAAAATAAAGTATTTTTTCCTCATAAATAAAATATTTAAAACGAAATTGAACAAAATCGTTTGCATTTAAAATAATCAAAGTTTGAACGATTTTAATCCTGCGATTTTTTACTGTTTATGCACGTGACGTCATAATAGGTATTCACAAGAGAAAGTTTTTAAAATTCCATATAAGAAAATATCGTTTTGAAAAAAAAGTAGATTTTTTGATTCCATGTAAAATGGATTATGTATTTCCCTAAATAGAACATGGAATTTTTTCAAAACAAAATTATAAGCAATTTCGTTTGTTTTGTTAATTATTTATATTCCAATGAAATCAATTGAATAAGGTTTTATTAAATTAATGTTACGTGTTGTCTATATAATATAAATTTATTTACATTTAAAATTAAACTTTCATATACATTTTCATTTCATAAGTTTTATTTTAGCTATGTGTTTATAAATATTTATTTTAGAATTTATATGCTAATGGAATTAATTAAAAGAAGTTTTATTAAATTAATTTTAAGCAATATTTATAAGAGTAAAAATATAATTTTATAAATATAAAAAACTATTTTGTTCAATTATTTATAGCTTTTATTTTACCAATTGTTTATAAATACACTTATTTCTCATAGTATTGAACAAGAAACAGAGAAAAATTCGAAATTTTCCAGTTTTTAAGATATGCTTTGGAAATTGTGAAAAAAGGAAGTGTTTCCAAAAATTCGAATTTGTTTACCATGGACACTTTGCACTGGTTTGTGTGGAAATTACATGACGTCTTTCAAGATATAAGTGACTTCACGCACATTTTTTATTGGTTGATGATAGCCACGTGGTTTGTTATTCACAAATCACACAGGCTAATCGACCATGCGTTTTTGTTATGCCGTCAAAATTTTAATCTCGAAACCATGTCATGCATAGTGTCTGTAAAAATGGTTTGGTATTAATTCCACATTCTAATGAGTAAATAATTAATGAAAACGTTAAATTGTTTCAAATTATATATTATTTCTGGAAAACTGATACCAGTAAACTTGTCATATAAATTTCTGAAGGTAAAAGCAACATTCCTATGACATTTTGTACAATTTAATAATGAACTGTTTCTCGAATTACGTAAATAAGTTTAGTTTAGAGAGGGATTGAAAATGAGTAATGAGATTTTACAATAGAACAACGGCAAAGGAGTTTAAATTTTTTATTAAAAAATTTAAAATTATTTGTAAATATAAATTTTACATCATTTACTATAAACGTGTTTTAAAATGTATTTACTTTGTTACTTCAAATAAGTTTCTTCTTTATTTAAAGGTTTTTCTGAAATAACCTTGCACCTGCTTATTTAAATATGAAATTATTGTTTATATTAAATTGCATTAGATAGTAATAACAAAATACTGAATAATGTTCTCGTATTACGTGGATATGTTTAGTTTCAAGCAGATAATTAGATGAGTAACGACACTTTATACAATATAACAAAGGGAAAAGAGTTTTTAATTGAAACGCACATAGTAATTTAAACGCTTGAAAAAAAAAATTCACATACACACAGGGAAATTAATTTCAGTAAATTTAAAAACCCTTTTTAAAAATAAATTTTATATTTACCATAAATGTGTTTTTAATTACTTTTATCATGTTACTTCAAATAAGTATTTTGTTAATAAAATTTATTCAAAATAACTATATTTTTATCAAGACCCAGACTGCAAGCTACCTACTCATATTTTATATTCTGTAATCATTTCTTAGGAACAAAATTATGAACTATTCCTAACAACTGTCGCAAATTTCAACATGTGTTATTTTCAAACATTAGACTAAATAAAATAATATATGTGTATTGAAAAGCCGATAATGGCAGCTTCATCATTAAAAAAATGTGTTTAACAAAAAAAAATAGATTAATATTAGTTTAATTGTAACTACAATTATATAATAAAAACTCTTATATTTAGATTATATAAAAAGTTTAATTTTATAGACGGTTGATTTTCAAAGCCGTTATAATGAATAACCACTTGGTTCAAATTATATTATTTCCACTGAATTAAATATAAAACTTTGTTTTCGTCACTACGATTAATTCCTAATTACACATAAAATTATTCGAAATAAGTCAATATCTTTATTATTGATTTAACGTTTAATAAGAATATACAACATTTTTCGTTCCTTATTATTTGTGTATGCAGGTTGAAGAAAAAAAACTGCCGAAATAATTTTGCAGTAGTAAAAAATAATTTGATCTCCATTATCCTAATCTTCTTAATAACAAAACTACTTTGCATAGTATTTAAAAGTCCATTCAGTTATTCCAGAGTTAGACTGAAGCAAACATCATTACAAACGGTTACTGAAAACCAAGAATGTTGTCTCGTTTTATCATGCAAACGAAAAGTTTGTATTACAATTGAGCGAATGGTTGTATTAGTCGCTCAGAATCGCTAATAATATTAATTTAAGATACTTTTGCAGAATTAACACAGTAACGTTTCAACCTTGACACGTGTAACCAGGTGCATGAGCATATTTCAAAGAACTTAAAGATATTTCGATAAAAATACTTTATTAGACGATAAAAAAAATATCATGAAACGTCTAACCGTTGATATGGACATTTCAAAGCATTTGCATTTAATTCGATTCATTAGAAATATTATTAAGTAATAAAATATGAAAGCGAGCTGGGCTCGGTCCCCTGGTTTCTAGATAATGATAATTCACATATGTTTATAGATGCATTCACATATGTTTGTAGATACATTCCCATATGTTTATTGATAATGATAATATTCTTATCCACCTGTATAGGAAGCGTTATATCAATCAGAACCCTGAAACCAGCAGATTTGGCGTATTGCATTACTCAAGTTTGAAAGAGACTGCAGTTTTATATGAACTATAATTAATAATGGATAAAACCTTTTTTCAAAATGAATTGCTGATTTGAAAGACAAATATTCAACTCATTCATGATTGTCATAACTTATAGTATGAAACACTAAAAGTAAATAAAACAGTAGCATAATAGTTTTGGTTAGACTTCGAGTTAATTTGAAAACGGTGAAAAATTACACACAATTCTGAAATTTCAAAAGGATGCCAGTTACAAAGCACTGTCTGAGAATTAAAAACATCAAAATTATAAATATTATTTTCGTTGGACCAAATCGAACTCAACTGCAAAATACCTCAAATTGACATTACCATTTAAATTATAATAACTTCAGTTTGATGTATTTTATTCAAAAAGAGAGTATGACATTAAGATACATAAAACAGCAATTTAAGACACAGAAAACGAAAACCAATACACTAATACATTCGATTACGCTCCATAAAACTGAAAATTTATTTTCAGCCATTTCCTTTTTGGTTTAAGTTAAGACGCTTAAGCACCAACTAAAATCTCCGGAGTTCCCCCAATAAAGTTAAGCCTTACAGCGAAACAATGACCCTGATGTCACTGTTCCGGAGATCCGGAGGAACGTACTCCATCATCTGTGAAATGGCTTCGCTACAACTTTTTTTTAAAAATGGAAAAGAAAGATATAAATAGAAAAAAAATATATACCACAACTTCCAATCGCAAAAAATTATTTCGATTCCGACAGATCGAGTTGCCCATCTCTGAAAATGGAAAGGAATGAGTTAGCGGAAAACAGTGGGAGACTGAAGAAGGGAGGACAAACCTTGGTGATTGAATTAGACGATCTTGAAATGAAGAGGACAAATATAATGTGCTGATAATGTGGAATAACAAAGCGAAATAACCGGATTCCGGAGATAGTTGCAGTCTGGCAGAAAAACGGTTTTCTGCCTAAATACGTTCGTAATTGTTTTATGTGGATCATTGTATGGTAGAGGTTTTGAGGTTTAATTCGAAAGCATAATTATCGTTTTTTAGGGTTTTTCAATCGCATATACTTCAAAGAGCATCTTTCAAAGGGGTACACCTTTCAAAAAATTGGTTGGCTGTATTAACGTCACTCTATAGCTCCTTTTCAATCGCATTATACTTCAGAGGGCATCTTTCAAAGGGATACACCTTTCAAGAAATTGGTTGGTTGTATTAACGTCACTCTATAGCTCCTTTTCAATCGCATGTACTTCAAAGGGATACACCTTTCAAGAAATTGGTTGGCTGTATTAACGTCACTCTATAGCTCCTTTTCAATCGCATATACTTCAAAGGGCATCTTTCAAAGGGATACACCTTTCAATAAATTGGTTGGCGTATTAACGTCACTCTATAGCTCCTTTTCAATCGCATGTACTTCAAAGGGATACACCTTTCAAGAAATAGGTTGGCTGTGTTAACGTCACTCTATAGCTCCTTTTCAATCGCATATACTTCAAAGGGCATCTTTCAAAGGGATACACCTTTCAATAAATTGGTTGGCTGTATTAACGTCACTCTATAGCTCCGTTTCAATCGCATATACTTCAAAGGGCATCTTTCAAAGGGATACACCTTTCAAGAAATTGGTTGGTTGTATTAACGTCACTCTATAGCTCCTTTTCAATCGCATGTACTTCAAAGGGATACACCTTTCAAGAAATTGGTTGGCTGTATTAACGTCACTCTATAGCTCCTTTTCAATCGCATTATACTTCAAAAGGCATCTTTCAAAGGGATACACCTTTCAAGAAATTGGTTGGCTGTATTAACGCCACTCTATAGCTCCTTTTTAATCGCATATACTTCAAAGGGATACACCTTTCAAGAAATTAGTTGGCTGTATTAACGTCACTCAATAGCTCCTTTTCAATCGCATATACTTCAAGGGCATCTTTCAAAGGGATACACCTTTCAAGAAATTGGTTGGCTGTATTAACGTCACTCGATAGCTCCTTTTCAATCGCATATACTTCAAGGGCATCTTTCAAAGGGATACACCTTTCAAGAAATTGGTTCGCTATATTAACGTCACTCTATAGCTCCTTTTTAATCGCATTATACTTCAAAGGGCATCTTTCAAAGGGATACACCTTTCAAGAAATTGGTTGGCTGTATTAACGTCACTCTATAGCTCCTTTTCAATCACATATACTTCAAAGGGCATCTTTTAAAGAGATACACCTTTCAAGAAATTGGTTCGCTATATTAACGTCACTCTATAGCTCCTTTACAATCGCATTATACTTCAAAGGGCATCTTTCAAAGGGATACACCTTTCAAGAAATTGGTTGGCTGTATTAACGTCACTCTATAGCTCCTTTTCAATCGCATATACTTCAAAGGGCATCTTTCAAAGGGATACACCTTTCAAGAAATTGGTTGGCGTATTAACGTCACTATATAGCTCCTTTTCAATCGCATTATACTTCAAATTGATACACCTTTCAGAAATTGGTTGGCTGTATTAACGTCACTCTATAGTACAAAGTGTGCTGTTGTACACTGTTAAAAATTTCAGTTCAACGACGTATCATATATTGACGCAAAACAGAGGTCTACACTATATTATGGTGGAATCTAAGTTAACCAAAATTCCTTTATAAAAAAAAGCGGATGTTTCTCCGATAATTGGTCAACCTCTTTAACTGCATCCGAAATTTTCTCTGTCGCTACATCAACAAGTACCTCCAAGAAAGACAACGCCGAACATGGGTCTCCGAGGCCTAGTGGATAAAGGCGTTCAGCCATGAATCAGATAATTCTTATTTCGAGTCCAATCGTTGACAAGTTGTCATTTGCGATCGGAGGGTTGCCAGCTTCGCCACAAAAACACTACTACTACAATACTAAGAAAACTCTAATTTTGAGTTCTATACAACGTTATGAGTTTTGGTGCAACGTTTCACCACTAAACCATCCGTGGTAGCGCCGTAAAATAGTGAAACTAAGCACCAAATGTTGGTTGCAGCTAAATGGGTACCAAAGTTTGATGCAAGGTCGTAATAATTTTTAACAGTGCAGACGATTAGGGGTCTATTTCGAACGAAAGAACCAAGGACACTGCCTCGTGTTTTTTAACCCTGGTCAGATGACGAGGTCAACACCTGAGCTGACACCGCTTTTCAATGATTCCAGAGACGAAAAAAGGATCATTGATCCTATTTTGGCTGGTGTGTCATATATTTGCAAAGAAAAGAGACCACATTCTGTTAAATTGTTTATATAGTTAATCGGTAACAAACCACAAAATTTCATTATTAAAAAAGAATTATAGTTTACACACATTCAGAAGCACCATGGTGGTCCTCAGTACCCAGCAAAGAAGATTAAATTTGAGGTATCGTTCAGAACTGAAGGTCACTTTCTGCGTAATTCACTATGCAAAGCGACCGGCATGGCTCATTTGTGTAATGTATATTGCTGTACGGATAAACTAACTGGGTAAAGCTTTATTAAGGGATCCGCTGACGCATGCATCAAATTATCGTTATGTTTTGACGAAAAATACACCCAAATAATAGAAAAATAGGTTGTAGACGTATCGTTACGCAAAACATCTTGTAAGTACTGCAGAGGTTCTATAGGCACTAGGATACAGAAATGACGTAATCAAATACACAACTTTCATTTATCCGCAAGTTACAAAGCTTACCTGCTCAACTTATGTTGCAGCTAGTAGTGGTCTGCCTATGGAGACTGAAAATTTCCGCCGTCGTCAAAAGGGGTGACGAGGATTAGCATGTAATACTGCACGAGTCCTTTAATGCCATGTTGGGTCCCTATCAGCGGCCACTGTAAAGAAAGCCGTATATTACATGCTTTTCACTTCACAAACTGAAGGCTGAAAAAGGCAGAGGAAGGCGAAATCGTAACTAATGTTGGTCACGACACAATAGTACTAAAAAACTAAAATCGGCCTTTAGTTTGTGACGTAAAACGCACATGCCATACGGTTTTTTATACTTTGGGGGTTGAACATATTCAAGCAACCGACGAATTCCTTCATCACCTTACACACTTGTAAGCCTATAATTCATGATTAAGTTCCGTCGAATTGAGTTCGATGGATTATACCCACTAAGGAAAAGTGAGCTCTCTCTAACGCAACCACTCCCGCTCGTATCGACAAACGTACAACCGAGCTACGTATCTGCCAACATTGCAAACGAGGCTAAATTAAGCTCCGATGTCGTCATGCATGGCGCAATAACGGTGCCATATGCGCACGCGACACATGCGTGATCGATAAATGGCTTGTTTCTTCTACATGTTAACAGATTAAACCTAAAAATCAATTATCATTTCCTAACCAATTTATATAAAATTCAATGACGACCAACGTGTGAAGTGCGCAACCCATATTTGCCCAATTTAAGCTACATATCTTATTTCTTCGAATACTTGCGCAGAAAAGGACTTTATCGTCAGCAAAAAAAATATATTTACCCAACAATCCTTTTAATATTTCCAGTTCGCCAGTGGCAATCGGTCGGCCCACGTCATGTGACCAAAACTTTATGTGCCGACCACTCACAATGAGTCAGGAGCGATGTGGGTATGACGTGGGGATAAAAAAGTTGTCCCTCGAACAAAATTATTCTTTTTTTTATAGATAATTTTTTTTTCTTTTCCAGTAGGAAAGCAATAAAAGATGAGAATTGGCATTGTTCGGAGAACTATTTCTGGGGGTTAAGCTGGTGGTTTTCAAAATTGGGATAGTGAAATGGCAGATGCATTTAAGAGAAATGTGGAAAGGTCATTGCCAAATGAAATGTCTTTGAAATCATTATGAATAAAACTAACTTAATTGATTGTTCAGAAAAGAAGTATGATTTTGTTTTAAAATATGTAGAGGTATTATATTTACATCGATACTAAGAATTATAATACAAGATTCAAATCAAGTACGACCTGTCCAAGGATTAACCTTTTAATTTAAAATTAACAGTACCACATTCACAGTTTGACTTTATGCGTTATTTATAATAAAAGAAAGTGTAAATTTCAACCAAATGAGATTCTGATATAAACTCGTCTTATAAAATATTGCATAAAGAATATTAAAATACAAATGCAACTTTAAAACTACGCAATACAAATACATAAATTTATTTTTATTGCATAGTATTAACGTTGCATTTGTATTTTAACAAAAGATATTCTATTACACAAGACATAAAATTCAAAACAATTTTTATGTGTCTTGTGTTATTATAAAATATTTTTACGTAAAAAAAAGAATCGATATTTATTAAATATATTAAATGGAATAGCATAAAGCTTTTGAATTTAATTCGGATGGATGCAGCACATTTATCTGGATTTAAAATGGGTTATTGGAGAAACGGGTTTTTATAAATGACTGAAAAGGGCGCCAACCAAAACTTTAAAATAAAACAGCCAAAAACTTAAAATTAAAACGCCAAAGCGTGCCAAAAGGAGAGAAGTTATCAATTCGACTGCTTTGTATTTTTTTTTATGTATGTTCTTTCAAGATTTCTGTTGTAATTCAGATATTTGTAATTTTTTGTTGTTGTTGTTGGATAAGGGTTTCTTACTAGGGAACCTTTTGAAAAATATCCAATTATCCGGCATTTAACTATCAGGGATTCTCCATTAACCGAACCGTTTGAAAACAAATATTCTGCGATTTCGAATATTCTTTTTTTGATGGATAATGAAATATCCAGTTTAGAAAAAACTGCACGAAATAATCAATTAGCCGAATGTTATATTACCTGAAATGTCAAATAACCGGACTTTTTTTTAACAGTTTCTCCATTTTCAAAATGTTTTCATTTTTCGATAGAAGTTGTACAACAATGACATTTTGTTACTCATTTTTTAGTAGATTCGATGCTTATAATGCTCCGAATGCATAAGTTTTAATTTTGAAAAAGACATGTACTTAAAAATGAGTACAATGAGTAAAAAGAGTAGATGATTGCCTATGTAAGCTGCCTTCATAAACCACGTTCAATAAATATCAGCAATTATAATGAAAACTTATCGGGAATTGAAACCATATCTTCATGCAACGCAGTCCAGTGCCTTATCCGTTTACCAGGGCGACGTGAAGAAGTTATAAACAGAAGAAATTTTTAAAATGTGTGCCAAAAGAATGGGAAGTAAAATAATTGAGTTTTAATAACTCAGTGTCCATTTAAGAAAATGACATCAAATATCATCGGAATATCATCTTCTGGACAGCTATTTTAAGTTTGTCAGGTTTTATTAAGATCGCTTGAACAGAAGCTGATATTAGCAATACTAAATCCCATTGCTCATTTTTTGAGAAAATATGTCTACTTAATTTGAGCACGACATTACGATGTAATTATACTCAAAGAAGAACAAGTACGTAAATGTACTCAATTTTAAGTCCTTTTTTTTAAAGTGTATAATTAAAGTTCATCCATAATCTTCTATAACGATGTATAAAAAGTGCGTGTGTTATCTACGGCTTTAACCAAAAAGTATTCATATATAAAATACGAATTAATCTATTAGTTTTTATTCTTTAAATCTCGGAGTCTATTGATTCACTGTTGTAGGTTCTTGAAATAATCAATTCTCTGTTTTCACCCCCGCAATGTGATCCCCGTAAATCGAAGGGAAAAACCAGTTTCTCAACATTTCTTTCGCGGTGATGATTCATTCAAACAAATATTTTCAAGAATATAATTCGTTTAGATACATTTTGAAGACGTTTTCGCTGTTACCTTTTATTCTTAATAAAATTAAAAAATTAATATAAGTTTTATTGTTTATCATCTATAGCTTAACCGTCCTAAACATTAAAGTTGATGAGTGTGTTAAATCGCAGATGAACTTGTTTGTCTTAAGTATGTTAACGACACTGACCCATATGCAGTATTGTTTTGTTTATTTAGCTAAGTGGCAACATTGTTTAGATTCGTATCTATGATTTTTGAATTTGATACAATTCGTTGAGATTCGGAAAATGTCGGTTGGTTCGAATAAAGTTAAAAATTCTTATTTCTTCATAAACTTCAATGGCGTCCGTTTCATTATTATTAGTGAATGAGTTTTAATTTAGTACGTCATTCTGCAGCTGATGATTATAGGGAATTCCAGAGGTAGTTTACGATATTAAAAGTTTAAGATTTTTCGATCGGACATGCAATAAAATAATCTTTCTAAAAAAAAACGAAAAACGACTTTAAGAAAAATGCGAATTGATTACCTCTTTACTCGGCGTGCGTCGGCGGTTTTAATTTAAAGTTTCTGGCTGTTTAATTTTGGAGTTGCTGGGCAGTCGGTTAAAAATAAACATGCCAAAAACATTTAAAAAGTATATAAGCATTCAACTATATAAAACACGATTACCTCTGTCCGATTTTTCAAAAATAATAATTCCAAAAATATCCCTTTTTTTAAAAAACTTGTAAATCTGAAACTCCATTGAAATACATGCATCTACCAAATGATTTTCCGGTTTTCTGCGATTTGCGATCAAACTACTGAGCTGAAATATAATATAGACTGGAGCGGGGACACCCATTGATCGACAATGTACTTCAATGACCGCGCGGATGCATACAATTCGAAAGAAAGATCGAGAAAACATTCATCCTTGGCTATGCGGCAGTTTCACGTGACGTCACATAAATGTTAAAAACTGTGTTTTTTTTCAGTGCCTTTTGCCTTCTTTTTATTGTAAGTAAAAAAAGTATGGTTCAAACTTTCAAACTTGTTTCTAAACACCCAAAAATTATTTCCTCTATGGGCACGTTGAAGCCAATGTGGAAGCAGTCATACTGTACCACAATTTTTTTTCAAAGTAATTTAGTAGTGTTTTTTAATACAAAAACATTGTATATTTATATATATATTAAATGATATAAATATTAAATGATATAAATATTAAATGTATATAAAATATTAAATGTATATAAATATTAAATGTATATAAACATTATTTTTTTCTTATAGAACTAATTTTCATATTGCCAAACAAATAGTTTTTGATATTGCTTTTTAACTACTTCCCCTTAGACATGCAAGTTCCTTTCTATTTAATTCACAGATTGCATTTAAAATGGGTTTCTGAAGAAAATAGAAAAAAACTCAGCCAAAATCAATACATGACGGCTTATTTTCACGTGAAAAATATACGGAATATTCCGGTTATTCCTTCAATTGGCTTCAAGTAAACAAAATGTTTTGCTCATTTCAAATGTTACAGTTAAAAATCAGTGTTTACTCATTGCAAAGTTACGAATAAAATAAATATAACCATAGCTGAAGGAATTCAAGTTGTCTTTAAACCCACCGTTGCTCAATTTATTTTTGCAATTGTAAAAATGGTTTCACAGCATAGTTAATTACATACATTTTCTGTGAATGTTCTTTATTATATATAATTTTATTATTCAAATTTAAAACTTTTTTTAATTTTAAATGTCATCTATGCTTTATATAATTTATATTTTCACATTTTATATTATTTTAGAATTAATTTAGTTATATTTTCAAAAAATACCCATATCCAAAAATCCGTATTATGTTTTTAATCTTTTCTCTTTATTTTCAATTGTGGTTTTCTAAAAAAAGTATATCTCTTTTCCCCAGCCCATATCTGTCTGTTTATCGCCATGGCAGTATACCGCAATCCATGCTTCAATGCTCCGGAAGTGTCATTCTTGGTGCAAACCTCCTCTTTGAGACGGTTTTCTCGGAAGATGGCTGCCATTTGATGGTATATTTGGCGGGAAGTGTTGGCGCCAGTAGAAACCGTCTACACGAAGTCTATTTTGAAGTCTGTCGCAGAATAATGAAGGCTCCTTAAATGTGACCCTTTCCATATGTATTCAGACATATGCCATATTTTTCTTTTGATTACTTTACATGAACCGCGTTTTGACAAATAGTGTGGAGACTCAAAAACATCGGATGTTTTCAATTTATATACTGAAACTGTTGATATATGAAATTCTTTATTGGTGAATCGTGTACAATACGTCATCAATATAAGTTCAAATGCTTTTAGAGTAATCTAGATTATATAAACCATTATAAAATAAATTGAATTTGTGATGATTTTGCTTAAAATATATTGGCTGATCCGTTAAATAAGGAGCTAATATACAAACGTTTTTTAAATTATGTATAATTCATGAAGTTTTCTGTCTTTGAACCAAAATTCAAACATTTGAAAGTTATCAATCAATGGGGATGTTTAAGTAATTAATAAAATCAGTAGTTGGAATTAAATTGTGTTACCAAAAAACTTTTTTTATAGAAATATCAAGAATATATTTTATTCAAAAAAATTTTATCAATTTATGTTAAAGAAAAAAAATTAATTAAATTTATGTAATTTATTTCTTACTTAATTTTATATAAATAAACAATTTACTTTACTAATTGTCCTTAAAATATAAGTAATTTCATTTTTTATATAAAAAAATTCACTTTCGTGCCAAAAGTTTTGTTTGTTAAATTTGTGTTTAAGACATGAATGATTTAAAAATATGCATTATTGCTTCTTTTTTTAAAGAGATGATGGGTCAATATCCGGGTCAGTGTTCATAATAAGAACTGTTTATTTTAATTTTCTTTAATAATAATAAATGAAAGAAAAACCTTAACAGAAACTTAAAATATTGTCATTTTTTAGATGAAAATAAACCTATCAAGAGTACAAATATCATAAAGGTACCAACAAGTAATATAATAACATCTATTTTAATTAAAACTTAATTGAAAGATAATAATGCTGAAAACACATTTTCATGTCAAAACTACTTAATTCATTTTCAAAAATCTGAAATTACATGGTTTACAAACACTTTAAAATTAGAAATACTATAAAACTGTACTTCTCAATTATTACCTGAAATTAGGTATCTTAACACATTACATTATTCAAATAATTTTATATTTCGAGTGATTTATTATAATTCTTTTTTTAACCTGACATTTACAAAATGTTAAACGTGAAATGAGATATTCAGTTTAGACTCAACACAAGCTTAGTGTTCAGTTGATCTTTTATTATTCTAAATTTCAAACTCACAAGAATTATAAATTGTAAATCTCCTATGAATATGTTTAAATTATAAATTTTATTCATGTGGAAATTAAATGAGCTGATTTTTTAAGAACTAAATGTATTTATAATATCATTTATGAAACAAAATATGTCTTTATGAAAACTACTTTGTGTTGAATTATTTATTCCCTACTTCTTTTATTTGATATGTTAATATTATCCAGTACAATATATTATTTAGAACAAAATATGGCTTTAAATTCGCCTCATGTATATAGAAAAGGCAGCTGATACTAAATTAAAGTTGAATGATTTTTTCTACTTTATAAAAAAATTTGTATAAATTATATGACGTTCTATATAAATTATAGGCAAATAATCAATTAAGTTAAAAACGTATGTTATATTAAATATTTGAATCAAAAACCTGTTAAAAATTTTCGTTAAAATTCATTGTTTTCTTAACTCTCTATGCATGATTTTTTTTGTTTTTTAATTAAATAAATTTTTTTCGTTTTCCTTTTGATCCTGGACCGTTGCAAAAATATACAAAAAACTTCGTGCCTATTTAATTAAATAATTAATTAAAACCGTTTTGTTGCGTATATGCAAATTCATGTGTAATTAATAAAATAATTTTCAAAAACTATAAAAAATATAGTTAAATACAATCTCTATACCTCTGGTATTAGCTAGGATTTTTGTAGAGTTAGATTATACTTACATGTATAAGTAATAAAACGATCTTTGAAAACTTTAACTTCACGAGCGAGTATTAGAAGAACAGACCTCGTAGAAACTAATTGCCTATTTACAATCATTTTTATAAAGGTAAGGGACCTAAAGGCGGTTATAAGAAACAGGCACATGGTTCCGTACATGACAATACTATAATAGTTAACATAAAACTAAATAGATGCAAGTAATGATTATTTTAAAGTTGTGTAGCATATATGCTACACTATGCACTAGAGAGTTAAAGAATATAAATTATAAAACTTATACTTAATAACTAAAACTAAACTTAGACTACTAAAAAAACTAAACTAAAACTTAAATAACTAAAACTAAACTTAGACTACTAAACTAAAAACTAAACTAAAACTTAAATAACTAAAACTACTATAAGTCATCGAGTATTGCATTCTCTCAAAATGAAAGATATCAATGTTAAAAAAGTATTTCTGTAATTGGCACAGAACATAATAAAATGCACAAAATGAAATAAGCTAGCGTATTTTATAATTTTCACTGACAATTAAGCATTTGGCTCCAAACCTAATACGTATAATCTTAATGTAAAAAGTTTAAAAATAACATAACAATGAAAAATTGGACTTATTTTTACGAACAGATAAAAATCTATAAATTAACCCCTTCATTGTAATAATTTAACGTCCTTTAGCTAATTGAATTAAAATATAAAAGGATATTACACTCCCCTAAATCCATCCAAATCACTCGAATCTACATCCACACCGTAAACCAGATTAAATCGCTCATATTTATTCCCCCAACTGCCATATCCCATCTTTCCGATTTAATAACATCGTCTGAGAAATTAATATGAACTTAAATACCTCTTCGGGCCAATCCCAAAACCATCCAGATAGCCCCCTTTACTCTTAATACCCCTTCCCTACATATCAATAAGATGTCCGCATTCTTCAACTAATCCAATTTTTATAGCCCCCCTTATCTCCCTCATGGGGGGCGTTGCGAGAACTAAGCCCTTAATGTTACACCCGTCGGCCATTCCTAGAAACAGAGAACTTTTATTTTAATTCTATTCTCTATCTCTCTCTCTCTTTATATATTTTTTTTATCTTTCGAAAAAGAAGAGATGAATGTAATTAATGAAGATACGCAACTCGAATAGAATCGTATTGATTGGCCGAGAGGCGACGGGAGAGCCCTCTAGCGCGCGCGAAAGTCGCGATCCGCGTGTCTCTAAATGACTGCTCAGTCATCCCCGTCCCTTGCCTCTTACGATCATTTTCATCTTCATCCTCCCATGGAACTTTCCGTGTCACTCCACGTGTTTCTCTTCATCTTCCTTCAACGGACGGCTCTCGCCTTTGATTCGTCAGGATTCAAAGGTAAATATCCAATAGGGACGATTCTTTTTCAATAGAGTTTTCCTTTTTTTAAGGGGTTGTTCTCAAAGGGGGAGGGAGAAGAATGGGTCCCTTGATTCGGGGATTGAAGCGACTTAGGGTCCCCTAAGGGGAGAATTTTTTTTATTTTTTTTAAAGTTTTATCCCTTTGCGATTGGTGATGCGCAACAAGATATCGATTCTTTCAAAAGTAGATTTTAAGTTCGATTCGAGACAAATTTTATTTTATCTGGGAGGTTGTAACAAGAAAAAAGGTTGTTTTGGAGGGTTTTGGGTATTGTGTAAAGTTTAAACTTGGAAAAAATTATTTGTTTATTTTTAAATAGATAGTATTGATATAAAAAAAAGAAAGTTAAACGTATTTCAGTACTTTACTAATGGTACTTTTATTTTTCTGTTTTTTTATTTATTTAGTGACGCATATAGCATTGGTTCAAAATATATTTCTAGGTTTTTTTTTCTGTTAAATATATGAAGTGTTTTAAAATGTAATGTTTTTTTTAACTTTTAGAAATTTTATTTGTAAAGGATTCAATTTTTAAATAAATTTTAACAGGAGCGTCAAAACTGTAAAACAAATACGTGCAACGTTTATTTTTTTTTATTAAATTTTAATTAAAAAATAAATTTGGGAATGTATTATGTGTTTTAAATAGTATAATTAATATAGTCTTAACGTTTTTAACTCTCTTAACGTTTTTAGTTCGTTAAACTTCTCGTTTATTTAAAACACCATCTTATATAGTTTAACGTTAAAATAAAAAGTTAATTCCACAAAAAAATTAAACCAGTTTAATACTTATAAATTTGAATTAATTATGTTTTCAAACGTTAATTTTTTTTATAAGACTGATATTTGTTTTTTTAAGTTTATGGTAGTTATTGCAAGTCAATAACTTCAGTGATTTATTTAATGTTAATTGTAGTAATAATAATAATTCATAATGATACAGTGAAAATATTGTGCCAATACGTTAAAGAACATTCTACATTATTTAAACTTATTTTGAATTTACCTAAAAAAATAATTTAAACATTAAAATCCGTCCCAAAAATACTTTAAAATACTATTTTATTAATTAATAAATTGAAAGAACAAGTTGATGTAGATATTTTCAAATATGGCGTTATATTTATATATTTAAAATGTTAATTTACAAAAGAGAATTTTTCTGCTTCGATATATTTAAATGTCGTTAAAAATCTCTTAAATAATATAAATTAAAACTTTTTTTTATATTTCAATTTTACAGCGGCATTATAATTTGCTTGTTTTATTTTCTGTTACAACTTTTAATTATTTTTACTATGTTTATAAGTTTAGAATTTAACTCTTATTTGATGATAAAAACTTAAGAAATATTTACTTTTGAGAAAGTATTTATTCCAAAGTATGAAACATATTATTTAATATACAATCACGAACTACAACATATTTTTGAACGTAAATTGTAGAAATGTGTCAGATGATAATAATTCTAAAGTTATAAAATTGAACAATTATACTTATATCGTTTAAATAATTTCATAAAGCATAAAATGACTACCTAAATATCTGAATAGCAATAACATTGTAGGAGGTCACTTTTATATACCTGATACTCCCACTTGCGCTTGATTAATTACTTTAGGCTATTGTAAAAGTATTGACGTATCAAGCAGGACGTCCTCGGTTCGATTCCAAGTGACAGCCAAAAAGTGCATAGCCCTTCGTTGGTGACTTCAGGACTGCAGATCAACGCAGCCTTCGAAAAACACACCACATTAAATCATCTATCACAATTTCAGCCACTGCCCACGTGATATCCCTTCACTGTATCAACAACTGCCCACGTGATAACACTTCCCGGGCATCTCATCATTCGTTCCCCCGTCCGACTCACTGAGAGAGGGGTAATGTAGTGGTTGGTCACTTTATATACCTGATACTTCCACATGGACTCGAGTGATCACTTTAGCCTGACATTTAGAGTATTGAAGTATTAAGTAGAAGATCATCGGTTCGATTCCGAGTGAGAGCCAAAAACTGTATATCGCTACAACATATTAGGTATGCTGTGTATATCGAGACAGCTGCAGGTTTTAACCTCACAAACTAGCAAGCGGCACCTTTTTGGATTATGGAAATACCACTCTACCCTTTCTACGTAGTGTCTAACTCCTCGTTTGTGAGCGTGAAATATATGCAACCGCGTTAACGCTGTTATTATGTCCTACACGGCATCTCTTACTGAGTACCGATTTACACGTCAATTAATTACTAACTCTATTTAGAACCCACTCTTTACCACAGAAAAAAAACCATCCTAGAATTAATCCAAACCCCATATGGAAAAACTTTTAAATATCCTTATTTACCAAAAACATCTTTTGTAAAGCAAACCATGTAAAAATGAAAGTTATTTTCCGGCAAGAAAAATCAAAAGATGTACCATAAAATGTATTATCTGATTGATAGCAGCATTCATTTATGCCAAAAGATGTATACAACAAAATCGGGTTATTGATAACTCTTCATTGTCAACTATGGGCCTGTCCTTGAAGTTTATGCATCGCATAATGCTTCCCGACATCTTACATTATTCCAGGCTCCGATGATAATTAGATTTGTTACGCATACAGATTTGAAAAGGTCATCGTTGAGTTGCTATGTATTCCCTATATTTGTTTGTGATGTTCAGTTTATTTTAACAATTTCTTCAATTCGGTACCCTGTAAACTTTTTTTACTGTTTGAATCTAAATTATAAGGTGTGTAATTTAAATTTATATTTCACCCAAAACATTCCATAATTGTTTTATTTTTTCAAATTTTAAACTTTTTAAGTTTTTGAAAGCTTTTTTTTAATTTTAAATGTTAAATTTTTGTTCACCAAAATGTGTTCTCAGATCCTCTAAACTGTAGCATTAAAATGTTGTATACTTCATGTGTTTGATTTTTATATAAATAATTATTCATACTAACAAAAAAACATTCCTTTAAACTCAAATTTATTTATATTAGTATTTTTAAAAAAACAGTAAATATAAAGTCAATTCGTAAATTAATTTATGATATGCAAATGTTTTACAATATTCTTAATAATTAATAATTCTTAATAATTTCTCTATTAATAATAATAAAAGTCTTAGCGTTTCGAAAAACTTAATATCATGGAAAACCAACCTCTAAGAAAAAAAGATTTAAAGTTTTGGTTCCTTGAAACGCATTGTCATCCAGCATAAAATCTCAATAACGCATTAACAAACATAGATATAATCAATTCTGGAATTTTTTCGAGCACATTTAGAAGATTAACAAATACAATTTTCGTAAATTAAAAGAAAAATTAAGAACTTTACAATTTTTGGGGAACTGTGTCCCCATTAAAGATTTCTATTAAATTTTTTTACAACAAGACATTTTATAATGTACCGTTAAAACAGAATGCGGGCCAAAAGTCTTTTTACATTAACAAATGTAACATATTTAAGCAACTGTCGTATAAAAGTAAAGTTTCGACTAAATAGCTTATCGCAATGGCAATTTGTGTTTATTTTTAAAGCACATAAAAAAATTAATTCTTAACTTCGCTGACTAACTTCTTAAGTCGCTACTTGTTCCTATGATTACTTTATACATTCGTATTTTTTGGTTTTCTGATTGGTTGTTTAGATGTCGCACAGAAAGAACGTGTATCATCGTATGCTGCTTGCGTAGGTTGGCTATCAATGGCGCACACATTGAAATATGGCAGTATGTTTTAAAATGCAGCACCATCTACAGGCAAAGTTTGAAACTAATTTTTTTATTTGCATAAACAATATTTCACATCGTGAGAAGAACTACAGTTCGGAATTTAATCTTAAATGATAATTATTAAATATAAAAATTAATCAAGGACTTTTAGACCACCCTGCGCATTGTCTAAAATATAAGTCGTTATATGTATTAATTTAATCATATATATACATATTAATCATATATATACATATTAATCATATATACATATTAATCATATATACATATTAATCATATATACATATTAATCATACATACATATTAATCATACATACATATTAATCATACATACATACATATTAAACATACATACATACATATTAAACATACATACATACATATTAAACATACATACATACATATTAAACATACATACATACATAATAAATATATATATATATATATATATATATATATATATATATATATATATATATATATATATATATATATATATATATATATATATATATATATATATATATATATATATATATATATATATAATAAATATATATATATATATATATATATATATATATATATAATAAATATATATATATATATAATAAATATATATATATACATATATATATAATAAATATATATATATATATATATATATATATAATAAATATATATATATATATATGTATATATATATATATATATATATATTTAGAGTTATTAAAAAACATTTACGGTACATTCGACATAAAAATTCTATATTCTCACTTAGCTAATTTTTTTTTTATAATTGAACAAAATATAGTTTATTTTATCTATACTTTAAATGTGGCTACAAAAAGCTAAATATACGAAAAAGACTTTTTTCAATTTATGAATTGCATTTCTCTTTCTAGATTTTCTTGGGGAAACTCCGAAATGTACTACCCTTTTTATTTGTGTGACATAAACATATAGAACAAAAACACAGAAAATGTTTCCGCTATAAAATAAAACTACGCTAAATCATTATTTTTGTGTTTCATAATAAAAAAATGTCATTTGTCAAATTCTTGTTCAGAAAATTCACACATTAGTAAATATGCAGTATCTTTTTCATATCTTGAGGATGAAAAATTATGTCTTCTCGGCACGCCAAAAATTCAACTTCTTTATTTAAATTTAAAACAAATATTTTATAAAACTGTTTAAATTATTCATATTTTACTATCTTGAGAATACAATCTAAGGTTTTTCTTTGAAAATTGGTAGTAGTTTTAATCCTGTGTTGGAATAATCAAAATAAAATCAAATACATGTCTTCTGTCGATTGATCGGAATATTTACACATTGTCTGTGCATTATAAATAATATTATTATTAAATTAATAAAATATTAAAATATCAGAGTTGTGGTGTTTTTAAAAACTGTTCACGTTTTTACATTCATAAGTTTAAATTTTCTTTCTAAAAATAAGTTATATTGAGTATAAATATATTAGGATAATTCGCCTAAAGCAACTTAAATTTTTAAACACTGTTTGAAGTAATACACACTAGAAACGTTTACATTTCTTATTTTAAAACTACCTAAAATGTCCTTAAATTATATCAGATAATAAATATTAATTTATCACTGATGATTTTTTGGAGCTTAAACATATAAATATGTGTGTTTCTGAAAAAAAAAAAAAATTATTTTTAAACTGGCATAAAAATTCATTTTATTATATTTTGTTTATTTTTTATATTTATTAATATATTGCTATACTCGGGGACAACCTAAGTTGAACCTAAAGCAATTGAATATATATACATATCATAGCTTCCGTTTCAGGTTCAACTTGGGTTGTCCCCGAGTATATATGTTTTAATTTTTATGTAAATAACACGACATAAAAAACATGTTCGAAAATATATAATAATGTTTTTAACATAATTGTTTGGAGTCAAAATCAACGAATTTTAAATATCGGTATAACTTTTAGCAAAATAAACTCTAGCTAAATATGAATATATTATACAATATTTTATTATTTTACTTCTTCGTTTTTTGAAAACTTTTTAAAAAGTTTAAAATAAAATATTTCAAATCATAAGAAAACAGGATTTGCTGTAAAAATATGTTCTTACAGCCTATTTTAATTAGTTAAATTAGTACAAATTTATCTTTTAAAAAGGAAAATACTTATGATGTTATTTTATCTTCATACGTTTTCTTGTAAATAATATAACGATTTTTTGTTCTGTGAAATTCTATATGTATTTTTGTGTATACGATAAGATTATAATAAGTAAGAGAGACCGTTGTACCTTGAATCATTTTTAAAAATAAAATCGTAAAGTGTGTTTAACATAGTTTTTCTTAACCCACAAAATCTCATTCTTCCTTTATTTTACTTCCTGTATATGTATAAATAATACATATTTTCATAGTATTCAAATATTTTAAATATTTAAAAAAAACTGCAAACGAATGATCCATGGTACAAGACGCTTTTGTAACTTAGATCAATCTTAAAAAAATGAGGGACAATAACATTTTTTGAAAATTTGGCCCACTTGGTCAACCCTAAATTTTTTTAATGATTTAATTTTCCGCACTAAAGTAGCAATTTTTACTCAAAAAAAATTACACCCGCGCCTTTAACAGAAATTATCTTCTTAGACGATGCTGTAATATCTTTTATGGTCTCTTTCATGGATTTAGGATCAATAGGATCCCTCCCCCCCCCCCCTCCCTATTTTGCTTCTCCGGCCTTCTCTTGTAGAAACAAAAGTACAAATAATATAACATCATGTACCTAGAATCACTGATTCAAGGTACACGATGTTATGTGATCCAGAGTACTAGAGGATGGTGTTAGAAAGAAAATATCCCATGCTTTCTTTAGGTTATAAATCCATTAATAAGGTATCAAAAGCTTTGAGTGAAAACTCTTCAGTTTGTATTACTAAACACTGAGAAATCATAAACTAAACACTTTATTTATTTTAAATAACCATTAAAGTTTTAAAATAATAGTGAATAAAAAACAACAACATGCAGTGACAAAGTAAGTTGGTGGTAACTATTATCTAGTGTTTAATGCTTGAATTTGTTAGAATTAGTTGCTAAGAAACAGTATCAACTGAAATAACTAAAAGTGAGACAAGTTATACTATGATCAAGGAATAGCAATCTCCTATAAGCATATAAAAATCTCAGAAACTGCAATTAAATGTTTCAAAATTAGTACTAACAAAAAGTTTTAAATTAAGGTTTTGAAGAACAAGCTAAATTTAAAAATGAAGTTTACTAAGCACTTAAGTTATTAAAGTATTATAAGTCTTGCATAGAGCTAATTACTTTTTAAAAACATCATACAAGTATTAAAAACATCAGCAATTCCAAAGAAAAAACCTTTAAGCTAAATATTTTTACTCCAGTTGTATCATTAATAGCGTCAGTTATTTTCATTATTTTTACTTAACCATTTTTGCAGTTTATTGGCTTGATATCAAATAAAAAAGCCTCCGCTTCTGACTGATGATATTTTAACACTAAATCGACAAATATTAGAACTTTCTTATTTATTTG
Organism: Troglohyphantes excavatus; assembly: GCA_963932185.1. NCBI lineage: Eukaryota > Metazoa > Arthropoda > Arachnida > Araneae > Linyphiidae > Troglohyphantes > Troglohyphantes excavatus. The sequence continues at coordinate 44,104,193 of OZ010674.1, forward strand.
CTAATTTTACTTAAGCCAAGCAAAATCCAATTTCAATCATTTTCAAAAAACAATTTATGAAGGGATCTGCCTTTAGAACAAAAAAATGAATTACATTACAATCGCAAATAATTTCTATTTTTGTTTAAAGTAATTAAACGCGTATGTTTTTCAAAAAAACAAACATATATTTTGCTAATTATTAAATTTCATTAGTTTTTAAATAATTACCAACAAAAAAATATGATTTAAAACTTTAATCAGACATGAAACCTTTTCTTTTTGCTTTGATAATTAACAAAATTAACAAATTACTATTTTTATACACAAAACTGTGTAAACTCATATGTAAGTTAAGATATTTTCTCCTTCACTAATTGCTGATTCCGATACTTAAATAATTATTTGATAAAAAAAAACGTAAGTCCAAAATAATTTAAAATATGTCTTGTTTATAAAAAATAAATTAAAGATAAGAATAAATTTCATTAATTATTTTTGTATTAGTTGTTTTGATATCGCTAAACCAGACTAAGCGTAAATTGATTACTAATAATTATAATTGCAAATAGACGAGAAAAGTATTTTCTTACAAAATAAATCAGTGTTTAGTAACAAACTTTTTGACAACGTTTACTTCAAACATACAAGTACTTAAATATTTCAAGTACAAAAAGATTTCAGGAATACAATAAAATATTATTTTTGCTATCAACGAAATAATATTTTATTGATTAAAAGTAAAAAAACTCTAAAAAATGTTTATGCAACTCTTGCCTAATAAAATGTTAATAAAGATAATTTGATAGATTCCCAGCATTTAACAAAATAAAATTAATTAACAGTAAGTGTCCAGATCCAACATTAAGTATTGAGATCCAGCATTAAGTATTGAGATCCAACGTTAAGTATTGAGATCCAACGTTAAGTAATGAGACCCAACTTTAAATATTGAGATAAAACATTAATTATTGAGATGCAACGTTAAGTATTGCGATCCAACATTAAGTATTGAGATCCAACATTAAGTATTGAGATCCAACATTAAGTATTGAGATCCAACGTTAAGTATTGAGATATAACATTAACTGTTCAAATTTAACATTAAGTGTTAAGTTCTGAATTTCTACAGGAAGGGGACCCTTTATATAAAAATATTTAAAATTCGGATAAACTATTTAAGTGTCACCAGTAGATATACAAACCACCACTTTTTAAATTTTATTCCAAACTAAAAACCCTTTTCGCACAAAAAAAATTACTTTTATTGTAAATTATTTTAAAATATCATCAATCTACATTAATTAATTTTTGCTTTGCATTAAATATTTCAATAAACCCGATAGAAAACATTCCGTCAAAAGTTTAAAAATGTGATAAACGACTTTGATGACACCAATAGATCCCATACAACTTCCATTTAAGCACAATTCGAGAATTCCGTCGTTATGGACAGTGTCCCAACAGCCGTGAAGCAGCCTTTATCCCCCTTTTTTTCAACTTTCCCCAGAAATTATGCGAAAATAGCTAAATAAATAATGCGGAAAACAAAAGACCTCCCGAGGTCTTACGACCAATTTTTCTACCCGACGCTTTTCAAACCACGGACATCTTGAGTGCCTCCAAAATGTCGGAAACGAGCTCCCATTAACCAAAGCCAAAGAAGAAGACATCATGATATTGGTCGTGTGCCTTGGAAATTTTTTCCCTTCCCCATTTCGTCCTTAAACAGAGTGACTATTATTCTGCTCTTTGGCCTAATGGACGGGCTCCAATGGTTATGGTTAGGACAAGGCTGGGAAAAAAAACTTCGATGCGGTCCTATGGAAATATGCATCGAATGGATGGTCAAGTAATTTGTCTTGCTTCTCTGGGGAGACGCGCTGCCTTTGGGCTGTTGGGAGAAGGGAGGGCTGCTGACAACAAAAGGCCGGGCTTATTCATTTGCTAACGCATTGTGTGGGCATTAATATGGATGGAAAAGAAAAACCGCAGCGGTATTTTGTCTTTTCGGATGTATGGTGCCAATATAAAATGAGATGTTGCAATTATAGGGAGTATTCTGGTGCTGAAATATTCAAATATAAATATATTTAGGGTTTGTGTAGAACTTTAAAGTATTCTTTTTTTAAATATGAATAATTGAAATTGTAAGTGCAAAAACAAGGCAGCTCCAGTTTTCAAAATTGTTCATGATGGACGAAAAACAATCAACGTTTCATACATCGTACAATACAAAAGTATGGTTCATTTACATCTCTATACCCATTTCTTACAGATGTCTGATTCTTGCACTAATCAATAGAGGATTTTTTGGTACAGATGTAGTATAGGACATTTGGCGCGCGAGGTTTTTTTTTGGCGTGTTTTTTAGGGGCGATAAATTTATAGTATGGCAAACCCCACCTGATATTGTTGGTATATTCCGATTCTTGGGCGATTCTCTGACGTCATAGCGCTGTTTAATGGCAATTTTTCGTCGCTAAAAACAAAAACGCGCCAAATGTCCTATACTACATCTGTTCCGATATTTTTTATATTTAGAGGGATAAGTGAAAAGGTATAAATCAAAAAAGAGTGGAGATGACTTGTTCTTGCACAGATGTCTTCAATTGTCCTGAGTCAAACACTTTAACTTAGATATAAGCATACAAACATAGAATTATACATATACTTTTTTTTTACCTGATTAAGTTGTTTAAATTGGCAGAAACTTGTGCGACATAAAAAATAGTGATATTTCAAAGCTCTTTAACTCTATGGAATCTGGCTATAGGGGAAAACGACCTACCATTGTGTCTAAATAAAGGTACCACGTGGACAAGGCTATTTATGAACTCGCTCTCCCCTTCCCCTCCCCTCTCCCCCACCCCCTTTCTTCTGATTTTGTTTACCGCGTGTGGGAAACGGAAATGACACAAATATCGAGTGTAGTCTGGTCACTTTAACCGCTGTAACTTCAGTTCTAGTTGACGGATAGTGACGAATATGCGTTTAAATTGAACATAACGTCCAGCTCTACAATTCCAGTTGACTAGTTGACATTTTAAATATTTTCCCGCAAATTGTGTGGTGTAGAAAGTGGCGATTTGACCAAAATTTCACTACGAAGCCAAAATACCATTCCGAAGTTCAACTTCGGCGTAGGACATTTAAACAGGTTGAAATAGCAGTTCAAGACGTACAATATTATTCTAGAATAAACACAGCTGCTGCCAAGAAGTGTAAAATTTTGACAAGTATGGAGATACCTAGTGCTTGCTTAAGACACGAGAAGCATAGGGCTAGCAGAAGCGTTTACAAAGTATTTACGAACCACAACTTACGATGCTATGGAAACTGTGCATATCCCATGTTTTTAATAATATGTCTTGGTAATATATAAATTTCTAATTTCTACAAACAGTGCTCAAGATTAGGAAGGTAAAAAGATTAGTTTTACGAAACGTTGAAAAATGGAATTATTTAAGATCTATTTTATACTTGTTGCAACTTTTTGAAATTAGTGCCAATTTACAAAAAAATACCTAATTTTTAGCGTCAATTTCAAAAACGTTGTAATAAGAAAAAAATTAATATTTTTTTCAACTTTTTTGTAAAATTAAAAATATTTTTTTTTACTTTTTAGCGCATTTTTCTTAATGTCGGATATCCTTTTTTTTAATACATTTTGCTTGTTGCAATAGTTTTTTAAACATTAAAATTAAATTAATAATTTGATTTATTATTTAAACTTTATTTATTAGTTACAGCTGCTTTAGCACGAACTATATATTTGTATTGATATTCTTGTTTAGTTGTGGCTACGATTACATTAATAATATGTTACTTAAATTTACGATTCATTTATATTCGTTGTTGTTGTATGATTGAATGCTATAATTAAATTTAAACTCCCGCCCTATTACAAATGTCAAATCTACTTGAAACTTGGTTTACTTTCCTAATCTCAACTATTATGTATATCCATCCAAATAAAAAACATCTATCGTCTATTTCGTAAAAACTAACCCTTCTTTTTTTTAAATCACGATTTTTTTTATTAAATTTTATTTTCCCCCAGAATTTAGCAAATCATGTTGTTTTAATGTGTAAAATAACATATTTTGCTTAATACCAGGCGTAGAAATAAAATATAATACGAAACAAAAGTGATTTTAAAATGGGAAAGGCTAGTTTTACAAAGTGAACTAGAGTCGTTATGGCATTAGTCAAGTCATATGGAATTCAGTTAAATTAATTTATAATGTACAGTAAATACCAATGAGTTTCATTTTATATAAAAAAATGGAAAGTATTAAGTTTTTGACCTGCGTTGTCATAATATACCTCTAGTCACTCTATAGAAATTATTATGGAAGTATAGCTTCTCAGAGAGTTGTAAATTCATACTAATTTTTTTTAATTACATTTAAATTTATTAAAAGTATTTGTATCCGTTAAACTTTAATAATTACTGTTTTAATAATTTTGAATTAATACAAAAAACAATCCATTATTTTCAGTATTGAAAGCAATTAACATGTGTACATGTAGACCGTTTCGTATAATAATTACTTTTTGTTTCATTAATTTCAGAAACGAATTAATACAATCATAAGAAACAATGATATTGATTATTAACAATGATATTGAAATTTTATTTTCCCCCAGAATTTAGCAAATCATGTTGTTTTAATGTGTAAAATAACATATTTTGCTTAATACCAGGCGTAGAAATAAAATATAATACGAAACAAAAGTGATTTTAAAATGGGAAAGGCTAGTTTTACAAAGTGAACTAGAGTCGTTATGGCATTAGTCAAGTCATATGGAATTCAGTTAAATTAATTTATAATGTACAGTAAATACCAATGAGTTTCATTTTATATAAAAAAATGGAAAGTATTAAGTTTTTGACCTGCGTTGTCATAATATACCTCTAGTCACTCTATAGAAATTATTATGGAAGTATAGCTTCTCAGAGAGTTGTAAATTCATACTAATTTTTTTAATTACATTTAAATTTATTAAAAGTATTTGTATCCGTTAAACTTTAATAATTACTGTTTTAATAATTTTGAATTAATACAAAAAACAATCCATTATTTTCAGTATTGAAAGCAATTAACATGTGTACATGTAGACCGTTTCGTATAATAATTACTTTTTGTTTCATTAATTTCAGAAACGAATTAATACAATCATAAGAAACAATGATATTGATTATGAAAAAACTCTTTAGTTAGTAATTACTTTTTTAAGTATTGGAAAACTTCTGCACGTTGGGATAGAGCGTTCAATCATTCCGTATTTACTTTTTATTCAAAACCAAATACCCGAAAAAAAAAAGGTAATTAACTTTCAAAACCGAAACAAAAACTCACATAAATGACACTGATAATTAAATTAAAACATAAATAAAATATAATTTAAAACCTATTTTAACTTATATTTACCAAGAAATTAAATGCTTCGGACATTTATTGGACTCATCCATTCAATTGGCTTAACTAAACGCCAAAAAAAAATATATTTTAACAAATAAAAAAGAGTCATGTAAAACGGACTTTTCTTCCCGAAATCAATTCCCTGTTGAATAAGTGGATTTGGCGAAGTTTTTTCTAAGTACCTCACAGCGCAATACCAGAGAGCAAAACCTTGTTTCTGTCACTGCTCCCGTTAAATGTCGCCAATTCCCAAAGAGGCATGTCTTCGCTTAACACTCGCCCCGAGGATCCCGCATTGTTTATCCTTATGAAGTTTTGTCCAGATTCTGGTTTCAGTCTCTAGGATGCTGTGGGATTGGCGAAAAAAATTACGGACGTCAGTCTGTGATCTAATTTTTGGCGAAGTTGTAAGTGGATCATGGGGTTGGGGTAAATAAGAGAAAAATTCCGATGTCAGATTTGGGAATGGATTTATTTTGTGAGACATATGCCTTGCGGGCGTCTCTGGGAATGTGATTGAAAAATGTATGAAATTGACTATTTTTTTATGCAATTAATTAACAATTATCTTTTGTTGTTGATTAATAATATGGAAATTATACTTTTCTTAACCAATTAATTTTTTTAATGTTGATTAATGTAACAAAAAAATCAAGTTTTTTTACCTAAACATAAAAAAGAGTTATTTAAGAGTTACTTTTATGTTATTATAGTGTATTTTGTTTTATTTTTAAAAAATTCCTTAATTATTTTTCCAATGATTTAAATTTTTTTTAAATGTATTGAAGTAGAGATTTTTTAATAACTGCTAAATCGTTTTTTATTGCTATGAAAACTGATGATAAACGAACAAATATATACACGTTCAATCATAAGAAATTACCAATTTGCAAAATATTGTAAAATGTAATATGAATTTAAGTTTAAATGAATTGCTGGAAGAACTGCAGAGTACAGAACGTGACGTCACGGTCATCAAATTGAATATAGTTTAAGTAATAACCTAATAGAATAGTTCGAAATACTTTTAATACATTAGAATTTCATTTATCCAGATTAATTAAGACCAGATCCCACCCAGATAATCAATTATCCGGAAAACATGAATGGACACGAATAGTAGGTATTTATTAGAAAAAAAAAGATTTTGCACTAGTATTGATACAATTGTATTAACTATTTAAAACAATATTATTCACCAAAAAGAAACTTTTAAAAGATGGATTTTGTTAAATTTCTTTTTTTTTCTCTCAAAGCGATCCATATCCGGATAATTAGAGATCCGCTTTGTTTGATCCAGATAACCGGAATTCGGAAAATCGGAATTCATCCACAGTTAATTATAATTATTTTTTCAAATATTAAAATACTATAGATTTTATAAGAAAATATAGTAATTAATATAGTTAACGAAAGAAAAAAAGTTATTTTATCAGTAACTATTCAATTACTCAAAACTACCTTGGAATTGTTAAAACCACAAAAAAAAAATTTGATTTATTAGATTAAAATCAATATAATTTATAGAATCTCAAATCTTACGTGCTATTTTTTTTTAATTCATGGCTAGTAAATTAACTTTGTCATTGGTTGAACTAATTTGCGCGATTTTCAATGAATCCTAAGAAGAGAAACAATATAACTTCAGGGATTATGAGACTATTATTCGTATAGGAATTCTAATTATCGAAAAAATATCCCTTTGTTACGACAGTCTTTAGAAATCACCGGTTTCATTAACTTAAAAACTCTCTTGTTATCTTTGCAAGCGAAAACTAGTTTTTTTCTGAATTCTTTTGTCTCTAGAAAAACTGAATGTGCTTTTAAATATAGTCATAGTCTCAGAGAGATTTCTTCTAGTGTTCTTTTTTTTCGTCTCTTGTTTCTTCACATTTCAGTGTGTGATATCCCGAGGAAACATTATTCGGCTAATTCTCTAAAGTAAAGAATTTGTTTTTGTTTTAAATTCGACTGTGAAAAGTTTTATTGTCGTCGAGAATACATTGTATGGTGTATTGTTCAGTTCAATTAGATATGTGCACGATCCTTCACTTAGATTCGATGCGGAAAATAATTAGTCAAAATCATTGTTTAACTTAATTAACTACTGATATTTATTAGAAAATTCTCTTTTTTTATCATTAATTTCTATAATGACATGCACTTATAAACATAGCATAATAAACATAGTAAATATGGAATACTTATTCATATTACATTAAATATAAAACTCTCAATATTCAATGTAGAAAGGTACTTAAACATGAATACCTGAACCTACTCGTTTTTCTTTGAGTACAGTTTCATCGTAAATGAGCGATGACGTACTCAAAAATTAAGTTGTTGTTTTAAACTTTGAGACAAACAAGAAAATAAGTTGATTGGGATTTCTTATATCACCATTTTTTATAGCTGATTTCCCCATTGTCATTAAACTTGGTCATATTGTAGATTTCGCTACGTTTCATGACCATCTTATTTTTTATTTAGAACTTGGTCTTATTTACGTGGTTGTTTTTGATGGGATTTTAAACCTTTCTTTTCTGTTTTAAACTATCGTATATGAAAATGTTTTCTAGTAGTCATAGCATGTTGTGTATTTTAAAACTCCGTGATACTACCCCCCCCCCCCCCCTCCCACCTGGTCGGTAAATGGACCTTACAAAAATATGTTATCCATTAATTTGACTAATTTCGTTACTCTAGCCACTTGAATCATACCACTTGAAAACTGATTTCCATGTTCTTCCTATTTTAAAAAGCAACAAAGAAATGAATCGAACAAAACAATCAAATTGAACGAATTCAATAAAACCAAAGATTTAAACGCAATAAACAAATTGAATGAAAATAAAAAAAAATCAAACAAATCGAAGGAATTACACAAACCGAATAAAACAAACAAATCGTATGAGTTAAACAAATCGAACATTTTGAACAAAACTTAAAAAAAACGAATTCAGCAAAGCAAAGGAAACAAACAAATCAAACGAAATAAGCGAATCAAAATAAACACATGAAAATAACAAATCAAACGAATCAAATAATTCGAACGAATCGCATAAAACAGTCGATTCAAACAACTCAAAATAAACGAACCGAGCAAAAAAATAATCAAACAATTCAAGGAAAAAAAATAATTGCACAAAATAACTTGCCACATATTTCAAGAGAAAACAATACTACCATTTATCAACACTCCAATTGGTATCAGTCAAGAGATTTAACGATGAACAGATTTTCTAATTATTAATAATAATTATTTCTAAATACCTTTTATTAGATCTCTATATCACGGAACGCCATAAAACTTAATCATTTGGCGACGGTGCACCAATACAAAGACTTGACTTCTTAATGAGTGCCATGTCTTATTACGGCAAGATTTTGTAAAAATCATTGCTAAACGATTTTTATAAACATCGTGTGCAAAATTAAAATTCTACACTGCTAAAAATATGTTCTCAAAAAGAAATAAAATATACTCATTTTTGATTACATTCGATGTTTATCATGGCTTGGTATACATGTTTCAATTTCGAAAAAGACATGTACTCAAAAATAAACGCAATGAATCAAAAGAGCAGATGCAAGCCTACATAGGCTGCCTTCATAAATCACTTTCAATAAACATTGACAATTACAATCAATACTTACCGAAAATCCAACCCATATCCTCGGTGCAGTGCCTTATCCATTATACTACCAGGACGACGTAACAAAGTTATAAACAGAAGAAATGTTAAAGAGGTGTGCCAAAAGAATGGGAAGTAAAATAATTAAGTTGTAATAACTCAGTTTCCATTTAAGCAATCGACATCAAATAATGTGGAAAACCATCTTCTAAACAACAGAACTGAACTTAAACAGAATCTGAGATTAACAATATTAAATCCCATTTTTGAGAAAGTACGATTACTTAAATTAATGTACGCCATCGCTCATTTACTATGGAACTGTACTCAAGGAAAAACGAGTAAGTTCACATACTCATATTTAAGTACATTTTTTTACAGTGTAGATTTTCGGATTTCTTAATTTGTCTGTATAGTAAAGGCTATCTATATGCTAAAATTCATGATTCAACAACATCCAGAAGTACGCTAGAGCTTTTGATGATCAGTTAGTGGTTGAGTGTCAAAATTGGGTATTTTTAGGTTTGATTTTCGTGGTGATAAAAAGAGATAGAATATTCCATTTTTTTCTCGCTCGGTAACCGCTTAGAGACAAAGATTAAAGTATTTATTTATATTTTTGATATGTAGAATGTGACAACAGTATGTTCAAAAGTATGATCGAAACACTTCTTGCAAAGGATAACAAGTCCGCCGTGAACTTGGCGATGGCCGTGCATCCATATAGTTACTGCCCCTACCAAAGAGCTTTAAATTAATGAAAACAACTCAACTCAGGGTTTGGCACTTGGTCGACACAGATAATTAATAAAATTACCCAAAGTATGAATAATCAATGCCCGGCTTGCGTGTGTGCAAGAGGTTGCTACATCCCACATTAAAGTTAAAGTTCAGCGTTTCAACTGGTAGTTCTGGGAGCATTAGACAACGCGACTGTTCCAAGATAATTCCGCTGTCCGGTTAATTGAGAATTCTATATAATTAAATGCCGGTTAACCGGATATTTTTTACAAAAGGTTTTAAAATGAAACATTACCTATCCAACAAAAAAAATTATTTATCCGAATATCTGAAATAAAACAGAAATCAAGTAGAAATAAAATTTATGAATTTGGCGCATTTGGCGGTATTGTTTGGCGCTGTAGTTAGTTAAAAAACATATACGTAACAACAAAAGCGTTTGGCCGTAAATGCATAACAAAAAAAATATACACAAAGTCGAAGTGCCGAAAGGTCGGCTTAAAGCATGGACCCTTCTACGCTCGGTCAATAACATTTTCTATAATGTGAGAAACCACGTTTTAGAAGTTAATAATTTTTCCGACACTATTAACTCTTTTTAAAAAATAATTATATTTCATATTTATCTGGTTTTCACAATTCATTAACTCTGATATACTTTTGTATTAAGTTTCACTCGACATCTGTTATAAAAGTAAAATCTGTATGTTCATCTATCTGTTTATAAAAGTAAAACGATTAAGCGTTTCGAAAATATTTCCACAAATAGTAGGTCTAAAATTTGCACAGCAGTGTATTAAAGTGTATTGCACAATACTTACACTAATAATAAAATTTAAGCTCGAAATTAATGCCGGTACATTAATGCCATTTGTGCATTTTATCGTTTTTCATATTCCTAACTCTTGCAAATGAATATCTGAATACTTATTGATATTACATTACGACGTCATTCTTAATAATGCTTTTACACCTACGCCATTGAAATTTTATCTGTTTATATTTAATAATAAAACAAAAACATACATACATGCGCATTTGAAGTATTCAATGATATCTAAGTAAATATAAACTAGAAATATTCACTGGAAAATTATTAGTGTACTAGTAGTCTTGCATCATATTTTTCTTTAGTTCAATTAATACAACGAGAGATAATATAATTTATTATGTTATATAAATAATAAAAATTATCATTAATTAAGTTCTAATATTTAACGGTTATTTATTCGTTTATGCCTCTTTAGGATTAAATACTTGATTTTTTTACATAATGCAGCTATTTAAGTACATAGATATATTAAATTTAGAAGTAAAATTCGATTGAATAAATGCCTGTCTCTAAATAATGCAATTTAGTTATTTAATAGATTAAATCTAAATGCCATTTATTTTTTATAATGATGTTTAAAGGAAAATAAATAGAAACTAATTCGATTTTAAAATAAGGATTGTTTGATCTATAGTTACTGATTTTTTGTAATGTATACTTTTTTATCTGCTAGGGGTTTTTCCGTAACGAGTTATTTTTTCCCTATTAAGATATAATATTGGGACTTCATTTAATATTTAACTCTCATAATACAAAACTCATTTTATATTCTAACAAAATCGTTATGTCGTCAATGAATAAAACATTGCAAATAACATTGAAAACAACCTATCAATTGATTTTCTAAAAGTTTATTAATACTATAAAGTTTCGCATTACTGTAATGGAAAATTTGAGTTTCTATCTTGTTTGTATATTGTTACAATGACTTTATTTATTTTCTTCCTATGCATATTTGGATCATAAAAATATTATTAAAAATATAAAATTTAACTTATAAATTATTTTTCTTTGAACTTTTAAAAAACATTCATATTCTCTCTCAAAATAATGTTATTATTTTTATCGTAAAAGTGTTTTTTAACAAGTCCAAACTTGCTTCGCTACAAAAATATTACTACTAAAATAATAAAAAAAAACTCGGATTTGAGTTTTAGGCAACGTTATGAGTTTTGGTGCAACGTTTCACCACTAAATGGTACAACGTCATACCGTAAAATGGTGAAACTAAGCACCAAATGTTGGTTGCAGGTAAATGGGTACAACATTTTGGTGCAAGGTCGAAATAATTTTTAACTTTGTAGAAGCTACTACAGGTCCATCATGCGAATCTATTGTTCCGCGTAAATTACAATTAAAGTCACAACGCAAACGCAGTTTATTTCTACACTATAAAAAAATATGCTAAATATAGTACATGAACGTACAAAGTAGTGTTTTATATAACTATAATAGTAATAGCAATATTATTTGTAATAGCAACTCTAATTTTTTCATGAACGTATTTTGCCTTTCCAAAAATGTCATATATGCAAACTATTTATCTAATATTTAGTATTGTAATAAAGTATTTTAAGCTTATTAGTTTCTTATTTACTGAATAATTATTTTCGTTTAATTTAAAAACAACTCAAATGCATTTATTTTACAAATAGACTAAATAAGATAAAATATTACACAATATAAACGATTGAAATGTAGTGTTCTCAAATTTTTAAATCAAGTTTCAAATTCGAATTTATATGCATTTTATTGTAACGCGATGAAAAATATATTTCGTAAATTATAAGATAAACCAACCACTTTATGCCTTCTGTAAAAGTGGCTTTTCAGCAAGGATTCTTCACTTGCTTGAAAACTAGATTATTCCACCAAACTATACCAAAAATTAAGTAAACCACGAAATGTTGGTAAACTTGTTTTGGGTTTTTTGGTTACTTGTAAACTTGTTTTGTAAACCTGTTACTATTTTTACTATCAATTGTGAATAATTATTCATAACATAACTAATATAAACTATAAAAAATAGTTTTAATTTAAATTTGTTCAGCACTTAAAAATTCAGCAATTAAAAATTCAAAAAAGAATGATCATATTAGCTTAATAAAATCTAAAAAGTTAACTTACTTTTGGGAAGTATTATGTTTGTAATGACAATTAATAAAACTATGAATTATAATTTGAAATTTAGTGTCCAAATACCTTATGTAAAAAAAATTGTAAGGAAAAACCACAAAATGGACAATTAAACAAGATTAAAATTAATTGCGAATGTAACAAAAACAAGAAGAAACGACTGATTTCTTCGTCAGAGGGTATGAACCAAATTGTTTGTCGCATATTGTTTCACGGGGTTTTTGTTTTTGTTTACTGTTTTAGATTAAATTCCTAGACTAATCGGAAAAATCCCAGCTTGGAGATTTGATCTGGTTGACACCCCCCGCCGAAGACACCAGTCGTTTCTCTTTGATTTCGTTGCAATCACGATTAATTTTAATCATGTTTAATTGTCCATGATATGGCGTTTATAAAATCTTTTACAATAGGTATTTGAACTATAAACTTCAAATAATAATTCATAGTTTTATTGTGTTAACATTATCGATTAGTTACAGCTGCTTTACCGCGAACTATAGGTTTGTGTTGATATTCTGATATAATTGTGGCTATGTTTATATTAATTCTAGGTTGCTTTAAATTTGTTTACAAAGACATTAATCAATTTCTGCGCTAGCTCAAAATAAATAAAGATATTTAATAAACTCTTCAAACGCCCACATCTCTATTATAAAGACAAATATTAGTTAGAGTCCCTTACATGTGAAACATGCTTAGTTTTGTTAGTCAAATCTACAATTTGTTTGTCAAATCTCTAATTTTATATAAGACATTTCATTCCTTAAACAATTATGTAGAACTACTGCATATATTAAGCTTTTATAAATAATCAATTATTTAGTTTCACATGAAATACATATTAGTTACTTCCACATTTTGAAATTTGTGTTTCAAGATGCAGTACTAATATCTTAAATATATATACATTTATTTCGGAACATCCGCATCTATTTCGTTTAAAATAATGTAGTAGATTGATTAAAAATCTCATATTTAAAGTAAACCTTGTGTTAATTTTATTTACATCAAATATTATTCGCTTCATTTTGAGCCTAACATTTCCTTGACTTATATACTTAGAAAATATGGCATCTGTATTTAATCATAAAATAAACAGTATAATAACTAATACTCTAATTGAGAATTGACACTAATATAAATTATATATATAATTTTTATTAATTTATAATTAAATGTCATGTAGACTTTACTATTATATTCTTAACAATCAGCTATGTATTTGAATTTTCTAATTAAATAAATTAAACTATCTAAATGAAATCAAACATAATTTCAATGGAATAAAATTTAGACATACTCGTATACATTTCATAGTTCATGATAAATTTTGGCATTTGTATTCAATGTAGGTCATAACTAAAGAGATTCCGATCAAGAAACTGTAAATAATTTTTATAAAATTTAAATAAAAGAACATAATAAGATGCTAAGTAATATTGTTTGCAATTAAACTGTGCTTGATATTTATTGAAGCTTTTATTATATTTAAGTGACTTATTTAAAATTGTTCAAGTAAATTTTCAATAAAGATTACCATCTTTGAAAATGTTTTAAATATATTTGTTTTAATAAAGGTTTCCCAGACAACTTTTAAAATTGTTTATTCATTTTTATTATTATTCATTATATAAGTATTTATTCAAATAGAACTATCAGATAATCCTGATATACCTTGTTACATGTAAAAAACATAAATTGAAAAGTATTAAAAATTCACATCCTACATACTTCGAAAATTAAAAGGACAAATTTGTTTAGATTTAAGAGGTCTAAAGTCATATATATTATTAGACCACCATTTCCAATAAAATATAAAGATACAACATTTATGATTTGGATAATGTGTATCTAAAATTATAGGTAATTTTTAATTGTATAATTTATATCCAAATCAACGCATCCCCGTTATTTTTTATTTAGTAAGAATTCAAATACAATGCAACATTTTATTTGTTTCGCCTTAATAAAAAATTCCAAACTTAAATGTCAAATAACTCAAAAATAATTAATATAAAACTAAACAAATATTCGTCACTTTTACAGTTATTTAGTTTTCAATAATAATTATTTAACCGACATATCCTGCTGTATTCTGTAAACTGAAATTATTTTTAAAAGAATTTATTTTATTCCCAAAATGAAATACATTATAAAAAAAATCTTTGTAAAAATATGTCAATATTAAATATATAATGAATGTTATGTGAAGAACCTTTAGCTCTTTAATTGTTTTTAAAGTGTAGAGATTAAAAATATGAATATTTAACATATAAATATATTTAAGTATTTTTAAGTTAAAATATATCTAGTTATTTAAATCCCAATATTTGAGTACCTAAATCATACATTTTTAATTAAAATAAATTAAAATGTTATAATATTTACGGAAAAGGAAAATGATAAAACCTAATTAATAACTATTCCCCCTTTACAGTGACTTATATATCTTTAGCAACAGTCTTTCAAAATCATTTTTGTCAACAAGTACTCGAATAAACACTTCGATCAATCAAATTAAGTCGGTACATTTTCGAAGTGGACGCATAAACTAAAACAAGTGTCTCTAATGAGGCATTGAAGTTATTTTATGTCCAGATCAGCACATGATGCATTCCAGAACACTGCTTCTGTAGGGTTGTCGCAAGAAACACGATGAAACATTGGAAAATGTCGCCAACCATTAAGTTGTTGAAATTCCAACGAGTAGTATTTGTGGAGGCCTAATATCAAGAGTTAAAGTTTCTGGCGTAAACTTTATGAATGTACTCGAAATATTTTGTGAAATAAAAGATATTGCGAAAAATTAATACTTAAATTTGCATATATTAGTGATGTTAAAATTAAAAACCAAAGATGGTTATTATCTAAGAAATGTTTTGAATTCCTAATCCAATTTTCATTGTCATTGTTTGCTATAAATAATAATTATCGAATTAGCCCGAAAAAAATAAAACTTCAAAACCTAAAGAGTAAAATATCCTATTAAAAATAATGGACATTTAACATTAACTTTATGACGCGTGTACTTAAAATATTATATGCTTAAAATATGTTAACAATTTTAATTGTTTGTTCTACAATTAACATAATAAAAAATATATACATGAGAAATATATGAAGTTAAATAACCTTTATTTTAAAAAATGGTACTTTAAAATGAGTATATCAACCTACTCGTTTTTCATTAAGTATAATTGCATCGTAAATGAGCGATGTCGTACTCAAATTTGTCTAACTATTCTTTCTCAAAAATGAGCAATGAGATTTAATTTTGCTAATCTCAGCTCCTATTCAAGTGATCTTAATAAAATCTGACAAACTTAAAATAGTATTTTTCCACATTATTTGATGTTGATTATTTACATAGAAACTGAGTTATTATAACTCAATGATCTTACTTCCCATTCTTTTGGCGCACCTTTGTTCAACATTTCTTCTGTTTATAGCTGGTTAATATCTGTGAAATGTTTTGAATTCCTAAACCAGTTTTGAGTATCATTGTTTGCTATAAAAATAAGTATCGTATAAGTCCGAATTAAATAAAACTTTAAAACCTAGACAGTAAAAAAATCATATTAGGAAATTTATAAAAAATTAATCTTAAGTTTATGAAACGTGGATTTATATGCTTAACATATTTTAACAATTGTAATTGTTCGTTATATAATTCCATAATAAAAAAAATCGATGATGTTAAAGAGCTTACAATGTAAAAAAAGGTACTTCAAAATGAATATCTAAACCTACTCATTTTCTTTAAGTATAATTGCACAGTAACTGAGCTATGACGTACTCAAATATAAGTAACCGTTTTTTCTGAAAAGTGAGCAATGGTATTTAATATTGCTAATCTCAGGTTCTATTCAAGTGATCTTAATAAAACCTGACAAACTTAAAATAGTGGTTCAGGAGATGGTTTTCCACATTATTTGATGTTGATTGTTTAAATAAAAACTTAGTTATTACAACTCAATGATCTTACTTCCCATTCTTTTGGCGTACCTCTTTTCATCATTTCTTCTGTTTATAACTACAAAATGTCGTCCTGGTAGTCTAATGGATAATGCACTGGACTGCGGTGTCGAGGATCTGGGTTCAATTTTAGAAAAGTTTAGTCTGTAATACACTTTAATGACTATTAAAAACAATATTATTCTTTTATAAGAAACTTTTTAAATGTGGATTTTGCTGATTTCTTCTTTTTTTGCTCTCAAAACGATCCTGATTCGCATAATTGGCGATCCGCTTTGTTTTATCCGGGTAACTAGAGTCCAGATAATTGGAGTTCTACAGTATTTGTATCTTCGTACTGAACATTTCGTTATTTGCATAACATACGAGCAATACATAGTTCAGTTATTATCTTATTTCAGTTATACAGTTATTAAAAACCCATTATATTCGAATGGTTTTGTTAAATAAACAAAAATAAACTTAATAAAAAAAATTATCTTGAAAATATCAAATTACCTACCCACTGTCCAAAAAAGAATTTAAACAAATAAAGGGAAGACATAATCACTCAAAGAATGAACGGTTTATTTGAAAAGAAGAAGTCCACAACTGAATGTCAAGCATCAAATATGCATAGCGGAATTCTTCTTAACTGCACCCGAAACCTTTTCCGAAATCACTATTGATCGAAGACTTCACTTCAAGTGCTTATGGGCAAAACATTCAATTATGGATGACGTCTCCAGCAAAAAAAGGTGACGTTCGCCAAACAGCGATAAACCGACAAATATAGGGAACTCAGAGCGACGCATGGCGCCAGTTAGACTGTGGTGAGGAAAGTAATTGCTCCGTCAGATCACTTTAATATCGTCAGAAGAAATTGCCCCAGCTTCCAGCCTCCTCCCCCCCCCCCCCTATAAGCCTTCCCCTTTTCACTTCAGTTCACTTCCAACATACCAGAAGGAAGGACGATATTTGCATAACGCACTTTGCTGATTCCATCAGAGTTGCTTTTCAACTTGGCGGCTGCGAACAAATAACGCCAAAAAGATAAACAAAACGAGCAAAGAAACTTCCCATCACGCCAAATGAAAAATGTGATACATTCTTCAATTACAACACATTACCCGACATCTAGAGGGGGGAGAAATAGTTCATTTAATTTCCATCAAAAGGGGTGTATTGAGCTCTGATTGGCTGCCTAGGTTGCTGCGGACGACAAAAAGGCGGTCATTTGTTGCCATACGAACGCTTCCTTGTGTTTACAACATTCTATTTTTTTTCTTTAAAAAGATAGTGCAATGTACCCACCTAATGTCTTACACATTCTAAGAGAAAGGAATTGAGAAAGGTTTTTCTTTTTATCCAAGAAGTTTCATGGGTGACTTAGAAAAGTCTTAGTTTGAGATCTTGTGGAATTTTTGAAAGGGTTTCTTCTTTGGAAAGAACGTTGTGTTAATTGTAGAGTTTGATAACTCAGTTCGTTGTATTTTTATCTTGGAATACAAAAAAAATTTGTGCCAGATTTAGCATCAGTTTTACGATTTTCTTTTTTTTTGTATGATTAATGGTCGATTATTTTATCAAAGGATTCTCGTTCTCAATGCAGTGTTTCTCAAATTAGAGGGCTGATGCATTTAAATTCTACACTGAAAAAAATGTACTTAAAAATGAGTACCCGAACAAACTCGTTTTTCTCTGAGTACAATTGCATTGTAAATGAGCGATGACGTACACAAATTTAAGTTACCATACTTTCTCATAAATGAGCAATGGGATTTAATATTTCTTATCTCAACTTCTGTTCAAGATATCTTAACAAAGAAACCTGTCAATCTTAAAGTAGTTGTTCAGAAGATGGTTTTCCACAACGTTTGATGTCGATTGCTGCAATGGAAACTGAGTTATAACAACTCAAATATCTTGCTTCCCATTCTTTTGGCACACATTTTTAACATTTCTTCTGTTTATAACTTTTTCACGTCACCCTGGTAGTACAACAGATAAGATACTGGTCTGCGGTGCATAAGGATATGGGTTATATTCCCGGTAAGTCTTGGTTATAATTGTCGATATTTATCGAAAGGCAGTTTTACTCATTTTTGAATGCTAGTCTTTTTCAAAAAAATAAACTTATGTATTCGGATCTATGTGAAGCATCGAATGTAATCAAAAATGTGTACATTTCACTTATTTTTGGGTACCTATTTTTGAGTGTAAGATATTATAAAAATGGAACTTCACTTTGTTTTTTTTTGCACTCTCGCGTTGGTATATCGGGATTCTCTTTGCAAAACACATTTTCCACTTTAACTAAGAAACGTTTAATTTATACCTTTTCATTGGTTTATTTGACAATTTAGATATAATGAATTCTAGAAATAAAATTAAAACACTCGTAAAAAAATATAATTTCTAACTTTTAATTTTATGCACAAAGTTCTTTGATATCAACATAATGAACATAATAACACGTTTCTATGATAATCAATAATAATAATAAGAGAAAGAGTCTGAATGTGTGTATGTGGCACACAAAACACTATCTTCCACTGCTCGGACATGTCTAAAAATGGATACGTAGATACTAATAAACCTGTAACTGTGCGGATGAGGATGATTGAAATTTTAAAATTCCATTTAGTTTTTCGTTTATTACAATTTTAGAAGCTACTTTTTTTTTTATTCGTGAATTAAAAAAAATAGTATATACATTGCTACAAAATCATAAGATCTTGACAACAATAAAATACTTTAAAATAAACTGATTTATATTATTTTAAACAATTGAAATTTGGCGACCAAAAATTGCTTTGGCGAAATAACTCTTTTGACAATTATGCTTCATCGGGAAAACTTACGAGAAAATCTAACATTCGGAGGTGCACCCGAATATGTCTTAACAATAGACCAGTTATTTTTCTTTCGAAAAAATTAAAGAGCAGGATTAAACGGGAGAACCAATGAAGTAACATTTTTTTTAATGCGTGTAAAAACGCGGGTAACAACTAGATTGTAATAAATTCCTTTATGACTTTTAATAACGTATTTTTTCGTCCTTGCTGTTTTTCCATCAATACACACCATTTTCAAACTCATAAAATACTGTATTTTCCAGTATTTTTAAAAACATTTCGATGGGGGTATAAAATAAAAGCCATCTATTGAAGAAAATACAAGATTTTCTGAAAAATCTTGAAATAAATTTATTAAAATAACCTTTAAACTATCCAACCGTAAAAAAACCTTTACAATTTGGTTAATTTGCTGACCGATCAAAGGATTCAATCATTTTCAAGAAATATAAAACCTAAATCATCACTGGCGGTCTTCGTTTCCCAAATATTACACTATTACACGACGGCTTTTGTTACTTACACTGTTAAAAACTATTACGATCTTGCACCAAAATATAGTACCCATTTAGCTGCAACCAACATTTGGTGCTTAGTTTCACCATTTTACGGTGTTACCACGTAAACCATTTAGTGGTGAAACGTTGCACCAAAACTCATAACGTTGTATTAAATTCAAAATTAGAGTTTTCTTACTATTTTTGTAGCGAAGCTGGCAACCCTCCGATCCCAAAATGATTTTTTTTTTACTTTTCTTTGATAAATCCACCGATAAGGTTCGAACGAGGAATTCTCTGATTCATAGCTGAACGCCTTTATCGACTTGGAGACGGAGGCCCTTGTTCATCGTTGTCTTCCTTGGGGGAGATTCCTCGGCTGGTTGATGTAGCGACAACGAAACTTTCTGTTGCAGTTAAAGAGGTTGAACTGGTTATTGGTGAAGCCTCTGCTTTCTTCCGATAAAGAAGTTTGAGTTCAACCTAGATTCCACCATAATATGGTGTGATTTGCTGCAGACATCTGTTTTGCACCAAGATATGGCACATCGTTGAACTGAAATTGTTAACAGTGTATGTAACACCAGTAATCTGTATAATCAAATTTGAATGTTTTACCATTAAACCGTGTTAACCTCCGCAGATGCGAAACAAACTTTTACCTAAACCAATACCTAACTGGTCACAGAACTTTTCCCGTCCATCAGGCCCGGCTAATCCACGGCAATCCCATTTGACCTTTCGATGATGATGAAGGGGATATACACCACTACATATACGATTGTGCGGAGTTTGATTTCATATACTTCCTCTAAATTTACATGAAAACTCTTCTACTAAACAGAAAATATGTAAACTTTTTTCAAACTGTTGTGCAATCCTTAATGGAGAAAATTCACATTTAAACGGTTGCATTCATGACAACAGGCTCCCTTAACGTTTATGCACGTAACTTCCAGGTTTGCCATTTCTGACTTTCACATATAAAAAATGAACTCAAAAATGCATCAAAACTTTTACTTGCAGCACAAATGTTTTAATTGCCCAGTTGTAAAACTCATACAGTGGAAATGTCACAACCCTTACTGGAATTTTATTTTGTATTTTGTTCTATGTTATGTGTGTATTTTCTATGTTTCATGTTTGTATTGTCCCCCCCCCCTGAGAGTGATTACTCCCCAGCATGGTGAAAATTTTGTAACCCTTTGAACTAAATGTATTATATGTAATATTTACAAGAGCGTGTTGCTCCACCATATTATGGTGTTTAAAAAACATTGTAAACGATTTGTAATTTGCAGTCTGCATGTCACGGCAAAACCTCTTACTCTTTCGAAGTTTGCAAAGGTTTGAAACAATCGTTCGACTGAGGTGGGTTGCCGTTGTTGAAACTGTGTCACATTAAGACACCTGTATATCCTTCGGGAGTGGACAGGTTACTTAATAAAATACCATTAAACCGTTCTCAAACTATTTTGTAAGACGAAAGATTATATTTAAAAATAAAAAACTTTTTTGAACTCGTGCAATATCAAAGCGCAAGAATTTTTCGAAACACGCATCAATATTTTGAACATTTTAATGGGAATATTTAAAAACCATTTTTTATATATAAATAAATATGGTTAAAACTTACAAAAATATATTTAAATATATATCTTCTATACACATCAGATGCCACCGTGGCCGAGCGGTTAAAGGCGTCAGCTGGGAAGAATAAGGTTCCCGGTTCGATCCCAAAAATTGACAAAGAAAAGTAAAAAGTAGTGATCTTGTGATCTGAGGGTTGCCAGATTCGCTACAAAATACTAGAAAAGTCGTCCTGATCATCCGCAAAAATTAACGGCGTGTATACGGGACTGGTGCACGAAAAATCTGATCGCGGTCCAAATACCCGACGTCTATTGAGGGTGTTGGGTGCCAGTTCAGGTGTTTCCTCGTCATCTGACCATGGTTTAAAAATACGAGGCATCATTCCCGGGTCTTACCTTCGAGATAGGCTCCGAACCGTCCCCAATAGCCCACTATGCAGCTGTAATGCGACGTTAATTAATAAAAACCAAAACCAAACCTATACACATCAGAAATTCCTAATTGTGCATTTTTGATACAGTTGTTGAACTTATAAAACGACCTTAAAAAGTTTTTAGCTGACATACCTCAGACAGACAAACATCAAACCTTTATATTGACTAATATGGTCATATATCTAAAAATATCATCAAAATAGAGAAATTACTGTCAAGATTATTACATTAATATCATTTTGCACCATTGACCTTGAAGAGGAAGGTCACTGCCTAAATGAGATTTTGAAAAACAACCCCCATCCCCCCTTCCCTTAATAAGAAAAATATATTTCTGACTAATATCACCAAATGGCGCTAAGGAGAAAAATTCGGTAAATACTCTGTGTAAATATATACATATATATAGAGTGTCTGTGGACTCGTTTTTATACAAATCTAAAGTTTCATTCGGAGGCAACTGTTTTTTCCGGACAACGCCGGGCACGTCAGCTATTAGTGAATATAATAATATTGACTGATAATTGAGTTCAATTATCAGAGGTTAATTATTACGGAATACTTACCATCGCAACCTTTAATCCCCAATTTCAACCGAACCTCTGAACTCATCTGATTTCCACTACCACTAATTCGAAGACAAACCATTCTTCAACAATACCAACCGCACACAACTCACTCTCCGTCAATCCCAAATCTCTGGCAGTGCAAATAAGCCATAAATGTCAAATATTGAACTCACGTATATCTTATACAGGAATTACACCACACAGCTTCGAGGTAACATTAACGCACAATGAGCAAATACGCAGACGATTTTCGCGGGGTTCATATTCGTGATTGGCCAGCCAGTCCGGTAGAATTGCATCGCGGCTTGTCCGCATAGAATAAGCCAGAGGCTATCTGGGCTAATTAAATATAGAGAGGGGGGTGCTTTCTAGCGAGGCCAGCTAGTTTTCGTCTGCATTTCTCGGAACGAAGGGTATTTGTGTTTTGTTTCTGTCTTCTTTGGTTTTTTTTGTTTATTTTTTTTGGTGGGAGTATTGGTGGTGGAATCCAAATTATTGGTCGTTTTGTTTATTCCCAGGGGGATCTTGGCTGGAAAGCGTATTGCTGCGTCATGTCAAAAGAATCTATTTAGGTACAAGAAGGATAGGAATATCTTCATTGTTTCTTGGAATTGTATTGATCTTAGATAGTCTGAAGATCTAGGAGGGACGACTAGAATTGCTTTTTAATTCTGTGAACTTTAATTCAGTATGAAGCGAAAATTAGTTGGTTGGTTAAACTAATGTCACATTGGAGCTGCACAATGAACGATTGTGAAAGTTCGGGATCAATCTCAAAGGAATGTTTTTACTCTGGACCGTTCCAATTTTTTGCGGGGCCCGGTAGCCCAGTGGATTAAGGAGTTCAGCTTGGAATCAGAGGATTTCTAGTTCGAGCCCATGCGATGGATTTGACAAAGAAAACTAAAAAAAGTAGTGATCTTGCGATCAGTGGGTTGCCAGATTTGCTACAAAAATATTAGAAAATCGTCCAGAACATCCAACAAATTATATAGGCGTGTATGCGAGACTGGTGCACTATAAATATGATCAAGGTCCAAAGTCCTGACGTTTATTGAAGTTGCGTCGGATGCCAGCTCAGGTGTTGTCTTCGTCATCTGACCATGGTTCACAAAATACGAGGCATCGTTCTCGGGTCTTTCCTTCGAGACAGGTCCCGAACCGTCGTTAAAAGCCCACTCAGCAGCTCTAGTGTTAGAGTTAGCCAAACCAACCATTGTTTAGCAACGTTATTCAATATCTATATATATTATACAATTTAATAATATGTCTGAACTCATCCTATTTCTGACCAAACCATGTACTCTGGCGGTTATAAAAAGAGCAAAATTGTCAATATATATATATATATATTAATAAGTATTATTTAATTACATGAACCTTCCAGGAAACACTCAAGCGCTTGCTTTACATTTAAAAAATATATCACCATCGAATATTTCTATAAATTTAACCCTCTGATGATCATGGACGTGATATCACGTCCAGAAATCTCCAGTTTTCCATCAATGCATCCAATTTTTTTAACTCATAAAAATACTCCATTTTACAATATTTTTAAAACCTAATTTTGTTAAGTATAACTTAAAAGCTGTCTCTTTACAGAGAATAAAAATTTCAGTAAACATATGAATGTGCACTCCTAGGAAAAAAAATATTTAGACTTCGAAACAGTGAAAACAACTTTACAATTGTTAGTAGCTTAAAAAGTTCCATCAGCGGATTAAACAGTTCCATGTGTTTAAAATCATCCTTAAAATAGTAATTTAAAGATATTTAACCAAGTACAAAACATTGCCAGACATTATCACCTTATTTCGTTATGTTAAACAGCTTTAATTACAGCTATATCTTGAATAACCAAATTGTAAATGCTCAGACATTATCAGTGTCAAATAAACACAAAAAATTCGAAAATAACACAGTCAACATTTTGTGCTTACACGACATTTTGTTTACATGCAAATCAAAATGGTGAGTGACAAATCATTCCATCAAAACCAAAATCCCATTCTTCGCGTTAAACTATCCTGACAATATTCTCTCCATTTTTTTTTAAATATCACCTCATTCCTCAGCATAGAACACAAACACATGCATCGGAAAACAGCAGCTAATGAATTAACACACAAACATCACCACCAACGACAAACACCCCTTCAACCAGAAAATCCCACATCCATGAACCCATCTCACTCTCCGGGATCATATTCATGAATCTCATTCCCCGGAATCTTGCGAAAGATCTCAATTCTGAAAGTGGCTCCTATAAATGCGATGACCATGTTGTTGCTGCGACACAAAGGAAGGGGGAGGGGGAGGATGGTATAAAAAGGGGGGGGGGTCTTTTTTGCTGAAGAATTCCCCCTACATCCCTGCGTGGTGAGGATGGTGATATATTTCCCCATCCCCCCCTCGACATGTCAGAATTTGTTGCTTTTGCACCGATAAGCAGGGGTTCTTAGATGTCTTTCTTAAGAAGGAGCCCTTGCTGTTAGATGGGGTGGCCCCGTTTATCTGATGACGCTTTAACGAGGCACTGGAACAAGGGTTGGAGATTATCTTGGCTGTGATGCGTTCGTATCGTTTGCATGTCTTTGAAGTTGTTTCGGATAATTCGAAAATTAATGAAGGGAGTTGGTTTTATTATATATAAGGTGTTTGGGTTATCTAATGGTTTAATAGATATGCTTTCGTTTGTTTTTAACCATCTGACGTTATCATAGAAGTGGTATCACATCTAGGGATCTTCAGTTTTTCTAACAATATGCCCAATTTTTAAATTCAGAAATTTCATTTTACAATATTTTTTTAGTTTCAAGGTTTAAAGTAAAACTTGTGATCAATCTCTTTATGATTATTTTTTTTAAAAATTAAAGCATACAGAGGAAAAATTATTTAAATGTCCAGTCCGTTGAAACAACTTCACATCGCAAAAATCGTTTGGGCGTCAGTAGGATAATTAATTGTAAAATTTTATTCTCTTTAAATAATCTATTTCCAGAATAAATCTAGTTTTAGTTGTGTTATCGTGTTAAAAAGTGTAGTGTTTTTTCAAAAGAGACTCGCGTAATAAAGAATTTTCCTAAGTGGTTAATGATTATACAGTTTTAAAATAAATTATTAAAATAATCTTAGATTGTCAATCATTTATAGCAGAATATTATCAAATTTTAAAATATAATTCACAATTGAACTTCGGGCTGCATACACACTGAGACCAACGTTATAAAAAACAGTACACAAAATTTAATAAAAAGGGTGGATACTGTTAATATTTTATCCAAATGTTTCAAAATTTAAGAAGATGCAAACTTCAAATTTCTCCATCATAAACGAACATTTTCGCATTATACATTTAACTTTTCACTACACACATTATATTTCTATTCGAAACAAATATTAAGCACGCAAAATACCTTAAAGAGAGCTTAAAAAATATTTTTTAAATATTTGAAAACCAAATTGACTCTTAAGGTGGACATACACTCTAGAAAATGCGAAAATCAATAAAAATTACAATATATTTTTTTATCTTATATTATTCTTTAATTCATTACCTTTCAGATGATACCATGATTGAATAAACATTACAAAACTTTGTTTTATTTACAAAGAGTAATCCTAGGGCTCCGCTTGCAATGGATAATATGTTTTGGGAACTTGAAACTCAATTTCTGAAGAATTGAATTTTAATATATGTCGCTTCATTCCAAACATGATAACTGAAGTTTGCTTAAACTTTTTTTTTAATATTTATTCACTCAACTATATATTATTAGTTGTGATATGCTATGAACTTTAATCATAAAGATTCGTTAAAAAAGGATTTTTAGTAGAATTCTAAAGTTTGAAATTTGAAAATAGTGCAATTGATGTTTTTTTGGAATCTCGAACTAAATATTTTTTTTAAAAAAACTTTAAATGCTTTAAACTTTTTGGAGGTTAATAACGTTAAGGAGATTACAACGAGTATTTTACAACAAAAGTTATGCTTCTGGATTAATTACAAAATGCGTTAACAAGTTTGAATAAACATGCTAATTAACTCATAAAATGTTAATTAACTAATTGACATTTAACTTTATCAGATTTTTTTATAATAGATCATCATGACTTTTAAGGTAGTTTCACTCATGAAAAAAATTAGATTTTAAAATTAATATTTTTTAAAGAAATTGTTCAAGTGTGTACGTACACCATAAGTATTTCAAAAACATCTGGTTCTCAAGAAACGTAGTAAGACAACGTAACAAACAAAATAATTCATTTGAACGCTTATCAAAACATTTGTATGTGTAATTGCTTAGATAAAAAAAATGTAGTAAATAACTTCGATCCAATGATTATATTTGACAAAAATAGACAGTGATGTACGTGCCATGACCTACTCCAATGTGGGTTCCCAAACCAAACGTTCACTTTCTTTACATGTAGTGGGATTTGGAGGCTAAAAACACTCTAAATCTGGTGAGTAGTTTAGTTTAGCCATCTTTAGATGACTTTTTTGGGTTTTGGTCTTCTTTGAACCACCAATCAGTAAAGAGTTCAAACCAAATTCAATCCAAAACCAATACCCGATTTAAAATTTAGGTTGAATATTTTTTGTCTAAGTCAAAATTGAAAAATTACATTACTATAAAAAGCGTCATAAAATGGAATTTTAGCAAGTTAAAGTTTCGCCTTATATATTTGTCTTAATTTTCGTATTACATCCCATATAAATCAAAACTATGATTTTTGTCTCCGACTACACCTACCTGATTATTGTTTAAATATTATTAGAAAATCGGTAAGTACCACCAAATATGATATTGAACATTCGAAACCAGAATGGTGTAAAGGTGTACCACTGTTTTTATTTTTGGAATTTCTTAAAGAGTCCCAAAAAGGTTTTTTTATACACTTTAAGATTCTTTAAAATTGAGATTTTGGAACATTTCTATAAAATTTTATGAAATGGCACAAATTTTGGAACTTTTCTTTTTTTTCCAAATTTAAATTAAGTGTTTTTGCGAATTCACCAAAAATAAACCATTAAGAGCCGTAAGAGTACATATAGATATCAATTTGAAAAATAATGTATGTTGAAAGATACTACGCACAGTTGAAGAAGAAGATTATGGTTTAGGAATTAATATCATCTTATACAATGATTCATGATTCTTTAAGGGAAATAAATAATCGTTTCGTATTAATCTCAATATTTAAGATATATTTTTTCATTGATTTGTGTATCATTTCAAAACAGCCACTGAAAATGTTAAAAAAAATATTCACGTTAAAAAAGAATTAAACTGATGCTTCCGTCATTTCACAAAGAAACAAACTGCAAACAAACAAAATTTTATTTACGATTTAATACTATCATAATTGTTATATCAGGTCTTGAAATATAATATCTAGATTAGCATTAAGCCTCAATTCAATTTCATTTCCGTCCAAATCCATCTATGCATTAATTAATTAATGGCTCCCTCGGAACAGCGCTCGGCATCCAAGATCCTCTAAAATTGAAACTCAATTAAATATTTATTCAAATCGACCAAATGAGATTAAGCCCTGTTGCGATGAAAGTCAACATCTAGCCTTGAATAAAGCTTTTAGAGTTTAGTTAGTTAGTCCTGTGGAAGACAGACTTGTATTCCGTTCAATTTAATGTTGTCCGTAATATGAACATTGGCTGTGTAAACTGAAAACGCTGTTCTGTCTATTTATACTTTTAATTCAAACTGTCTTTAATGCTAGAGTTGGGTATTTCTTAGCTTTTCTAAGAATGTTGGGCTCGAGATTTTCACGGGTATCTCTAATGAATTCATCGCTTGTTAATTAAATATTATATATATATATATATATATATATATATATATATATATATATATATATATATATATATATATATATATATATATATATATATATATATATATATATATATATATATATATATATATATATATATATATATATATTCCTCCTCATACCAGAGTTAATCGCATATACCAATTTAGAATTCGTCTTTAAAATTGTCCTATAAAGGTTTTTTTATAACTTATGGTTTTAAATATCTTTTATAGTTATAATGTACTAAAATAGTTATAATATATAAATGGAAAAAATTAAAAATTACTCCATTAAATTTATAATTTTTTAAGTAAAATACGCTGTAAACTTCATAAAGTTGCGTTCTGTAGTTAAGGTTTATTGTAAAGTCCGGCACTCGAAATCAATTAAATTTTTACTTGTTATAGTATATTCACTTTTCACCGTTGATTTTAAATGATATGACTGTTGCCACTTTCCTTGGACACCATAAAATTGTATAACATTCGAATGGAACATCGTACAGACTAAAAAATATTCACGTTAAAATTCTTATTTTTCACACTTACATTTTATTTATAAACAAACAAACAAACATCCTGATAGAGTTTTGGGATTTTCAGCCTTATAAATAAGATATTGGAAATAGACTTGTATATATTCCTTTCCGAATAATATATTCTCTTTAAAATGTCTGATAATACCTATCGCCAATTAATTACTATGTTAAAATTAGCTTCTTTTAATTGTCCAGTTTTTTTTAAAGATTTTTTCATACAGATGTATAATTAATCATTTTGCCTACACTATCGATTTAGACTCGCAGTAAAAGAATTCGGGTAGCTTTCAGATTGGCATATTCTCATATATTCATAAAACCTCAATTTAGACTAATATATAAGTACTAGACTGCTAACTACTCTCTC
This sequence comes from Troglohyphantes excavatus, assembly GCA_963932185.1. Lineage (NCBI taxonomy): Eukaryota > Metazoa > Arthropoda > Arachnida > Araneae > Linyphiidae > Troglohyphantes > Troglohyphantes excavatus. Next base: position 44,133,599 of record OZ010674.1, read on the forward strand.
CTACGTCTACAAACGTCCATATCTGGTAAATAACTAAGCAAATTTATAATCTTGATAATATAACTAAAATTAAAAGTAACTAACTAAAAGTAAAGTAACTAAAAGTAAATACGATCGCAAAACACTAGAAACTAAAATGGGACCTCGGACCTCTTTTTTATATATGCTCATGGAATTTTAAAATTTTCTGATCATATATACGTTTCAATTTTGTTTAAACTTAAAAATGAAGGAAAGAAAAAAAAGCCGAAATACATTTTATAATTTCGTTTAAATTTACTAAGAATATGGATGCAAATTTACCCAATAAATACATAGAAAAGATAGCAAAATAATCAGAAGTTTAATTTTTTTTGTCCCTTGTACATTTAACACTCAATTAAACTCGTGAGCACATTGTAGTAACTAAGTAACTACAGTCAATTAAGTTAGTTAAATTATCTTTCTTTTTAGTTCATAATTTCGTCCAAATTTGGCTGCAGACTTGATATGTTCACTCTTACATAAATAAATAAATATTAACATTTAGTCTGTTACGATATTTGTTTTTCATGTAACAGCAGGTGGAAAATGCAATGAGCACATTTATAAGTTTTGCAAAAGGGGTCAAATACTTTAAAGCTTTCCTGGCCAGTTGTTTTTCGTCACTGTGAAGAGTTAACCAAAATTCAATTAATTATCATCTTTAAAATCACTTTTCATCTTGAAAAAAATATTTTCAATGCATGTTAACTATTTTTTCTTTTGTGATCCCCTAACATTGCAGACCACAATTTGTTAAACACTGTTCTAGAGTAACTCTTATTATTCTTAATGCGAACTATTTAATATATAGTTGAAATAACTAATCTATAAATAAATATATATATATATATAACTCAAAAAAAGATTGCTTATTATTTAAAATATTTATTTTTTAATTCTTAACACAATTTAACTGTGAAAATTTTAAAGAAAAGCTTTTCATCCTAATGAAAATCAGATTTAATAGTACAGTTATGAAATGGATGAAATTTGTGTATTCCAGACAGACATCAGAATCCGCACGTCCCATGGTTTGCGGAAACAGCTGCCAACTTGACCGTGGCTGAAGGCAGGACGGCCACGCTTCCTTGCGTAGTAGAAAACCTAGGAAACTTCAGGGTAAGATAAATAAACTGTTTCGTGTGTCGTGTCCATAATCCGAGTGTATTATCAAAGCGTCCTTGATTGTTTATTGGTAGTACTAAGAAGCGGGTCAGATGACGGGAGTTAACATTGACGTTCGGGAATATTCGTTGGCCGCTAGAGGCGCTGATACCAACCCCTGTTCTTTGGTTTGTTTACATATAAAACGTTAACTAACGTTTATATAAAACGTTTTAAACGCAACTCTGTTTTTAATGTCGATTCGAGATTGCATTTTAATCTAAATTTGTGCAAATATGGCTTATGTCTTTAACGCTTCCACCTCTATAAGTTGCTTTATGATTTGTTCCACTACTCTATAAGTTATTTGGAACATTTTTAAATGTACATTAACAAGGACTGACAATATAGTTTTATTACTTTTTAACATTACCACACCTTGCCATTAAAACATATTATATATATATATATATACTATATATATATTCATATATATATATAGTATATATCTATCTATCTATCTATCTATCTATCTATCTATCTATATATATATATATATGTATATATATATATATATATATATATATATATATATATATATATATATATATATATATATATATATATATATATATATATATATTATATATATATATATATATATATATATATATATATATATATATATATATATATATATAGTATATATATATACATATATATATATATATATATATATATATACTATATATATATATATATATATATATATATATATACATATATATATATATATAATATATATATATATATATATATATATATATATATATATATATATATATATATATATATATATATATATATATATATAGTATATATATATAGTATATATATATATAGTATATATATATATATATATATATAATATATATATATACTATAAGTCGACAAATCATCATTTTAAGAACATGTTTAAATCAAATAAAAAATATTTAAACTGCTTTTTAAACCGAAACCCATCAAAGAAGCTTTAATTAACCCAACGGAAAAGGGGTTGGTAAAAGCGCCCCTAGCGGCAGTCGGAGATTCCGTAAAAACGGGCGATGTGACACGCTTCTAAGTACGTGTTTACGTGCTGCATCAAGGACGCTTTGGTATCATCTTTAATGAATCTGGGCTCTTCCCCTACAGCTCGCGTGGATACACAAGGATCGCCACAATCTCTTGACTCTGCATGACAAGATCATAACCCGCAATCCCCGCATTACGATCCACCACAACAACTACAGGTCGTGGTGGCTGGAGATCGGCGAAGTGAAGCTGGAGGACAGCGGCCAGTACATGTGCCAGATCAACACGGCTCCCATGATGAGCCAGACCAGGCACCTCGAAGTGGTCGGTGAGTGCCCAGAAACTTTCTACTTTCGAAAGATTTTATAACAATAGCTGTTGAGGTTTGGTTTGATTAATTAACGTCGCATTAGAGCTGAAAATGGGCTATTGGCGACGGTTCGGGCCTATCTCGAAGGAAAGACCCCGAGCCCCAGTTGCTCAGTTGGTAAGGCGTTCAGCTACTAATCAGAGGATTGGTGGTTCGAATCCGTGAAATGGACTTGACATAGAAAAGTAAAAAAGTAGTGATCTTGCGATCGGAGGGTTGCCAGCTTTGCTACAGAAGTACTAGAAAGTCGTCCAGAATATCCAACAAATTATACTGGCGGGTATACGGGACTGGTGCACGATAAATCTGTTCGGGGTCCAAAGTCCCGACGTCTATTGAAGGCGTTGGGTGCCAGTTCAGGTGTTTCCTCGTCATCTGACCATGGTTCGAAAATAACGAGGTGCATGTATGAATGTGTGTGTGAATGAGTATGTGTTCCCGGGTCTTTCCTTCGAGATTGACCCTGAACCGTCGCCAATAGCCCACTGTGCAGCTCTAGTGCGACGTTAATTAACCAAACCAAACCAAACGAAGGAAAGACCCAGGAACGATGCCTCGTATTTTAGAACCAGGGCAAGGAAAACACCTGAGCTGGCACCCTATGCAACCTCAATAGGCCTCAGGACATTGGACCCTGAACAGATTTATTGAGCACCTGTCCCGTATACAAGCCAGAATAATTTGTTGGATGTTCCGGACGACTTTCTAGTATTTTTGTAGCGGAGCTGGCAAACCTCCGATTGCAAGATCAGTACTTTTGTCAAGTCTTGGTTGTCATTGTCGATATTTCTTGGCTTGGTTTGGTTAATTAACGTCGCAGTAGAGCTGCACAGTGGTCTATTCGATATTTATTGAAAGTGATTTATGAAGGCAACCTATTTAGGCTAGCATCTGCTCTATTTATTCATTGTGCTTATTATTGAGTACAAGTCTTTTTTTAAAATTGAAACTTATGTATTCGGAGCTAAGATAAGCATCGAACGTAATCAAAAATGAGTACATTTTACTTAGTTTTGAGTAACAGTTTTTAACCGTGTAATAAATTACTGGCAATATCCTATTCAAATTGAATTGAAAATTTTGGGTGTATACTTCCAAATCTTTCTTTATTCATAAGAATTGTGCGTTCAAAAACTACTCCTTCGCGCTGCTGTATTGTACTATCGGTTTCACCCCTTTCCCTCCTATCAGCTGGCTTCATTTTCCTTCTATGTAGGTGAATTTCTATGGCCTCTCCTGTTCCTGCTATCCTCCTAGAGTATTCTCCTTATAATTAGCCTTCGGAGTATGTTGCTTGGTATGTTGTGTGCCATTGCAAAAATGTGGTGTCAAGAGAAATGTCGCCAATAAATCTAATAAAACATATTTTTATTAAACACTCGTAATGTCAGTATGGCGCCAAGCCCTCAATCATTAATAGCAGCAATTACAGGTTAGATTACTGTGGTCATGGTTAGAGAATGGATACATATCAGGGATTTATTGCAAAATCTTTCACTTGATGGTCAGAAACTATACCAATTAAACCAGAAGATTCGGTTATTTTCTAAGTAATGCCTTCACTATAACTATAAATGTAAGTGAAAAATAACAGGACTGTTACCTAAGATGAGGCATAAAACTCCTTTAATACTTAAAACTTTACTGAGAAAATCCCATGTTAAATGTTTTGACGGTAATTATATAAAAGTGTCATAATTCCATTAATTTTCAGAAAAGCGAGTAGCAAATTGAATGTTTGATAGTCAGGAACTATAGCAATTAAACCAGAACTGTGTTTAAATCAAAAATGTAAATTCGGTTATTTTCAAATTTACATCAACTTTAATTGTGCTTAATTTTAATTTGATTTTATCAAAGTTGGTATCAAGACTCGAGCGCAATACCCTTTGTTATAATCACAAATGTATAAATAAAACCTATATAAAAAACATCGTAATTCTTTTTTCGGAAATTTTGCAGTAGGAAATTAATGCAGACACGTAGGTATAAATTTTTCATGGGGGTGGTTCAGTGACTGAGTAACTTATCCTCCCTTCAACCCCCCCGCCCCCCCCCCCCAAAAAAAAATTAAAATTTTTATTCAAGTAAACAGGAATACGTTGGCATATAAGTATCGAAACAGCTACATTTGTCATTTATTTTTCATGAAATCGTTACTAATATCAGTCATTAACTATTTTTAAAATTAGTCCCTAATTATGAAATTAATTTAGGGAACAAATTTATATTTTCCTTGTTTAAAATAATATATATGTATCCCGTTTTAAAATCTTTCCTCTTCGCCGAAATTTAAATGCCTTATAATGAAATACGATGACGTCATGCTACGCTTAGTTCGAGATAAAAATAACATCAAAACATGTTTTTGAAGCCCTTTGAAAATTATTTTCCGGAATAGGACCCCCGGAAAATACCAGGTTTTCCCTCATGCAACTCAACAAGAAGTATTATACTAAAAAAAATTTAATTTTTCTAGATTTTTAAAGTATACTTATGATTTTTACAGTAATTCGATTTTTAATTTTTTTTTCTTGACTTTCAATGGGAGGGGTTTGAACCCCATGAACCACCCCCTTACCTATGTGCCTGAATTAATGTATGTGGGTTTTTTTTCCACGAATCAAATGACACTTTGCATTTGAATAGAGATATCCTTGTTACATTGAACGGGATATCCTTGTTAGTTTCTCCATAGGGTAGCCGTACATTTTTGGGCGATTTTCAAAATGGGCGATGTTTAGCTGTATATCACATTTAGCCGTATTGACATAGTAAAACATTATGTTGCCCAATAACTTCTCTTATATTTTAAACATACCTCTTTATTAGCGACAAAGTACTTAAAGTATAGCAAAAAGTAGGGTGTATTATGTGTAGTTAAACAACAAGACAATGACCATCCACCAACAATTTGTCACTACGAAAATGTCACCATGTCGTAAAGTTTAGCCAAAGAATATTATCTTGAATTAATAATGACATAATACTATTCAAAATATTCGATTTCTATCTAAAAAAAATTATAATTAAACGTTATTTGTATAATATTTTTGTATATGTACGAGTTTTTTCGTTTTTTATATAAACACAAGTTTTTTCTATAAATACGAGTTTTCCGTTTTTTTAATTATACGTATTTTTTCGTACTTTATATAAATACGAGTTTTTTCGTACTTTATATAAATACGATTTTTTTCTTTTTTTGTATAAATACAAGTTCTTTTGTACTTTGTATAAATACGAGTTTTTCCGTTTTTTGTATAAATACGAGTTTTTTCGTACTTTGTATAAATACGAGTTTTTCCGTTTTTTTGTATACATACGAGTTTTTTCGTTCTTTATATAAAATTCGTTCTTTGTATAAATACGAGTTTCTTCGTTCTTTGTATAAATACGAGTTTCTTCGTTCTTTGTATAAATACGAGTTTCTTCGTTCTTTGTATAAAATTCGTTCTTTGCATAAATACGAGCACAAAACCAAGTTTGTTAATGGAATAAATTAAAATCGTTTCTAATTCTAATGTGGAATTTTAATGGGCGACATGCGAAGACAATATGCGAATGTACGAAATTAAATCGCCTTGATTTTGTAAAATAGTTAAAAATAGTAAAAATTCCATACATTGAGTTCTATCTAGCCATTGTCTGTTAATTTAAAATCCTTCATTAGAAGAGCAATTTCCTATTTCCGCCATAACACCATTTACTATTATGGCACTTTGTGAAAGTACGCATTAAAACAGCGATATGTGCTTTGAGCTCCTTCCTGCCATAATTCCAGTAAATGTAGTATATAAAATAAACTTATCTCAATGGAAAGTTAATTTTCCATTATAAATCATTCCATTGTTATTACTTTTTTCAATAATCCAAATATTCTTATTTCTGGAACTTATATCTAATGATATGAATTTAGGAAAAAATAATTGTATCCATTTATAGTAAGTAGCACTTCAATAAGAGAAATTAATTAGTTTCATTAACTATTTGACATTTAACATATTAAGAGCTGTGGAACGCGTAAATTTTATTTGGGTTTATCGATTGTGCATGATTATCTTAGATTTTTTTTACAAAATAAAATATTCTATATTTTTTATCTCTATGACGTCTAAAGAAATGAAAATAAATATTTTTGGTTAAAGTTTCAACACTTTTTTGGCATTTTTAGGCACTTTACTTTTAATAAAATATTTTTTATTAGTTATTTTTATCCATTAAGATATCGCTTGAGTGTCTCAATTTCAAAACCTATCTTTTCAACTTTGGTAAACAAGCCCATGACTTTTTGTTTTCGTATTACATTTTATTTCCGCACCTGGAATGAAAAAGAGTATGATATTTAATATGCAAAATAACATACTTTGCTTAATTCCAGCTTCAGAAATAACATATAATTCGAAAGGAAACAAATGTGATTTAAAAATGAGGTGGACTTGTTCTCCGAAGTAAAAAAAAAATGTTTTAGAATTAGGCGGCTATTTGATACGAGAACTTAGTAATACATTTTTTTAGTGTTCATGTAACATAACACTAAGAGCGCCGTCAAAATTCAACATTTAAACTTTTGCCGTTTGATAGATGTCTTTCGAATTAAATTTTTTAAGGAATTATCTTCGAAAATTACACATAGATTTTCAATTATGACTAGTTCGTTCGATTCAGATAGTGTACACAATTAGTAATATAAAATACTAGCCAACTGTATAGGAAACTATCTAATTAGTAATGGAAACAAAACAAATTATCTGATTTTCATTCTTCATTTCTCAAATTGTATGAAATTTGGCCCATACATACATTCTTCTTGTAAGTAATAGTTCTAGTATATTAAACTAACAAGCCTAAAATTATATTATTTCTTGTTTAACACCGAATCTATAATAATAAAAGAGATATTTTTTTTAAAAAACAAACATACATATTTATGTATCTAATTGTCACATTCGTGACCTATGCTTTTCCCTAATGCAATGAGGGGAGGTACCCTGCCTCTTGTAAACTTGGAGACGACCCCAAGAGCGGGGAAGAAGCGTGCAGAAATTTGCATAGTCTTAGGCGTGGCTACTCTCGTGGGGGACTTTTGACCAATGGAGTGAATGACTTCGGGTTAAACAAATCGGAGGCCTGAGTGCCCACTAAAGCATTCGGACATCTTAGCGTATGGCGATCTAGGGGGTGTATTTATAAAGTTGTTGACTGAGGGTTTTTTGCGAGAGGGGTTTAGAGAGAAGACCTGAGATCGATAGTGAACGGATGCCAGGAGACGGTATGCAGGGTGGTTTGTTATAACGCCAGGACCGTGAGAGAATGACGAGAGTTGCGATGGAATGTACATATCCGGGTAAGACTTCCTCCCTTTTTGCCACCCAATTTAACTTGTTTTAATGGTTTTGACGTGTACTGAATTAAGTGTATTCAAGGAAATTGTTGATTAAAGTCTAGATCAGCTCTATTCTTAGTTATGTTATTATTGCGGCATAATCACTCATCTAATATAACCTGGGGTCACTGGGAAGTGACATTATTTGGTGTCGTGACCATAAAATTAGTTGATTACTAATGGTCATAAGGAATTAATTAACTTTGAGGGTTTTAAGTAAACGGGAATTGATTAAATTTAATTATGGCGAGAAGAAACGCTAGACAAGCGGACCCGATCCCGATGCAAAATAGCAATTTAAATGGGCTCGCACTTCTTTCTAACACTTTTGACGGGGATAAGAATGAATGCAGGTTCTTTTTCAGCCAGTTTGAAAATATCGCTAACCTTTCACAATGGAGCGAAATTGAAAAAGTCACAATTCTGCGTAGTAAATTAAAGGGCAACGCCATTAGACTCATCACATCAGATCCCAACTTACTAGAGAGTGTAAATTATGAGGAGGTAAAAGGAGCGATAATGAATCATTTTTCGGAAGAGGAAAACCTTACTTCCAGACAGTTAAAATTTTCGAGTTGCGAGATGCGCGAAGGGGAATCGGTAAAAAACTATGCTCAAAGATTGACGGTATTGGCAAACGATTATTTAGCCAGGGACGGTGAAATACCCAATGCTCAAACACAGCAGGTATTAGACAAATTAAAGGTGTCAAAATTTATTGGGGGTTTAATTGTGGAATTACAGAGGGAAGTTTTAAGGGCCAATCCGGTCACCTTTCAACAGGCATTAGATGCGGCTATTTCAGCTCAAACAGCTATGGAATCGTTCGGTATTTTACAGGCCAATTCATTTAAAATTAATTCTATGCACGCCCGGCAGGCAGATATAAAACCCGAAAATTTAGAGGAACAGTTTAACAGAATGAGAATAGAACAACAGAGACCTGCGATATTCTGTTTGGCATGTGGGGAAAACTCCCACATTTTAATAAATTGCGAGGTGTACAAGGAATACACTTTTGCCGCTCAACAGTACCAAAGGAGAAATAGCGAGCACCACTTTCAGAATAGAGGTCAGACCAGGGGGGCTGGATTTCGAAGATGGCAAAGTGAAGAAAATCGTGATAGAGGCGAATCAGAGTTCGACAGAAGAAACTGGGAAGGCCCGCCGGAAAACTTCAATTCAAGAGCTAGGGGATATCGCGGCCAAAACAGAGGAAGGGCGAACGGACACGCTCCATTCAGAGGCAATAACGGTAACCGGGATTTTTTAGGGCACGGCAGGAGAGGTCGACAATAAGAACCGTCTCCTGTAGTGATAATATTGAACTCGGAGAGCGAGAGATATCGCCGGAAAGAATCTGCAACGTAACGGGTCAGAATAAAAATAGTGTCAAACTCCCTGTAATTAAAGTAAAGGCTGATTCTGTGGAATTCATTTGTCTACTTGATAGCGGTAGTTCGGTATCAATAATCAACCTAGAAACGTACAGGAAAATTCAGGCTATACAAAAGACTAAAAACATAGCATCCAACGTTAACATAAGAACCATAACAGGCTCAACAGTAAAGTTTTTGTATTGTGCCGAGTTAAAAATTAAAATAGGCAATAAAAGAATCAAACATGAATTTTTTGTAACAGTGGACAATTTTTCGAATGAGTATTCTGCAATTCTTGGTTATGATATTTGCATGAAATATAGGGTAACAATAAACTTACGCGAGGGCCTTTTAAGAATTGATGAGTCAGAGGTACCTTTGGGAGAAGCCGGGCAGGAGTTTTCTGGTGTTTTGGAGTCTTTTGTAGCACTAAATAGAAAATATACGTTAAAACCGGGTGAAACTAGGATGTTAGAAGTTATTTCAAGCAATAAGGAATTAAACGACCAAGCAAAAGTGAAGTTTCAACCCAAAAACTTAAAACAAGAGATTGAAATATATTCTTCTATTAATGCACTAAATGGGAACATGACCCAAATATTGGTAAAGAATAATGGTGAAAATATTGTACACTTAAATAAGAAAATGAATTTGGGGCTCATACACACGAATTTTGGAAGACAGTCGGATATTCAAACAGAAAAGAAAGAACAAATTAATTTAATTCGAGCATCTAAACAGACAGAAGAGTTGAGGGAATTAGAATTTTCTTTAAGTAAATTTGATTTAAATCATTTAAAACAATCTGAGAAAGACGAAATTGAAGAGATTTTAGGTAAATATTTTATGGTATTTTCGGGATCACTCAAAACACTGGGCCATTGTGATGCAATCGTACCGGCTATGGAATTTATTCATGAATCTCCTTTATCGTGCAAACCATTTCAGATCCCATTTTCGCTCAGAAATGAAGCCAAACGTCAAATTGACGAACTCTTAGAGGCTAACATCATTCAACGCTCTCAATCGCATTGGGTAGCTCCCATACTTTTAGTGAAAAAAAAGGATGTGGACTTGAAACAAGACCAGGGCAATAAAGTTAATTCGTTCAGATTTATTTTGGATTTGAGGTTGTTGAATTCGGCTCTAAGAAAATTACCGCAAAATTTGCCCAATATCAAGGACACAATTACAGCTTTGAGTGGATTTAAATATTTTAGTACTCTGGACTTACAGCAAGCATTTTGGCAAATTGATTTTAGAGAATATAGCGATAAGGTGGGCTTTGCAACCAATTTTGGAAACTTTGAATATCTCAGACTTCCCTATGGTCTTAAGAATTGTAGTACGATATTTCAATCGGTAATGGATCTAGTTCTGAGAGATTTAGATACAGAAGGGATAAGGTGGTTTATAGACGACATCATAATTGGGGCGAATGATTTCCAGGAAATGGTGAAGAAAATAGGTTTGGTTTTCGAAAGATTGAGAGAGCATAATTTAACATTAAAGCCTGAAAAATGTAGATTTTTCTTGAATAAAATTACCTATTTAGGTTATGAATTATCGGAAGAAGGGATAAGCCCGACGCAACAAAATATTGAAAAAATTACATCTTTTCCCAGACCAAGAAACATAAGAGAACTCAGAAAATTTAATGGCCTAACCAATTTTTACAGAGATAGCATAAAGAATTATGCAGAATATACAGCAATCTTGGAGTTATTAACGTTAAAAAATGCAAAATTCATTTGGACCGACGAACAAGAAAAAGCATTCCAAGGTCTACAAAGACAGTTTTTTGAAAAGCCCTTTCTTGTACAGGCAAATTTAAAGGAGCACTTTTATTTGTGCACTGATGCCAGCTCATGCGCGACGGCGGGAGTACTTGCTCACAATAGAGACGGAATATTAAAACCCATCGCTTACTTTTCAAAGAAGATGACTAAAAGTCAATCAAGATTACCGGCGATTGAAATAGAATTAATGGCAATTTATCAGTCGGTGTTAAACTTCAATAAATATTTATACAATACCAATTTCACTATTCTAAGTGACCATCAACCTTTACAATATTTTTCTAAGCTTAAAAACAACTCCAATAGGATCAACAAGATGCTGCGGGAGCTATCTGAATTTTCATTTGAGGTCAGATATGTCGAGGGTAGAAACAATGTTTTGCCGGATTACATCTCCAGGATCCCTGAACAAAACACAACAAAATTAGAATTTGATACGGACATTACTTTCTCAAAAACAATAGCCAGTGGAGAACAAGTTCAAATTAATAACATATCAAATGAAATTCGTGATACAACCACAGAGAGGAGCAGCAATCCAGGTAGCCTAAATATGATTAAGGAAATTTCGATGACTGACCCGTACAGTCCTTATAACAATGTGTCAGGAAATATTTTAAATAACGTTAACATTCTTAAAATGCAATTAAGTGACACTGATAATAAAAATATAAGAGATGTATTGAACAGTGAACAAGGATCTAATATGAAAAAGAAATATAAGAAATTTTACATAAACAGTAGCAATAATTTATTAATGTATAAAAGACAGATTAAAAGAAAAGGTGAATTGGAGGAATTTAACACAATTGTTTTGCCAGAAAAATTACACCTTGAAGCTGTAAAACAAGCTCATTATACACATATGGGCACACAGAAAGTTTTTGAATTTCTGAGATCAAGGTATCATTGGAAGGATTTACGTTCGGACATTGCTAATTACGTATCGTCCTGTGAAACTTGCTTGAAATTAAAGCGTAATTTTCAAAAGATATTACCTCACGGTAAAGCTGAAATCCCGAAAATGGTAGGAACTTCTTTATCCACCGATATAATCGGACCTTTAAGAAGTGGAGAATTTGTCTTGACAGTAATCGATAATTTTTCTAGGCATTTGGAGTTATTCAGATTGACAAACATAGGGGCCCAACCGGTAGCCGATTGTTTACTGAAATATGTAACGACTTACGGTGTTCCAGAAACCATTTTAACTGACAACGGATCGGCTTACATTTCGCAGGCATTTCACATTCTGAACGAGTATTTAGGGATAAAAATATTCCATATCCCAGCCTATACTGCTTTTCTAAATGGCAAGGCGGAATCCATAAATTACGAACTGAAGACTACGATCCTAGCATTAACAGAGGAAGGCAAGAATTTAGAGTTTGCTATAGCACTCCACAAGTCATTTTATAACTCTTCAAAACATTTGGCTACGGGATTTTCGCCGAATTTATTATTTTTTTCGAGAGATATTTTTCCCGTTTTTGACAGAATGAGGGCCACCGTCAGTACGGAAGAAATGATGAGTTATCCCGCTTACACTTCGGCGATGATTGATAAAATGACGGAAATAAAAAAGATTGCTACAGAGAATATAAATAAGGCACAAGACCGACAGGCAGCGTATGCCCTGAACAAATCGGCGAAAAGAGACCTTTTAAAAATAGGGGACACAGTTTTTCTACAAAATAATTCTAAATTCAATAAGAAGTTTAACGGCCCTTTCAAAATAATCAGAGTTATTTCCGATAATCTAGTGCAAATTCAACAGATTTCCGATCCTTTGAGAATTAAAATAGCACATATATGCAGACTGAAATTATCTACACAGAGATTAGAAAAATTTTCAAGCATCAACACCCCAAACATCAATATTTCTGGTGAAACAAAGTCGTACGATTTGCGAAATCGCGCGACATAAAAGGATATGAATGATGATGTAATCCAAATGACCGGGAACGCGTGACCATCACCTTCAGGAACAAATCTAAGCTCAAACTGAGAGGTTACAAGGCGCACCGCTAGGATTACGGGCGGATTGGAGAGAGAGAAAGGGAGTTTTTCTTGGAAAAATGAGGGGACTTGGACGATTGGAGACGCCGTGTCCGGAGCGAGAGCCGGGTCATCGTGGGAACGCGCTACTTACCCGGGGGCTCCAACGCGAAGAGCTTTCACCGTCCCCAGAAGAAGAAAGCGGTCAAAATAATAGAAAGCAAACCAGTTCGCGTACAAGCGAGATAGTGGTTTTTGGACGGGCTTCTTCGCCGGCTGCTGAGGAGAAAATCGAAAGGGGGGTTGAAAAGCAAAGGGGGCTAACAGGCAGGGTGTGTTTTTTTTCGGTGCGAATTTCGACGGGAGAATTGGAAACGGGTGTGAATCATGTAACTGGGAGTTTTGGTGCATTTTTTTTTTCGGCTTTACAATAATTAACGGGCAAAATTGGTTTTGTTCTTGGTCGGGCATGATGTATTGGTGTAAAATGGCGTGGCTCATGTCAAAAATTAATAGGCTGTGATTTTGGAGGAATTAGGGTTTTCGGATTTAAACGATGGATAAAACTGACTGGAAGGGGACTGGCTGTTTCCTTTTGGATAGGAAATTAAGGGAGTGTATTTTCTTTGGGTTCTGGGGAATTAAGACCTTATTAAGTTGTTTGTGTAGATTAATTGCTGGTTACTGGAGTCTGATTAGGGAATAGTAAAAGTTTGGATAGGAAATTAGGTTAGTTGTTTGAGGAATTAATTTAATTATTTGAGGAATTAATTTAATTATTTGAGGAATTAATTTATTTGCTTGTTGCTTTAATTTAATTATTTGAAGTTAGAGTAATTGTAGTTTAATTTTAAACTTAGTGAGATAGATTTAATTTTACTTGGTGGTAAATTGGTGAAGTCTGTATCCTTAATATAATGTTGAATGAAGTTAGTCAATATAGCCGTTTGGAGCCATCTTCAAACAGACGGAAGGAATCTGCGCAAATTCTGGAAGTCCCGTTGGAGAAGCAGAGATGGAAACTTGCAGGCAAGGACCCATCAAAGTTTATACAACAGAAGCAAGGTTCGGCTGTTTAGACGACACTCAACCGATAATAGAAGCAAGATAGAAGGATGCAAGTCACCGGTTTCCCAAGGTATTTCAGGCATCGGAGCAGAGAATAAATCCAGATAATTCAGCGAACGAGGGGTCGTTGCCATTCAAGATTCGAGGAGAAGGGTTACCAGTATAATCATCGCACAAGCTACATCACAAAGAGGGTCCCATTTCAGAAGTCACTGAGGGAAAGCCAACTTCGCAGAGAGAAGGAAAAGGGACCCACTTCACAAATGAAAATTCCACTTCAGAAGTCACTGATGGAAAGCCAACTTCACAGATGAAAAGTTCCACTTCAGAAGTCACTGAGGGAAAGCCAACTTCGCAGAGAGAAAGAAAAAAGGGCCCACTTCACAAATGAAAATTCCACTTCAGAAGTCACTGATGGAAAGCCAACTTCACAGATGAAAATGCCACTTCACAGATGAGAGTTCCACTTCAGAAGTTACTGATGGAAACCCAACTTCACAGATGAAAATGCCACTTCACAGATGAGAGTTCCACTTCAGAAGTCACAGATGGAAAGCCAACTTCACAGAGGAAAAGTTCCACTTCAGAAGTCACTGAGGGAAAGCCAACTTCGCAGAGAGAAAGAAAAAGGGGCCCACTTCACAAATGAAAATTCCACTTCAGAAGTCACTGGTGGAAAGCCAACTTCACAGATGAAAATGCCACTTCACAGATGAAAGTTCCACTTCAGAAGTTACTGATGGAAAGCCAACTTTACAGAGGGAAAATTCCACTTCAGAAGTCACTGATGGAAAGCCAACTTCGCAGAGGAAAAAGCCAACTTCACAGGAAAAAAAGGCCCACTTCACAGAGAAAATCCCACTTCAAAGATGGAAAAGATCCAACTTCACAGATGGAAAGCCAACTTCATAGAAGAAAAAGCCCACTTCACAGATGAAAATCTACAACTCACACACAATTAGTGAGTATAAACTGTGCTAAATCTACAACTCACACACAATTAGTGAGTATAAACTGTGCTAAATCTACAACTCACACACAATTAGGGAGTATAAACTGTGCTAAATCTACATCTCATAGACAATTAGTGAGTATAAACTGTGCTAAAAATATAACTCACACACAATTAGTGAGTATTAACGGTGCTAAATCTACAATTCACAGATAATTAGTGAGCAAAAACTGTGCTAATAATCCATTATTCGCTGTAGGGCACACATAACAAACTTTTATGTGGGACATGCCAAAAAAAAAACTTGAAAAGCAGGTGATTATTCTCGGAGGAAAGAGAAACTGAACGCTTTTCAGAAATTCACAAATCGAACAATTACGAACATTTTCGCGATTGAACCTGACTTTTTCCAATCAGGCCACAACGGACATTTCTGGACGTATTCGAACTTTTATCTAGAGGAATACGAGAATATGAGGCACGAACGATTTGAGGAATTTAGGTGAGATGGGAGTTTACGACCTACGAAGGAATAATTAATGTAAAAGTGGTCCAAAAATGTGTGTTTGTGGAAAAAGGAAGTGTTTCTACGTTAACTGTCAGCTCAATCTACTGTTCAATTGTATTAATTGCTAAGTGTTGACTCATTGTGTTTTTTTTTCAGATATAATTGTATTTTGCTTTATTAGTTGTGGTGGTGAAATTGGAGGGGGAGTCTAGCTTTGAAAATTTAAAGGGGGAATGTGATGTCACATTCGTGACCTATGCTTTTCCCTAATGCAATGAGGGGAGGTACCCTGCCTCTTGTAAACTTGGAGACGACCCCAAGAGCGGGGAAGAAGCGTGCAGAAATTTGCATAGTCTTAGGCGTGGCTACTCTCGTGGGGGACTTTTGACCAATGGAGTGAATGACTTCGGGTTAAACAAATCGGAGGCCTGAGTGCCCACTAAAGCATTCGGACATCTTAGCGTATGGCGATCTAGGGGGTGTATTTATAAAGTTGTTGACTGAGGGTTTTTTGCGAGAGGGGTTTAGAGAGAAGACCTGAGATCGATAGTGAACGGATGCCAGGAGACGGTATGCAGGGTGGTTTGTTATAACGCCAGGACCGTGAGAGAATGACGAGAGTTGCGATGGAATGTACATATCCGGGTAAGACTTCCTCCCTTTTTGCCACCCAATTTAACTTGTTTTAATGGTTTTGACGTGTACTGAATTAAGTGTATTCAAGGAAATTGTTGATTAAAGTCTAGATCAGCTCTATTCTTAGTTATGTTATTATTGCGGCATAATCACTCATCTAATATAACCTGGGGTCACTGGGAAGTGACACTAATGAAATCGTGATCATTATTTCAATAGTTAGACTGATTATATACTATTTAAAATAGATAATTGTAAATAAGTTAAATGTGCTCATTTTTTAATACATTTAATGTTTATCACGGTTCCGAATACTTAACTCCTTATTTTGTTAAAGACATGCACTTAAAAATTAGAGCAATGAGTGAAAATGAATAAAAAGAGCAGATGATAGTCTACATAGGCTGCCTTCATAAATCCCTTTCAATAAATATCGACAATTACAACCAAGACTTACCTTGAATCGAAAACACATCTGCAGGCATTACTGTCCAGTGCCTTATTCGTTAAGGTACCAGTGCGACTTCAAGAAGTTATAAACAGAAATAATGTTAAAAAGATGTGCCAAAAGGATGGGAAGTAAAACAATTGAATTGTAATAACTCAGTTTCCATTTAAGCAATCAACATCAAATAATATGGGAAAACCATCTTTTGAACAACTATTTTAAGTTTCCCAGGTCGTTTTGTTAAAATGGCTTGAACAGAAGCTGAGATTAGCAATATTAAATCACACTACTCATTTTTGAGAAAGTTAAATTTGAGTACGTCATTGCTTATTTACGATGCAATTGCACACAAAGAAAAACGAGTACGTTCATGTACTCATATTTAAGCACCTATTGCTTTATATTGTACATGGACGTGATAAACGCACGCCAGCTTTGCTGGATCTGCGATTGGTGATTCAAACCACGTGGTTGTTATGCTCCAATCACATAGCAATCCGCAAAAGTTCGGCCGTGTTTATCTAGCACGTATAAAATAAGCATTAGACCACATACCTTTGAATCATTATAAATTGATTTTAATAATATTTATTGATACATACTTTTAAATGTCTATAAACCAAGTAGTACAAATATGAATACTGATTGTTCAAAAAATTTGGTTGTACGTTTCGTTCTTTGTTCATTGAGAAAAGAATAGTGTCAATATTTAAAGTTTTCTCAAAACAGTATAGGTAAACGAGGTTTGGGTTTGTTAAAATAACGTCGCACTAGAGCTGCACAGTGAGCTATTGGCGACGGTTCGGGGTCTATCTCGAAGGAAAAACCCGGGAACTCAAACACATTCACACCCACATTCATACATGCACCTCATTGTTTTAGAACCATGGTCAGATGACGGGGAAACACCTGAACTTGCACCCAACGCCTTCAATAGACGTCGGGACTTTGGACCCCGATCAGATTTATCGTGCATCAGTCCCGTATACACGACGATAATTTTGTAGGTGTTCTGGACGACTTTTCTAGTATTTTGTAGCGAAGCTGGGAACCTTCCCGATCAAAAGATCACTACTTTTTTTTTACTTTTCTCTGTCAAGTCCATCGCCTAGGATCGACCCAGGAATCTTCTTATTCCTAGCTGACGCCTTTAACCGCTCGGCCACGGAGGCCCTGGAAAACGAGGAGTTATGTCATTAAAATTTTCTATTTTTTAACAGAATAAAAAGTTTCGCATTTTCATACTCGACTTATCTATTATAACAAAGTGAACGTATAAATATAAGCAATAGTGTCTCAATAAGATTTATAAAATAAAAACAATATAATATATTTTAAACAGAAAATCGACAAAATATTTTTTTTAAACATACCCAGGTAAATTTAAAAGCCATTGCTTTGATAAAAAAAACTCATTTAAACGGTTAACTAAATCGCAGATTTTAATGAAACGTGATAAAAAAAATTATTATGTCACCGGCAGATATTTTTTTTTTAAATTAGTGGAATATTTCTAAAAAAAAAAGCTTTCAAATAAAGATCTTATCTAACATCATTCTCAGAATCATATGTCTCATATTTATATTCAATCTTCACTTGTGATTCAAAACACGTACCTTTCGAAGAAATAGAAAATTCGAAAATCCCTGAGAAAATATAAAACGTTTCGATATACGACCCAAGTGCATAAATTTGTGCAGACAAAATTTATTCAATAATTCAATATATCAATTCATAGCTTGTATTTTAAAATGGGAATGCACTCTTTTGGAATAACAAAAGGTTGAATATTGTAGCACTATGGATCCATATGGTCACTTGAGAGGAAGAAGAAGCATTTGAAATTATATAAAATGTTTTGATCTATGAATTTTCTATCCAATACTAAACTACATTTGTAAAATACGTTGGTTGTTAAAGTCAAATTTTTTTTTTATACTTTCTCAAATATTGCTCTTAAAAATAAGTCGAAAAAGGAATATGGATTTTTACGAATATAATAGAACTTTTTTATTTATAACAATCTTTTTATTAAAAAATATTTTTATTATTTTTTGTTTTAAACTTGAATGGCTGGTTTCATGAAATACATCTAATATTCATATCATCGCAATTCTGAAGATACACCAACCCAATATGGAGATTTCGAATATATGAATAATGGTAGGCGAAAACATTTAGTATAAAGTAAATATTTCAGTAAAGAATTAGGATTTTTACAAACAATTGTAAACAAAGTAACTTGTAAGAAACTTAAGTTAAAAAAAAAATTTAGTGCAAAAATAAGATTTATTTAATGAATAAATATTGGACACGTACGACCTCGTTGAAATTGCGACCAACTCGTAATCGATGTGTGGTTAGATTGATCCTCATTTCCAAATACAAGTCACCATTCAGAAGAGTTTGATGCATGTTAAATTGATCAAGATCCAATTTTTCCAAAGTTGGTCGTAGTGGGAAAGTTTTGAGTGTGGGGTGGAAAATCAGGTGTTTCTTCGTCATCTGACCATTGTTTTAAATTATGATCCAGTATTATCGACCTTTCCTTCGAGATAAATCCTGTGTCATCGATCGTCACCTGACCATGGTTCTAAAATAACGAGGTGCAGGTATGAATGAATGTGTGTGTGAATGTGTATGTGTTCCCGGGTCTTTCCTTCGAGATAGACCCCGAACCGTCGCCAATGGCCCACTGTGCAGCTCTAGTGCGACGTTAATTAACCAAACCAAACCAAACCTGTGTCATCGACAAAGGCCCATTTTGTAGCTTTAGTGAGGCGTAAATTTATTCGAAAATTTTTAAGGAAAAGAAGGTGGGATTGCCAGATATGGTGTAGGACTATAAGATCTGCCGAAGACTGATTTATTTGGCGAATGTAAAAAATATATTCAATACCATTTAAGCAAATACATTTTAACTCTTCAACGTTTGGTGGGTCTCAATTGACTCAACAAGTAGAAAAAATCAAAATTTCTGCAAAGCTCAGAAGATATTGTTTCAAATATGTAATTCGAAATTACAATAAGTGCTATTTGAAAATTTCATGGGATTAAAATTTTTAGTCTAAATTTACAATTAAATAGATTGGTTGAATTAACATCACACTAAAGCTACACAATGGGAAAATGGCGACTGTTCGAGATCCATCCAGAAAAAAAGACCAAAAAATACTCATCTGACCATGATTCAAAAATACGAGGCAATGTTCATTGTTTCCGAGTCTTTCCTTTGACATAGACCCCGAACAGTTGCCAATAACCCACTATACAGCTCTAGTGCGCCGTTTATTAACCAACCAACCCAAGAACATTTGAACAGAAGTTGAGATGAAGAGATACCATCTCAGCTAGCACTCCACGTACCTACCTGAAGCATGAGGACATTTAGATCATGGCAGATTTAGAGTGTGCCAGTCCCCTATACATGGTGGATGTTTTATTTTGTTGTGGATGACGAATAACGAATGCCTCCGAATTTCAGTACATGTACTGAAGCCAATTTGTAACAGGTTATACCACTTACATCAACTTTCCTTTCCTTGTAAAAAATAATCATTGGATATCATCTAAAGACTTCGTTTAGTAAAACTATTTAGCTTATGCAATAGCAAGTAACTTTTTAACATTTCATCGAAGTATTTACCAGAACTATATAGCTTATGCAATAGCAAATAACTTTTTAACATTTCATCGAAGTATTTACCAGAACTATATAGCTTATGCAAGAGCAAATATTTTTTTAACATTTCATCGAAGTATTTACCAGAACTATATAGCTTATGCAATAGCAAATAACTTTTTAACATTTCATCGAAGTATTTACCAGAACTATATAGCTTATGCAAAAGCAAATAACTTTTTAACATTTCATCGAAGTATTTACCAGAACTATATAGCTTATGCAATAGCAAATAACTTTTTAACATTTCATCGAAGTATTTACCAGAACTATATAGCTTATGCAAAAGCAAATAACTTTTTAACATTTCATCGAAGTATTTACCAGAACTATATAGCTTATGCAATAGCAAATAACTTTTTAACATTTCATCGAAGTATTTACCAGAACTATTTAGCTAATGTAATAGGAAATAATTTTTTAACATTTCATTGAAATATTTACCAGAACTATTTAGCTTATGCAATAGCAAATAATTTTTTAACAAAAATTAAATATTATTCGCTCCTTCTTAGACCCAATCGACATAGCGTTCAAATTAGTTGACGAATATTTAAATAAAAATATTTTTCGATGTCTTTGGAAGGTCATTTAGGTGCCCACCATTTTGCACAGAAAGAAAAGTTATGTGCGAATTAGAATTAATATATACTTCATCATATTCGATAAATAGGGATGATTTCGTTTCAGTCCCCCCATCCATCGACGAGGAGTACACCAGTTCCGACCAGGACGTGAGAGAGGGGGCGGACGTGAACTTAAGATGCCGTGCAAGTGGATCTCCACATCCCGTCATCAAGTGGAGAAGGGAGGAGGACAAAGACATCATCCTGGGGGCATCCAAGAGAGGTGAATAGAATCAATTTTCATGCATAAAAGAGTTATATTCAAAATGAATCATTCTGACATTTAAACATTCGCCTGTCAGTCTGTCTGTCATCCATAAATATATAACCTACACTGTTAAAAATGTCAGTTCAACGTTGCACCATATCTTAGTGCTCTGCAGCAACTTTCATATTATTATGGTGAAATCTAGGTTTAACCAAAAATCATTGATCAAGAATCGCGCAGTTTTTATCAAAAAATCGTGCAATCTCTTAAACTGCAACTGAAACCTTCGGTGAATCTATATCAACAGACCGACAGATAGGAGTACCGTGGCCAGGCGTTCAGCTGGTAATCAGAGGATTACTAGTTCGAGCCCGTGCTGTGACAAAGATAAGAAAAGAATTATTGATCTTGTGATTGGAGGGTAAAATATGAGAATATTTTATATAATATAAATTTTAATGGGGGTATCAATTTTATTAAATGGTTCACCAATAAATGATATCCGTTGTTGCTATAAAATGGTGAAACTAAGCACCAAATAATGTTTGCAGCTAAATGGGTACCAAATTTTGGTGCAAGGTTGTAATAATTTTTACCAGTGTAATGATGCTTAATCACATGTGTAATACTGAAAATGTGTTTTGACTTTAGTTCCAACTCTGGAAGGGGAGTTTCTGAAACTGACAAGAACCAGCAGACTGAGCATGGGAGCCTACTTGTGCATTGCCTCGAACGGAGTTCTTCCTTCCGTCAGCAAAAGAATCATGCTGAACGTACTTTGTAAACAAAACACGTTATATTGTATCTCAAATCATTTTTAGTTTAATCTCTATATTTAAGGGGACTCAGTACCCAAAAATCGATGAAATTTCGATTTTTTTTTGTTTATTGATTTAAAATAATGTTTGAATTTCCTTGCATGTTTTCCCAAAATTTTAAAATGATTGGAAAAATATTTGTCATATTATAAAATTTTCTTTAACTCCTTCTCATATTTAACACATTCAATATTGAAATATTTAAATTCATTTATCTCAGCTCGCAATACGTACACCTATTTAAAATGCTACTACTCAAACAAATATTTTTGAATCTGCATGTTTTTTTCCGCGAAAGTAAAGTATATGAAATAGAATTAGGAATGGAATTATAAAAAATATTTTAAATAATTCGTTTCAATAAATAAAATGTTTAAGAATTACTGTTTATTTTGGAAATATATATTTGGATTTTCACTTATTAATTTTTTCTCTTAAACTAAAACGTTTATGCAAAATCCGATCGCTAAAAGTATTAAGCATAAATCAATACTGCTAACAAAAACAATTCGAAGAAAGAAAATAAAATCTGAAAAAGAAAAAGCGTTTTGGAAAATACCATAAATCTTCGAAAAATTTAAAAAGAATATAATTTTTGAAAAAGTTTGAAGATATTTCATGAATTTTTCCTTCTAAATGTTCTTTCTGAATAAATAATTTACATCTAACTCCGTCAAAAAAAAATATTTTTATCTCAAATTGTAGAAAATAATTTTAGGGATAACGATTGCCCTTAAAGCAGACAAATAATTTATGAAATATATATTAAGTTCATATTTAATGGCTTTGTTTGCAAAATTAAGTTTACCATTTATTTTTGTAATAGTAATCTAAAAATCTACACTTCTATTTTCATGATTAAAGAATTGCTTATGCTTTTAAAGCAATAAGACCCTAGTTAATTATCTTGGAGAATTTTATATTGAATAAAAGAGCAATTGTTAGTCTTCATTTAAAAAAAATTAAATAACATGTTTAATAATATTCAAATTGGCTACCAGCATAAATAGCAGCTAATAAATATTACCTTTCAAAGTACACCAAATATTTTCGATAAATAAATGAATAAAAGTAATAAATCTACGCTTACTCTGATTTAGTGATGTCAAAACAAATAATATAAAAAAAAATTATATATTTATAAAATAATTATTAAAATACGTAATAAGCTATTAGTAAGGAAGAATAGATCTTACATATGACTTTATAATTTTCTGAATAAAAATAGTAATGTGTTCATTCTAATTTTTTTATGTATTACTATTTTTTACTTAAAACTTCACAGAATTTGTGAATAAACCTTCAACTGTAATCGTTTTTATAGTAATTATTATACTTGGTCCAAATTGTTAGTTTATTACAGAAAACATTAATTGAAAATGTTTTCAATTACATTCTTTTTACGAAATAGTTTTAATATGTCACAATTTCTTAGCAAAATCTTTTTTTTTAAATATTTAAATACCACATTTATATTTAATAATATTTTATATAAATGAGAAAAATTAACTTAAAGGTATTTTTATAAAGTAATAAAAAAACATTTTAAAAAAATATCTAAATCCCACATTTATACTTAATAATATTTTATACAAATAAAAAAAATAACTTAAGGGTATTTTTATAAAATATTTTTTTAAAAAATCATCTAAATACTACATTTATATTTAATAATATTTTATATAAAAAAGAAAAATGAACTTAATAGTATTTTTATAAAATATTAAAACAAAATTATCTAAATACTACATTTATATTTAATAATATTTTATATAAATAAAAAAAATTAACTTATGGTATTTCTATAAAATATTCAAAAAAATTCCCCAAAAAATTATCTAAATGCTACATTTATATTTAATAATAATTCATATAAATAAAAAAGTAGCTTAATGGTATTTCTATAAAATATTCCAAAAAATTCCCCCCCGCCCTCCCCCCGAAAAAAAAATTAAATACTACATTCATAATTAATAGTATTTTATATAAATAAAAAAAAAATTAAATCCGCCTCTATAAATATTTGATTTTTATATAATGGATATTTAATAATAAAATCACAATAATTTTTTTAATAATATAAATTATTCTAAATTACATATTTTTCCATATGAATTATATTTGTATCCCATCACTCCCAGTTGCCCCAATGATCTTGATCCCGAGCCAGCTGATCGGAGCCAACACAGGTGAGGACGTGAACCTGATCTGCAATCTGGAGTCGCACCCACGATCTGTGACATACTGGGTGATCTCAGGGGGCATCGTGATCATCACCAACAACAAGTACCGAGTGATCGCTGAACCCTCGGACGCCCCCGCGTCCTACAAGGTGAAGCTCAAGTTGCACATCAGAGATCTCAGACCTCAAGACTTCGGCGCTTACACGTGCGTGGCAAAGAATTCACTGGGGGAGACGAACGGAACCATTGCACTCTATGGTGAGATACAGTGCGGATCTGGCTAAATGGCCGCTGTGTAGTCCATTTTGGTTTTTGCAGGATTTAAATAGGTCCGTTGGATCAACTCGAGAACAGCACCTGAGCTGGCACCCAACGCCTTCAATAGACGTCGGTACTATGGACCCCAATCAGATTTATCGTGCACCAGTCCCGTATACACGCCGTTAATTTTTTGTGGATGTTATGATTTGGGTTTGGTTTGGTTAAAAAGCGTCGCACTAGAGCTTCACAGTGGGCTATTGGCGACCGTTCGGGATCTATCTCGAAGGAAAGACCAGGGAACACATTCACACACACATTCCTACATACACCTGGTTATTTTAGAACCATAGTCAGATGACGAGGACACACCTGAACTGAACTGGCACCCAACGCCTTCAACAGACGTCGGGACTTTGGACCCCGATCAGATATATCGTATACACGCCGTTAATTTTTGCGGATGTCCTGGACGACTTTTCTAGTATTTTGTATCGAAGCTGAAAACCCTTCGATCACAAGATCACTACTTTTTTTTTCTTGTGGATGTTATGGACGACATTATAGTATTTTGGGAGCGAAGTGGTAACCCTCTGATTGCAATATCACTACTTTTTTACTATTCTTCGTATAGTCCGTAACACAGGTTCGAACCGAGAATCCGAGAATTCCCAGCTCACGCCTTAATCCAATCGGTACAATGAAATGAATATTATTTTTTGTAAGAACCTAATACAAATCGGCAGAGGTGTCGCGTGGCCTGGGCCTGGTTGGAAAACCTATAAATCATGACGCTACCATAGTTACAGTGCTGGGAAGATGTTTTACTATGGCATCTTTCTAAGCCTGACACCTATAGATGATTTGTTGAATTGAGTCGCACTAGAGCTATACAATGACTGCTAAATATTTCTGATATTTTTTTCATTATTTGTTTGTCCACAAAAGTAGTTTCATAGTATAACTTTACTTTCGAAGAAATTAATTTTCTTATAAAATCATTTTCTGAATTTATAAGAGACACTTATGATATACCTTAACTTGGGGTTACTTGCACCCTGAGGAGTTACTTGAACCAACACAAAACAAAAGTTTAACCCCTCTTGGGTCTGCTGTTATAAAAAAAATGAAAATATAGACGTTATTGTTGATAAGAAGCTGAATCACGTCTATATTTTTAGTATTTTCATTACAGAACCCCCCCCCCTTCCCCAAAACAAAAATAGTAATTCAAACCATATTTTTCATTAAAATATAGATTATTTTAATTCAATATGTTACGTTTAGAATAATGAAGTAAAATATTATATAAATGACCAATATGCTTTTGGACAATGGTTAATCAGAACACTGCTGAGTTAGTAACTATCCTTTAATAAATTGGTTATACAACAATATGAATAGTCCTTAACAAAGTTATTTCTTTATTAATATCATACTAATAATCATTTTACTAATTAGAAAAGTATCTACGCTTGGGTAATTGTCTGTAAAATTTATGTTTTGCTATTAAGAGAATATGAGACTAAAAGGTCAAAGACTTTGAGTATCATTACTTAATACCGATCATTTACAGCTCCCTAAACGGCTTTCACAATAATTGAAATATTTCATGCTCCTGGGATCAATAAAACGAAGACTGTGAAATGTAGTAAATCTTGACATTTTATGAGAAATATAGGAAATAACTATATTTAATTAGTTTTAAATTTTATAGTTATTAGACAAATTAATGTTATTATACTTTACTATTCATGTCAAACGTTTCAAATAGTTTGTCTTATTAAATACCTAGGTATTAAATTTATATTATTGTGTTATACTTTACTTTAACTTCCTTTTCTTAAATAAGTTAAGTTTTTTTAAAAATGCATCTTACTTATATCAAATTTAGTTTATAAATATGGATAGAAGCATATTTCCTGGTCAAAAACAATGGCAAGTTATTTCTACATTCCCATATTAAAATATATTTAAAATCTTACCCTATATCTGAAATGGGGAACCTTTACATAAAATTCACTTACTTAACGGTCTTTGCTTCCAAAACAAAAGCAATTTAGTACTCATTGATAAAAATCTTTAATGGTTCTACGTGCACTAGATGGTCATTAACAGGAATAGATCCCGAATTTTTTGTATAAGAAGTCAGGGATTTACTACAAAATCCCTACATCTACAAAGTTCTTTAAATTCAAACTGAATATATATGCTGTATATGGAAATATATAATCTACATAGAATTATATATGATTGTAATCAATTGCTATTCGACTGAAATGCGTGTATTTGAGCATAAATATATTGTATAATAATGGAATTAACCCTAATAAGGAAAACAGAATTTCTAGATTTTCGTTTAGAACAAATCCCTCTAATTACTAATACAATAAAAAAAATGGATAATGTTGAGAAAAATACAAATCCTTTAAAAACTAACAACATATTTTGAAAATGGGACATGCGCTCTAATTGGTACGATTTTTTAACGTCCATTTAAAATTTAATTTCTAAATATAAACAGAGTTTTTTAATTTAATTATTTATCCTTACAAATGAATATTATATTTTCATGAGAAAAAGTTATCATTAAATTGTCCCCTGCAAAGACTATGAAATTCAAACATGCATTTTATTGAATTCGTTTTGTGCAAATTTTTGAAATATTTTGCAAAATATCCCCATTTAAAAGGGCATCAAAAATTTTAAATCTTAAAATCTCATTCAAACAATATTTCTCAAATTATGAAAATGTTTTTGTTTAACATAATACTACAGTAAATTGAATTGACGTCCATTATTAAAAATGGTCCCATTATTAAAAAAGACATTTAAGTTAAGAAAATATGATTAATCCATGATTTTTACAAAAGTTTACTTAAATAATTCATTCATACCCTTAGCCATTTTTTTGTATATCTTATCAATATTGATCAACTAATTATACATTTCCAGTAAAAACATAAAACAAATTGATGACATTTCAGAAAATATGAGAAAAATTCCATTTTCAAATTTCAAACAAAAAAAACACCAATGCCAAATTTTTAAATTATAATTTCAAATCAATTTTATTTAATGATGATTTCAGAACTAAAATAATTATAGAAAAACATTTTTCTGAGTTTCAGCGAGTTTCAAATTAAAATTTCCCATTACATATGCCAGAAACTAAGATCATTCCAAACAATCATACTTTGCATTCTTTTGTCTTCTACTACAAGTAAAAATATATTTTTAAATATTACTAATGATTAAAAAATACAAACTTAAGTCAGAGAGAAGCTAATGATATAAAATATTTTAAAATATCTCCTATAAAAAAAATATCTCCAATATTCATTAGTTTAATTTAGAAGAACAACGGGGAAAATCGCACTGCGTTGCCTCTAACAAAGATTTTCTAAATGGGTGAAGTAAAATGACTCTCATTAAATTGATAAAAAAATACATATAAAAGAATACATACCTTATAATTAATTAAAGAACAAAAATTATGACTAATTTCTGATATTGCATTCTTTAGAACAAAAGACAAACAATGACTCGTATAAAAATCAACAGATATCTTGGAGCTAAAAAACTCTTAAATCTTGTTCATAATTAGCCCTCATTTAAAAGCATAAAGTTAAGATAATTATAATTAAAAGATTCTGTCTTTTGAAATAGTATTTTTAATTTAGAGATAATGAAATAAACATACCATTATTTTAATTATTTTATACAAGTAATGTGTTGTTTTGTATGATTATTTTTTTCTTTTCTACAGAAAAGCCGAGAGTTGGAACCACAGAGTCCGATTACGATTATTATTCAGGTAACGCGTCATGTTTTAAACTTTTTTCAGAGTATTTTACTGCACATAAAAAATGCTCAAGTCATTAGTTAATAGCTATTAACTATAATATGTTTTATAATATTAAATGATAGGGCTAATAAGTAAAAAAGATTGTTTTTTATTTTAATTTAAATTTTTTAAATAAAATGCTTGTTTTTTCTTAATTTAAAAAAAAAAGTGTCATTCTTTGAAATTACAATTAACGGAGAGAGAAATGATATCTGAATAAATCAATGATGTTCAGATTTGCATTTCATCAAATTATATACAAATACAAATATTGACGACCAACAGCAGGCTGAAGGCCCAACAACTATCCCCCAATTAATATCTAACGTCTTCTGAAAAATCCGTAACTCCTGTACAATTTACAATATTCATTGGCAAGTTGTTTCATGTGTCTGTCTGTTACCATATTATAGAAATAGTGTTTTCTCCCTTCTCGATTAAAATGGGATTTGTTTAATTGAACTGTTGAATCAAATCTCTCCTAACCCTTCGTTCTTCCAAAAATACACCAATGCCGAATCGAACCCGATTTAACCGATGCCGAATCGAATCGATATATATATACAAATCGATATATATATATATATATATATATATATATATATATATATATATATATATATATATATATATATATATATATATATATATATATATATAACACTTTCAATATTCAATAATTCAACAATATTCAATATTCAAACACTTTTGGTCAATACCGCTTTGTAAGACGTAAAAAAAAAAAAAATTGAGTTAATGTCGTATGTTGCATACGAAATATAGGTAGAAATATGATGAATGGTATATAAACATCTTAACAAACATATATTTTCTTTCTTTTACTGCTTTAAATTTTTGTACACTTCTTCTTAAGTATGTATAGCATCGTTTTACGAAAAACAAATTAGCCATATTTTCGGAATTTGGAGCTCGGGTATCCTTTTATACTTTTATCATATTATATAGGTTTAAGTAATAAAACGATAGCAAAAAATGGCATTTGACCCTTATTTGTTATTTGTTTATAATAACAATTTATATATTTTAGATACGTAATATTTTGTTTTCCGACCCTAGGTACTAAGGACTCCAGCAATGAAATAGTTATAGAAGAAATGCCTCCCCAAGCTGACAACATCAAACTGGGAACGTCGAGAGTTCCTTATAACACTGCAGCAGGTAATTTAAGACTTATAAAATTGTAGAAGTTTGCTAGAAATATGTCTAGAACATGCATGAGTTGGTATGTAGTGTTATATAGTTCAAATAATAACATTTAAGTATTTTGAATTTATATCGATTTTAGTGCATAATTTTAATGATAAAAAAGTTGAATGATAAATTCATGTAATACTTTACGAAGTACTTATCTAAATCGTTAGTTACACAGTCCATTTGCTGTTGCTTTGTTTATTTTTCTTGTGTTTTTACAAGCTTTTTAACCGACTGAACAGCGTGCAACCAAAACTCCAAAATAAAACCGCCAGAAATTTTAAATTAAAACCGCCAAATCGCACGCCAAGTCGAGAGGTTATAGATTCGACTGTTATGTATTTTTTTATATATATGTTTGCGCAGGATTTCGGTTGTAATTCACATATTTGCGCAATTTTTTTTTCTTGGGTGGGGATGTTTCACTTGGGAGCAATTTGAAAAAAAATATCCGGTTATCCGGCATTTAACTATCTGTAATTCCCAATTAATCGGACCATTTAAAAAATATATTTTCCGATTTCGAAAATTCTTTTTTTGTTGGATAGAGAAAAACCCACTTAGGCAAAATCTGCCTAAGTGGATTTTAAACTGGACTATATCCGGTTATGCGGTTTTCCTTCTTTTTAGAAATATTATTTTTATTTAACTCACTCTGTTCGATATTGATACTGTCTCAAATCTTACAACATAATTATAAAAAAACTTACACCACAATTTTATTTTTTACTCATGTGCACTCAATAGTCCTTGTTTTTTATTTATAAAACTTAAAGAACTTTTAATTTTTTTTTTAAAGGAAAAGTAAAATACTAATAAAAATGCATTTATTTTGCTTTATTTAGAAAGAAAAGAAAGAAGAGAAGAAGTTGAAAGACATCTCATAACATCAAACACACATCAGACTGGTAATTATTTTGAAAGTTGGTCAAACAAATCTCCAAAATTGAAATAAATTAACAACAAAAAACATTTAAAATGAAATTACGCGTTGTTTTGCAAATGAGAGCTGTTGATTGATCAACTTATATTTAAACATAAAACTTTTGTTAAATCTTATATCTGACTTGTGGTTTGTATTTTTATATTAATGGGACTAGGTCTGATTCCTTAATAGCAATGAATTATAGTTAGGATTCTAAATCCACGTTAGTATTTGTTTCCTTGTATGTTTATATAGCTATTGATTACGATTAATTAACTGATTATGTAGCGTTTGTTGAGTAAAACCAAAGCATACTTGTTAACTTCGATTTATTTTGCACAGAAGGCAAGAACAGAACAGAGCATTACGAAGAACTAACAGAACAGCAGTAAAACAGAATACAGAATCTGGACGATCTGTCCAGTCGTTTAAATAATAAAGCATACATGCCGCCCTCTCGTGGTGGCGGTTAGAAACCTGGATTTACATAATCTCTCCTCCCTCGCGGCAGCAATGCTTAATATGACGTAAGCATCACTGTCGCGCAAAGGAAAGATCATGCAAACCCATGAGGGAACATACTCCCCCCCAATTTTTAATATTTTAGAAATAATTAATTTATGAAAATTAAAAATTAGACAATTTTATGCAATTAGTAATATTGCGTTTGAACAGTCCTTTGAGAGTTTTCAGTTGTACAACTCGTACAACGCCATCGTCTCCAGGGAAGACTTTGATCACTTTCGCCAAAGGCCAGATGCCTGGTGGAAGATTGGTCTCCTTCAGCAATACGATGTCCCCGATAGACAGGTTCTCCTCACGTCCTCTCCAGCGTGATCTTTGTTGTAGGGTATTCAAATACTCCTTATGCCAGCGATTCCAAAAGGACTTGAAAAGATTCTGCAACAGGTTCCAACGGGTCAAATGACTGGTTACAACATCTGACTGGTCTGGAAGGGAAGTAATTAGCTCACCTACAAGAAAATGAGAAGGAGTTAAAACATGAATTGAGTCAATATCCCCTTCGCTAACTGGAGACAGAGGTCTGGAGTTCAGCACCGCTTCGATCTGAGTGACCAAAGTGGTCAATTCTTCGAATGTTAGTAGGGTGGTACCCCTCAGTCTCTTCAGGTGGTACTTAGTGGCTTTCACTCCACCTTCCCACAACCCGCCGAAATGCGGAGAATAAGGTGGGATCATGTGAAAAGAAATATTATGTTCATTGAAAAAATGTGTGACAGATTCACAATTGATCAAAGAGTGAAGTTCTTTAAGTTCATTCAGTTTGTTACGTGCGCCTATGAACGTGGTGGAATTGTCACAATAAATGTTTGCAGGAGCTCCTCTGCGAGCTGAAAATCTTCGAAGAGCAGCTATAAATGCATCAGCAGTCAAATCACTAACTACTTCGAGATGCAGAGCTTTTGTAGAGAAACAGATAAAAAGTGCAATATAAGCCTTGGATGTTTTAACGCTTCTACCTCTACCTTTGGTCTTTATTGTAATTGGTCCAGCGTAATCTACTCCACTGTTGATGAATGGTCGACCCATCTTGACTCTAGGTTCTGGCAAATCGCCCATCATCTGAGGTTTAGAGGAACTTCGATACCTGAAACAAACTAAGCATTTATTTACACAACGGCGTATCAACTTCTTTCCGCCAATTATCCAATAAATTTGCCTCAGAATATTAGATAACAAAGTGGGACCAGCATGTAGATGTTTTATGTGAAAGTCTTTAATCAGCAAAGAAGCTATTGAATGTTCTGAAGGAATTATAACAGGGTGTTTTGCTGAATAATTTAAGTCCGATCTGACAATCCTTCCTTTTACACGCAATAAACCTTCGCTGTCTAAAAAGGGAGTCAGTGAAACTAATTTGCTTCTTCGCGGTAAATCTAATCCTTTTTTTACACAATCGATCTCTTGTCCGAAATGTAGGTTCTGCACCCAAGTAAGAACTGAGGTTTTCACGCGCTCTATCTCCGAAGAAAGTAGAGGTTGGAAGTGGCAGATTGTTTTAGGGTCATTCGCCTTTGTGATTTTACAGTTGTTTAAAAATCGTTTGCAGTATGCAATAATGCGAATTATTTTCGTAATCGAGGAAAACCTTTCAAACAAGTTTTCAAACGTGTCATTAGTAGAACTTATGTGAAAGTTAAAGAGGGGATCCTTTCTTTTTTCTTTTAGTACATCTGATGTTTGATCTTCTACGAAACTATCTTTTGGAAGATTTTCAGTGCTGTGTAGAAATTTAGGACCTCTTAACCACAAATCGCACTGTGACAGTTTATTCGGTTGCAGTCCGCGTGATGCGATATCAGCCGGATTTAGACGGGAAGGGACATGGTTCCATTCTAGGTTTGGGAGGGTTTCTAGTATATCCGCTGTGCGGTTTGCTACAAATGTCTTCCATTTTCGAGGATGCGAAGACAGCCAGGATAAAACTACTTTAGAATCAGTGTAAGCAAACAGTTTGACATTAGGATGCTTTAGAGATTTTAGCACAACCTTGAAAAGCTTAGTCAATAGATGTGCGCCGCATAGTTCGAGCTTGGGAATGGATATTTGTTTGATTGGTGCTACCCTAGCTTTAGCTACGAGCATTTCAACTTTGACCTCGTTGTTGCGCTTTTGTTGACAATAAATTATGGCTGAATATGCCAATTCTGAAGCATCGCAAAATCCTACCAGATTTAAGGGATCTATTAAATTTGCGACAAATCGGGGTACTTTTACCTCCGAAATACACTTAAAGTTATCTTGAAATTCACGCCAGGATTTAGCCAATTTTTCGGGAATTTCACTGTCCCAATCACCTTTAGCCATCCACAAGCGTTGAAAGAATATTTTAATAAGAATTGTACTAGCTGTGAGAATGCCTAGGGGGTCAAAGATTTTAGATGCACAAGAAAGAATTTTTCGTTTGGTTAACGGAGGGTTAACCTCTAGTAGACCTTCAAACCTAAACGAATCAGTGTTCGAGTTCCATAAAATACCTAAAACCTTGTCTTCACTTCTGGGCCATTGAAAGTCCTCCAAATGGGATTCTTGACCCAATTTGGTTAAGAACTCTTCCTTATTGGACTTCCATTTTCGTAAATGAAATCCTCTTGATTCGAGTATAGATGAAAGTTCTGTACATACCGTGACGGCTTCGTGCACGTTGCTTGCTCCCGCTAGAAGATCATCCATGTAGAATCGTTCTTCTATTAACTGGGCAGCTACAGGAGAAGTAGAATATGCATCCATTGAAACTTGCTTCAGACACCTAGTGGCAAGGAAAGCTGAAGAAGATAAACCATATGTTACAGTCTTTAATTTATATTCGTGTATTGGGCTTTTAGAATCATAGCGCCACAAAATTCTCTGGTAATTTTGGTCTTCCGGATGTACTTCGATTTGACGGTACATCTTTTCTATGTCAGCCGTAAATGCTATTTCGTGCAACCTGAAACGAAGCAAGGTAATGAATAAATCAGGTTGTTGCTTAGCACCCACACCCAAAATTGAATTCAAAGAAACGGAATTGCTTGTTTTACAACTTGCATCAAAAACTACTCTTAGTGCACTAGTGGAGCTGGTAGGTTTTAAAACACAGTGATGAGCTAAGAAATATTTATTTTCATCTGAAATATATGTAGAAGGCTCAGCTATCTGTAGGTGATTTAATCCTTCGTACTCCCTCATGAAATCCTTATAATGCAATTCTAAATCTGAATTTAGAGCGAATTTTCTTTCCATACCTTTTAGTCTGGATTGTGCAGTTGAATAAGAATTCCCCAATTTTAAATCACTACGATAAAAAGGTAAGCGTACTGCAAATCTTCCGTTCGCATTTACAGTATAATTTTCTTTAAAGTGATTTTCACAAAAATCTTCCTCTTCATTCAGAGGGTTAATTTTATCAATAGGAATATTTTCTATTTCCCAAAACCTTTTGAGTTCCTGATCCACATTTTGACCCGAAATTGCATAACAAACAGTGGATAAAGCTGGTGTGTTAGCTACGGAGCTTTTTCCAGAAATTATCCAGCCGAATTTAGAATTTTGAGCAATGAGTGTGGTGGATTGATTTACTATTTGCCCTGGGAGAATAATTGATAAGAAATAATCAGCTCCAATTATTAAATCAATATTTCCAGGAGTCATAAAAGCTGGATCTGCCAATTGAATATTGAGCAAGTGTGACAAGTTTTGAACGTCTACTGCCGCAGAGGGTAGCGGAGCAGTTAATTTGTTCAAAACATATGCTTCCATTGAAACTTTTAAGTTTGCATCATATTTTGATGACACTAGCAAAGAGACTAGACCTTTTGTAATCCCAGCCTTTGAATCGGCCAGCCCAATTACTGATAATCTAGCGTTTCTTCTTTTTAAACCCAATCGTTTAACAAATTCTTCAGAGATGAAAGTTTGTTCACTCCCTGAATCAAACATAATTCTCGCGACTTGGTTTTTCTGCGAAGAGTCGCGAACAAAAACCGAAGCTGTTGGTAGCAATCCTTGACCTTGACCTACTTGCGCTGAGTGAAGCGATAAAGCAGGTGCAGCTACCGAATGATTCGACACCGAATTTTGCATTTCGGACTCGTTGCTCACGGGTGTCGATAAATTGTGAGTAAAGGTGGTTTGGTGCAATAAGGTATTGTGCCTTTCTTTACATGACTGACAGACAAAGGTGGAAGGGCAATTTCTAACCGAGTGCTTGTCAGATAGACAATTGAAACAAAGTCCTTTGCGTTGCACAAAGTTTTTACGAGCGACTACATCTAGATCTTTAAACTTTACGCATTTGAACAAATAATGATTTCCTTTACAAAATAAACACTTAGTATTAAGATTAGATGAATCTCTTTGGGTTCTAGGTTTATTGAAGACTTTCTCTTCTTTATTTCTAGGGATTGAGATTTCTAAAGCATAGCTACGATTGTTTAGAAATTCAATGAACGAGTCTATGGTAGGAAAATCCTCATTGGCTTTTTTTTCCGCCCATATCTGACGAGTTTCTTGGTCGACCTTTTCGAGTAGCAGGTGTATTAACCAAGGATCGCGGGAATCCGCTTTTTCGTGCAACGACTTTAACCCTCGAATGACGACGTCTGAAGTGTCCGCCAGTTTGCGTAAAGCACTTTCGGTCGCATTGGTTATTTTTGGTTGCGAAAGAAAAGTTGTAATTAGGGACGTTACAATTTTCTTTTTCTTATCGTATCTTTCTAAGATTTTGTTCCATGCTGCGTCATAACTTGATTCAGCCATGGGCAAGTGTCGAATCAACGTGGCTGGCGTTTCAGCCAACAAACCCTTTAAATACTGGAATTTTTGAATCTTAGTTATGTTGGTGTTGTGAACCACCGCACAAAATAAGTCCTTAAAGGAAGGCCATTCTAAAAAATCCCCAGTGAATATTGGGATGTTTAATCTCGGCATTTTGATATCCGCGATTGAGCGTTGACTGATATTTAGAATTTGAGATTCTAACTGATTTTGTCGCAAGGACATATCCGTTACACTGTCCGTTGTGTGTGGATGATAGCTGTTTATTAGCTTACGTAAAGCTGCTTTAGTTTCAAAAAACTTAGTTTCAAATTCTGCCAAACCCGACGATTCTTCGGGAAGTGCAGAATCGTGTTCGTTAAAGCTTGTCCAAATATCGTCTAATTTTTCTAAACGGACTTTTAACTCTTCTAAATCATCTTCTATAACTTCACCGTCTAAGGTTTCAACGAAGTTTGCGATCCGCGTTAGTGAAGCTTTTTCTCGGCCGCGCAGTCTAATGGTTTCGCTATCGTCAGCCATTTTAGAAAACGGCAGCGGTTTGAAAAGAATCAAATTGCACTTATCTGGATCGGTATTCCTTGAAGATCTCGTCGCGATGACTCCAAATTATGTAGCGTTTGTTGAGTAAAACCAAAGCATACTTGTTAACTTCGATTTATTTTGCACAGAAGGCAAGAACAGAACAGAGCATTACGAAGAACTAACAGAACAGCAGTAAAACAGAATACAGAATCTGGACGATCTGTCCAGTCGTTTAAATAATAAAGCATACATGCCGCCCTCTCGTGGTGGCGGTTAGAAACCTGGATTTACATAATCTCTCCTCCCTCGCGGCAGCAATGCTTAATATGACGTAAGCATCACTGTCGCGCAAAGGAAAGATCATGCAAACCCATGAGGGAACAGATTATGACAAGTTAATGCGGATAAAATAGTCATTGGGAGTAGGTATATTTTAACAAACCTTCAAAATTCATTATTCATATTCCGGTTATCAAATTTTGTGTAAATATTTTACATTTGTGTTAAGTTTATTCATTGAACAAATATGTTTATCATGCTTTAATTGCCAAAACGAATCATGCGAAAATTTCTTCAAATAATTTAAATTTTTCTATTTACTTAAATCACTAATGTTTTCTATTTTCATTCAAAATATTACATTGATATTTTATTTATGTTTTAAACATTCGAAATAAAACTGTAAAACAAAAATACATAAACACGTAAAACTCACGAATTTTTAGCCAAATTAAGAGCGCCACGAAAAGGTTATCAATTCGACAGTTATGAATTTTTTTATGTAAGTTCAAGCAAAATTTCTGTTCTAATTCAGATAATTGAACCATCTTCAAAAAAAAAGACACAAAAAAGTAAAAATTATATTTTAATTTTAGAAATAAGTGTAAAAAATTTAAATATTTAATATTAATTTCACCCTATTACAACTTTTCTAAATTGGTGCCAATTTTCAAAAAAACAATTTTGTCGCCGATTTCAAAAAGTACAAAATAATCTAAAAATAAGAACAAAATAAGTATATCACATTTAAAAATTTTGCATTGTTCCTAAAATTAAAAAATATTTTTTACTTTTCAGAGCTTTTTTTTTCTTTGAAATTGGTTTTCTTTTTTAAAAAATGATTTTGTTCAGATTTGATTTTTTTTTAAGATCATTCACTAAAATGCAACCGTCTTTCAGATCTTCTTAATAAGGGCCAAGGATCTGGATCACGAACAACTGATCAAAAGGAGACATTCCTCATCATGATAATATACTCAGCATATCTCTACTATAATCACTTCCTATAATTCAGTAGCACTAGAAAATGAGTATTTGATGAGTGTATGCACAGCAATTTGCTGCCCATTATTGTACATGCCTTTCTAAATCTACTTATTTTTAACATTTACATGTATAATTACACTCTATGCTCTAAAACTGTTGTGTGTATATTCGTTTTAAGTATGTATATATTTCTTTGTTATTATGTAAGCGTTAATAAAATACGTTAATATCACAGTTGGGAAAGTTTTCTTTTTTGGACACTGTTAAGAATGCATTCTGATATTTTACGAAACTTATGTGATTTTTGACGAAAAAAGTAGCATGAATTATGAAGATAGATTAAGGAATTTGAATATGTATACTCTGAAAGAGAGAAGGGTTAGAGGAGATTTGATTCAACTGTTCAAATTTATTAAAGAAGGGCTTAGATTTGGGAGGGTTTAGATTTTAATACGAGTAATAGAACGAGAGGTCAAGGGTTTAAATTAAACAAATCGCATTTTAATCGGGAAGTGAGAAAACACTATTTCTATAATATTGTAATACACAAATGGAACAACTTTTCAGATAATGTTGTTAATTGGACAGGAGCAACGGATTTTAAGAAGTTAGATATTCAATGGGGGATACTCATGGGCACTAGATGGACCAACCTTGTTTTGCCTAGAACCTTTTGTGGGTCGTCCATATTTGTATTTTAATATTTCGTCAAACAGAAGAAATTCGTTTTGTTGTTTTTTATTAATTAATTTTATTTTGAACACTATAATGATTCAATATCTACGAGCTGACTCGAACAGCGGACCTCTTGTTCCAGAGTCCAAAATTCTATCCACTCGGCCAGGAAGACTCAATTGTAGTCTGACGATATAAGTGTAACATTCAAACATTATCTTGTGACTCAGATAAGGGCCGAAAAGGAATTTGAGTGAATAAAAAGAGCAGATGCTAGCCTACATAAGCTGCCTTCAAATATCACTTTCAATAAATATCGACAATGACAACCAAGACTTACAGGGAAACGAACCAAGGTTCTCAGACACCACAGTCCAAAGCCTTATCCGTTAAACTGACATATCAACTTGAAGAAGTTATGAACAGAAGAAATATTTAAAAGATGGACCAAAAAGTTTGGAAGTAAGATAACTGAGTTGTAATAAAGCAGTTTCCATTTAAGCAATCGACACCAAATAATGTGGGAAACCATTTTCTGAACAACTATTTTAAGTGTGCCAGGTCTTTATATTAAGATGGCTTGAACACAAGCTGAAATTGACAATATTAAGTCACTTTTCTCGTTTTGAGAAAGTACGGTAACTTAAATTTGAGTACGTTATCGCTCATTTACGATGTAATTATATTCAGTAAAAACCGAGTAGGTTTAGGTACTCATATTTAAGTACTTTTTATTTTACTGTGAAAAGGTGTAAAGTTGTCATGCACGCATAGTCTTCCCTCCAGTTATTATATTAGCTCAGTGGTAATAGCAGTAAGCTTTTTCCTAAATAAATTTAAAACAAAGGGAAATATCTAATTAAAGTCACTATCGATATATTATAATATCAATATATTAGATATATATTTTGCCAAAATTATTCTGCTAAAAAAATATTTATATTTTTACAAGGAAATCGAAATGTCCAATTTTGTTTTATGTATGTTGACAATTTACAGATTATTTTCACGAAATAATAATATAATTTTTTTTTATTTACAAATATATATGACTTTTAAATTATTTAAATTAAAAATATTCTTAATTTACTTTTTAATGACGAAAATATTATATATATTCACGTGATTAATTTGATTCAAAAACGTATTTTAATATCATAAACTCATGAGTTTCTCGTGAATCATATCGCGTGATTAATTTGATACGATACAAGCAAGAAAATATTCTTCGAATTTCAAATATTTTTAGATTTGATGAAAGTTTAAAATTGGTGTAAAAATGGCGTTACATTTCTGCCGTATTTTAGGAATTGCAGTTCTTCTAACTAATCTAACTTACTCGCTTGGAATTCCACTTGTAAAAGATAGCCATTCTTCGGATAACCATTACGAAAATGAAGTGCTGAATTTGCAAAAGAAAAATTCGATCGCTTCTTTAGATCAGGAAAAAGATTCTTCTTCTGCGCATTTCATCCGTAAAAGAAGCGATGTATTGCCCCCGATTGTAACATCTCATCAACTAAGTTACAGGATTACAAAGGAAAGTATAAATAAAAAGAATGAAATATCCAGTGCCGATGCAAGTAACGAACTTGAAACCACTCTACAGAACAAAAAGGCTCAAAGTACGACTTCAACTCCAGGACAGAGCAGAACCGGGAACGCCATCGAAGAGGGAAATGCAACATTGATTAATGGAAAAACCTTTACAGGCGTTACAGAATCTCATCTAGATTTGAAATCAACGGAAGTATATACCACTACGAGTTTTACAAATGCATCATCAAGCAAAACGGATGCGAGCCACAGCCAAAAAAACGGCAATTCGAAAATTGAAGATTTTCCAGGAAAGGATTTCCGTGAAAAAGTTCAATCTGTCCAACAAAAGATTCCGGATATGAAATTGAAGCAGGATGTGGATTCTGGCAAAGACAAAACAGCAGAAAGCGTTAAGGTAAACGTGAATCAGGGTTCCACCTTAAGTCCTAAAATGGTTACTACCAGAAAAAATGACCACCATCAGAATAAGAGTGAAGGTACAGAATATGTTACTCAAAATCCTCTTGGTAAACCAACTATCCGAAATATTCTTTCTTTGGTAGTAACATCTAGTAAAAGAGACACAAGTTCGAACTTGATAGAATCCGTGACAAGGGAAAATGTATTGAATCAGAAAACAATCTCCAGTTCAGATAATGGAACTGCGAGTACCGTTGCAACTACCACACCTGGTGTCAAAGAAGATTATATGTCAAGTCAAGAGAATGTAACCTCAAGTATTATTCTAAATAGGCTTTCTTCAGGAAAGAAATTTGATCGAGAAGATTTACGTTCAGACGATGAACAATCTGTCGTAAAGGAAAACGTGCCAAATCAGAAGGCGAAAGTGAGTTCTTTGAATGAAACTCCTATACCATTAGCCTTAACAACAGTTGAAGTAAATAAAGATCCTAAAAAGATCATATCAAACCCAGAGAATGCTCCGAGTTTTGTACAAAATACGCTTTCTTCGCTAATTAAATTTGATCAAAGTCAAAGAAGATCAAATCTGGTACAATCTGTCACAACTGAAAATGTATCGATTCAGAAGGCTAATATAGATATTGGCATCTTAAGTTCAACGACATCTGTAACAAGTGGCATGGATAAAGATAGCCTAAAGGTAGTGCCAAATCATCAAAATACCACGCAAACTGTTAAAAATATTCTTTCGTCTTCAATGAAACCCAGTCAACCAACAGCAACTATATCAAGTGGCATGAATGAAGATCGCCAAAAGGTAGCGCCAAATCACGAAAATACCACGCCAACAGTTAAAAATATTTTTTCGTCTTCAATGAAACCCAGTCAGCCAAGTACAATCTCAAATCTTGAAGCTGCCACTACTAGTGATAAATCGAGTCAAAAAGAAAAGAAAACTTCAAAATCTGTCGCATCTGTAGCATCTGATATTAAAGAAGATCATCAAAAGTTCATGCCAAAGCAGGATAATACAACGCCACATCTTGACCAAACAACAAGCAAAATTACAGATCATGAATATTCTAAACTGGTGATGAACAACCCTGAAAATGATATTCTGTCTCCTAGAGTAAGTGGAATCAGTGAAAGCAAGTTTAATGAAGACACAAGATCACTGGGTGATAACTTTTTAAAATCTAATGAAACCATCCCAAACAAAAATTCTAAACTTGGCAATTCGAACGATGGAACCTCTACTCTTCAAACAACGGACAAACCAGGGCATGGTAACTTTAAAATAGATCCTGATAATTCTATTTTGGACTCTGATACCAACAAAACCATGGATTTGTTTTGGCTGACTCTTCTTTCGAGTTGGAACGATAACTACACCTCTGGACCCCGTGAGATATCCAGTAATGGAGATGTTACATTGATTCCTGGTGGAATAACTTATATGAATGAATTTGGGATTAGTCATAGTTCACCTCATGGAAACGTAACTTCGAATCTTGGAACGACAGTTAGAGGAGTTTCTGAAAATAATATGAACATCGTCAAGGAAAATGGTATGAACGTCGTTAATGAAAATGGACTTCAAAGTTTGAGCCAAGAGACCGCAAGTACGAGTCCTGGAGCAACTGGTAAAAGTGCTTCTGAAAGTAGCATAACAATATTTAATGAAAATGGACTTCAAAGATTGAGCCAAGAGACCGCAAGTACAAGTCCTGGAGCAACTGTTAAAGATGTTTCTAAAAATGTCATGCCTATTGTTAGTGAAAATGTACCTCAAAGGTTAAGCCAAGATAGCATAACGTCGAGTCCTGGTTCAACTGTTAAAGGTATTTCTGAAAATAGCATAACAATCTTAAATGAAAATGGACTCAAAAGATTGAGCCAAGAAACCGCAAGTACAAGTCCTAGTGCAACTGTTAAAGGTGTTTCTGAAAATGGCATGAAAATCATTAGTGAAAAAGTACCTCAAAGATTGAGCCAAGAGAGTGCAAGTTCAAGTCCAAGCACAACCGACCATGGTACTTCGAAACTTAGAATTAAACCAAACCATATCCCGTTATCCAAAAATGTAATGCAACTATCTGAAATCCAAGAACTTTTCAATGGTCTCCGTCTTCCATCAACAAGAATGTTGTTGCAAAGAGAAGTGGTTTTTTAATTCATTCATCCAACTGGTTAAGTACATTATGGAATTCCAAGGTATTTGATCTTTAGGGAAGGCAAGTTCCAAATTCGAAAACTAGAACATGTACTCTGTATGCTGAAACGAAGAAAAATAGCAAGGACCTTTATATTTTTGTAAACACTTTTACGTCATTATTTTTAGCATAAGATTTAGGAATATCTTGAAAAAATTATAACAGCCAAACTCAAGGCTACAAACTGATGCATTTGTATGATGGATTATGTTTAAAACCTATAAGCGAAAGAAAATGTATCAAAATTAAATAAATAGTTATTTTTCTTCTGGAAAAAGCTTAAATATTTAATTTTCCAAAAATAATATGCTAGGAATAACTAAGAAATAAAACTGTTTATATCCAAAAAAATTCTATTACCTAAATAGTTTTAATACTATGAATATAATTTGAAAACTGCAAACGAAAATCAAATATTACTGCT
This sequence comes from Troglohyphantes excavatus, assembly GCA_963932185.1. Classification (NCBI taxonomy): domain Eukaryota; kingdom Metazoa; phylum Arthropoda; class Arachnida; order Araneae; family Linyphiidae; genus Troglohyphantes; species Troglohyphantes excavatus. The sequence goes on from OZ010674.1 coordinate 44,176,446, forward strand.
TATATTTGGACTTGTGCATTCGGATTATAACTAAATACTAACAATGAATACACTAATAATATCTTATAGTTTTATCGTAAATTTTAAATACTTAACAATAGAAAAACTTTTTATAATTTGATATTTAAAAAGTGGGAAATTTCTTAAATAATTAGTATCTAAAATTTTTATTAATTTTAATTTAAGGGTAAAGGTAAAGAAAACGGGTCCACTCAACTTTATCAATTTTCGCAAACAAACTTGGCGTGGAAGATGTATGGCTACCATTTCCAGCGATAAATATCGATGTGACGTAAATAAGTGGGAGGAGCAACTTGCTTTAAATTAAACCAATGAGAGACACGCAATGAAAATCTTACGTCGAATTATGATAACAACAACAAAATGGTTAAAGAAAACTGATGAAATTAAGACCGCATTAGAGCAAGCGGTGTTAAAAGCATTATGCAAATATTTTCAATGATGTCACAAGTAGGTGGAGCTAATAGTTGTAGGTGAAACCAATGAGAGGACAATATTTGCGTATGTATTTTAAAACACACTTCGCCAAAATTGTGCATGGTTGCCAATTTGAACAGAAATCTTATTTGGCGATGTATTTTTAACGCTTTGGCGGAGTGGCCGGCTTATTTTAAAATTTATTTTAATTTGCCAATCCACTTAAACAAAATATTTCATACTTTTAGCTAGTAAATTGTTGCCACTGTAGGCTTTTCTATAATTAAAAATGTCTACGAATAATCTGTTTTCGCTATAGAATCTGTATACTTCATTATTTTTTTCGCAAAATGACTTACTGTATACCTGTATAAACTATCATTTCAAAGTGCTTTAAGGTGTATGTACACACTTGAATTCTTTTTTTTTTTTCAATTATAAATTTAAAAATCCAGTTTTTTCATGTATGAAAACACCTTATAGTCTAAAAAGCAGGTTTTTTCAAACATAATACCTTTGACTTGTAATTAATATAAAGTCATATATTTTGTTGGAAATTACTCACAGTATTTTTCTTAACGTTATGATTCTCCAAAAATTTTATAGCATTTAAACGTTTTTTTTTTTAAATAATTTTTTACCTCAAAAAAATCCAAAAAAAAAAAATATTTTTCAAAATTTTGAACTTTAAAACAAAAAATTCATTTTTTAACGAATCTTTATGATGGAGGTTCATAACATCTCACAACTAATACAAAGTTCAATAAAAAAATAATTTTATCAAAAAATTTAAGCAAACTTGAATTTTTATATTTAGAATGAAAGTACACATGATGAAAGAACGTTTCAGAAATTGAGTGTAAAGTTTACAAAGCATATTCCTATTGCAAGCGGGGGCCCTAAAATAACTCTTTGTAAATAATATATATATATATATATATATATATATATATATATATATATATATATATATATATATATATATATTAAATCTTGGTATCATCTGAAAGAAAATGAATTGAGGAATATCATAGCAAAAAAATATTTTTTTGTAATTTTTGGTCGCTTTTCGTTTTTTCTAATTTGTATGTACACCTTGGGCGTGATTTAAGCTCATATTTGGACAGAACTCTGTGACTGTTATATGAACTCTGAAGTATCCATTTCGCAAGTGAATAATAATTCATTTTCCAAACACTTCACGTGAGTTTCTACAAAACAAACTTATAATTCAAACTGCTAAATCGATTTTACACACTAGCGAATTGCACTATGGTTTCCGTTTACAAGGTTCATGTTGTCTGTACTTTGTGGTGTCAACTCTTTAGTTTTCTGCAGTCTCAAAAATATATTTGTGATAGTTCCTCTGAATCAAAGAAACTAAACAATTCTTCAAAAGATGGACACTTCGAGTCCCTTCAAAAGCAATCAATCAACCTTCAAATAGAAATTCCAAGTTTGAATGAAAATGAGAAATTAATTGGATTACCTGAATCTACAACGATTCTGAAGAACAGTGATCAAAATAAATGCATGGAGTGCGATTTTAAGAATTGTACTTTGAAGCATAATTTAAATTTCTGTGAAAATTGCGTTCCTGGAAGTTATGAAGGAAGAATGCTTATAAATCAACGTGTGTCTGAAATTCGAAGGGAAGGATTAATAATTATTTTTATACCTTTGCTAACTTCAATTATAAGCAAGTTATTTTGGAATCGCGCAACTGATGATACTTCTCGAAGTTTTGAAAATAGAGATTGTAGCAAAGAACACATAAACGAGCATGGAAGAAGTGAGCCCGCTATCGCTCTGGTACCTTTGGTGTCTTCAATTGTAAAGAAATTGTCATGGAATCATTTTACTGAGTTAGTAAGGAATTTTTATATATAAATTATAAAACATAAATTAAACTTTAATATTTATTAAGCTTATAAATTAAGATTAATAAATATCTTAATCAGAATATGTTTTGTATATCCAGTTTGGTACAGATGTAGTATAGGACATTTGGCGCGCGAGGTTTTTTTCGGCGTGATTTATAGGGGCGATAAACTTATAGTATGGCAACCCCACCTGACATTGTTGGTATATTCCGATTCTTGTGGCGACTTTCAATCTGGCAACCCTGCGCTATGTTTAACGGCAATTTTTCGTCGCCAAAAAAAAAACCGCGCCAAATGTCCTATACTACATCTGTTCCTCCAGTTTGAGCGATTTTTTATGAGATTATTTTAAAGTTAAAGTTCAGAATAAATCCTCTAAGGGAGGCCATCATACGGGGTAATGTAGTCATTCTATGTAAACAACAAACTATAACCGGTGGGGAGATCACAATAAATGCTGCACGCTAGCAAGCAATAGGAGAAATTGTCATAGTATCGCCAAGGTTCTGGCTAAAGTAGTTGTTATTGGAGACTGTTTCGTAAGTAAAGCCGAGTTCAATCTTGTAATAAATCAAAGAAAGTACGGGGCGTGGATGAAGCTCCGCGGCGTAAGACGAAAAAGTTTTTTAATATTTAACTTCCATCTGTGGTTTGGTTTTGTTAAATAACGTCGCACTAGAGCTGCACAGTAGGTTATTGCCGACCTTCCATCTGTGAGGTTTTCATTGGTGATACCAATCCCTACTTCCATAATTTGCTGAAATGACGTTTCACACAAAATCCGTACTACGATACAACCATTTCTTATATTTTAGATATTTTTTGTTTCTAAAATATTTTTACCAAATAATTTTTTTAGGTATTAATAAAATTGATAACAATACATTTTCTTGTAGAAATTCTCCAAATATGTTGCTTTTAATTCTTTTTTTTAATAGCACTTATTTATATGCTATTATGGTTAATCGCCAAATATGATTTGGCGACAATTGGTGGGCGATAAATTTTATAGTTTGGCAACCCTATTTCATGACGTTCCTAGCAATATCATGATGGCAATCATACTTTTTTTTTCTTACACCGTTTCACGTTGTTTTGCAAAAGCTTTGGCGCCAATTTTCAGAGTCGCGCCAAGGAGGCACCGTACACTAGGAATTTAGAGTTATTTTATCGAAGTAAAACATTTAGAAACACGTTGCCTTCTAAGAAGACACATAAGTTCCAAGGATACTGCGGTTTATAATTAAATTGGAAGTTATTGACTCTTAAATCAAAAACAAATTAAAGTTTATTGAGATTTGTATTTTGATCAAAACCCATAAAATAGCGTGTAAAAATACGCATTTTATTTATAAATATAAATATTTATCGTTCTCATGCTAAAATTTTGAAAGAAAGGAATTAATATAAACATGTTTCCAAACAACTTATATATTTCAGCCCAATACATATTCCATTTCAGACGACGATCGAACTGACCTCTTCGTCTAAAAAGGATAAGTTATTGATATGTCCAGATAACATTCAGCAAATTTTTCTCAAAATTCGACGTAAGTAAATATTTTATAAGAATTTCTTGATAAAAAAAGTAAAAAATAGTCTACTAAAAATTCATACAATTTTTCAACACATTTTTTTTTTAATTTTAAAGTAGCCGAATGATTAGTACACTAAAATATAATTAATATGAACAATTTTATATTGTTTTTATGCTATTGATTGACTTTACTTCTTAAAACTGGTATTGTGTAATGTATATCCCATATTTAAAACTAGACAATTGCATTGAAATTTTTTGATTTAATGTATGATTAAATTGGGTTTTATTTCCCTACTGAAATTCTTGAATATGTATGCATGTAACTAAATTTGGCATTCAATATAAGTTTCATACATTTTTTAATATTGCTAGTAATACCATCTTTTAAAAAATATCTCATCCATTTAAACAGCAGATTATTTTCAATCAAGTAATCTCTATAATTAAAAAAGCAGTTATAATGAAATTTTAATTAAAATGAATAATTTATTTTGTTTAAAGTACAACTCTATATCAAGCATCTTTTAAAAATTATGTCCAAGCATAAATATTTTTCTTGTAAATTCTACCAATAGATGGCAGCACGATATATGGCTACTTTGGAAGTTACTTCCCTATCTTCTCTATAAAAATGTTTTTATCTACAAATAGACTATAACATTAAATTTGTTCAAATAAAAAAATTTGTCGGAGAATTAATATTTATGAAATGATTAAACAATTTCCCCCTCATTTGAATTTTTATAAACTGATATACTTTTTTTTAATACTTATCTAATTTAATAATTAAAATTTTATTTGTATTTATAAGTAGAAAATCCTCACATAAAAAGTGTTATTAATTTTTATAAATTAACATTGAGAAATGTTTTCTTTATCTTAATACTTATTCTTTTTATATAATCGGAATTTTTTTACTAATGTAGTATACTTATTTACAATAATAAATTAATGTGTATGATTTAATTGATATGTGCTTATACATTTCTAGTAACTTTGGTTATTAAAATGACTTAAAATTAAAAGTTGTTATATCAAAATAGTAATATGATTTCATTTTAATGTATACTATTTAATGAAAACCATACCCTAAGAAATTATAATTATGTTAAGACAACCTATATACCATGCGTTTTGTTTCGAAATATGAGTATTTTTTTAAAGGATATTTTAGCAGTAAATAAAGGGTGCTTATCATGAAAATTTTTAACTTCTTCACCTAACCTTAAAAATTATTGACATGCATGTGCCATAATCGTACATATCTATAATGATCTATATAAATATTCAATAGACAAGCCCGTATATTTTCTATTGTCACAGTCACTACTATACTCCTAAACTATATAACCAATGTTTATTATCAATATGTCATTTGAAAAGGTAGATGCGACAAAACACACCAAAACTATAAAATATTAAGCAATTAATTATGTTATTATGCTTTGAAGAAACGAAAAGTTATCATCGTTGCGCCACCAACATCTCAAAATTTGAACAGTAAAATGACTTTGGCAAACGGGCTGAATTCAACTAAAACGCAGGAAAGGCACGAAATTAATGCGAGCAAAGCAAGGATTAGTTTGCTAAGCAAACCATTGAGAACTGCGTAGCAATCTTCGTTGACGAGTGTTAGCTTGTAGGGACCGTTTTTTTAAGTTTTACTAGGTGCCCAGTAGGGGGTCCCTATTAAAACTAAATCCAATAAATATGTACAATATAAATCCAGCGCTATTTCGGTTACATTAAAATAAAAAGATCTAACTCAATTGATTATGTTACTCAAAAGTACCTAAAAAAAGCGTTTGTATTTTCATCACATAAGTTTTTTTTTACAAACTAGGATTAGCTGAGGATTGCTACGCAAACCAATTCTCGCTGCGCTCGCTGTAAGGTACGAAGCAATAACAATGTGTCCTAGTAACAATACTTTTTTAATTATAATACTGAAAACTTTAAAAGTTGAAAAATTAAATTATAATTCATCTTAGCATCACTAAATTTTCCCCCATGTAAATCAATATAAAAAGATAACTAAAATGTGTTTTTGTTTAACTATAAATGGGAAACAACTGACAGGCCTACGTTTATATATTATTTTCCATAATATTTTCATGCCTTTCCTGCGTTTTAGCTCAATTCCTAACATTACTGGTATTTTACTTTACATATAATTTACGTTAAGTTTAACATTTACCTACCAGAAATGTTTAATTTAATGAGTAATGACGTTATACAGATGGAGTTTACGAGAATGTAGTTAGCAAAACTCCTAACAGATGGAACCATCTCAATTTTACGTTCGTTTGCAGTTTGGATATGTTTTACAAAACATTTTTTTTTTAATATAATAAGGCTTATATTCTTCCTAATTTAATCTGACATCAACAAAATGATTATTCGCTGATGATTTGAAAGGGTTAATCGTCAAAATGGATTACATAATAGAAAAATACTATTGAAGAGGCAATAGATTTTGTAAACAAAATGATGTTGCCATTCTGCGACGAGAAATACAGCGTTTTTCGATCACCGCGTAAGATATATATGTTGATCTTGATTTAAAATTTTTCGAGTATTTTACATTAGAACTATATATTTACTTTAGAATAATCAGGTTTATCTCTTATAATTAAATGGAATGAAATGTGTACTAATTATTTATATTAAAATTACAGAAAGAAAAGTACTTGGTTTGACACTGATGTTATGGGCAGTTTTCTGGCGAGCAATCTTGTTGAAATTATTTTAATACACTTTATTTAATTTAACATAATAATTGATTTTTACTAATGCTAATCTTTGACATTTATTTTATCAACTAAGACTGTATATTAATTTTGAATTAAAATAATTTCATAAATACTATTTGTGCTTACTACCAATATAATCATTGTAAACTTTTTTTTTAAATAATATATTTTCATTTTTATTATATTTATTACAATTCATGTATAGGTTACTTTTTGAAACACCCTTTATACTCTGGAAAGAGATAACCAAAATATATTAAAGAATTACAATAAATTATTACAATAAGTAAAAGAGGAAAAAAATATAATACGAATTCCAATAGCTTTATACTTATTAATATTATTAGGTATGGATGTAAACATAATATATTTACAAAAATTGTAGTTAAATTTCCTTTTATTTCCTACCATAGGAAATTAGATAATAAATGCCCCTCAATTTATGAAGGCCCACAATCCACATCCTTCATGGGAGGCAGTTGAATCCATCTGATTTATAGTATAGTAAATCCAAATTCAATCATGTTATGTTTAATTGCTGTGTGAACTAAAGACACTTGTGTTAATTTACTAATATTAGTTTTTATAGATTATTGTTACAGTTATTTTTTAAATTCTATTCTGCTAGAATTAAAATGCTGGGTTTTTTAAGTAATTAAAGTGACTTTCATTTAAAAAAAAATATTTAAAATAACCTAGGTTTTGTTTTAAAACTCAATAATATACCAAGTGTCTTTATTAGTTTCAGGAAGGCGAATATATAGTAGCAGTTTTCAGTGGCAGCCCGTGGTCGAAAATGTTAGTGCAACCGAATTCATGTGAATCCCCCCCCCCCCCCCCCCCTCCTCTATTTTCCAAATACCATACATGAACGAAAATTCTTTATTATTCATTACTCAAATCAAAGTTTATTTTCAATTTTTACAAAATGATAACATGCGAAAAAAATAGAAAGCACTTACTTATTTTTTGAAAACACAAACGAAACAACAGCAGGACCATGTCTTGAAACAACAGCACACAGTAAATGTATCACGAAAACCGTTTCCGTTGTGAGATATTCTTGTAAGTTCTCGTTTTATCCATGAACCAATCAGCATATCGAACCTTATGTGCAGCTAAAACAAGAAAATCCATTTCGGCTGTACCTTCCACAAATGCATCAGTGCATTAGCATGGGGGGAATCTCCATACTACGTAGAGGTTGTCATGGCAACGTTGCAGCCGATTTCGAATTTCGCTTTTTAGCTGCAGTTTGATTGAATGGAGTTTTTTCCCTCCTGAATTGTGCATTATGGTAACATGCTTGCTATTTATCGGAGATTTTGTTTACTACCGTAGAAATTTCATCTTCCATTCTAATCTTCATTTAAGAAAATTAGAAAAATATCTGATTTTAGTTTTAAAATACACTAATGAATTTAGGTGCAGCCCGGCTGTACTTGCTGTAGTGGGCGAGCCGCCACTGGCAGTTTTGCAGAAACAGTTATTGTGGCATTATAGCCGCGTTACCCCATTAAATAATAATAATAATAATCTGCATTTTAAGATCAGATTAAATTCACCATTGGACTAAAAATGGCACTAACTGTGACGTCAGAAGTTATTTATTTTCACAGCTGATAAAGTGTCTTCCCGACATCACTGATTAGAGAACCATAAATTGTGTTTGTAATGGACGTTTTCTGCATTTTTGTCTTATTTCTTCATTTTCAGTTAATTTATTATGAATTCTTAATTATATTTAATATCTTTTTCGGGAGAATAGAAGCACTGCCTATATTTCTTTGGACCTGTTTTAAAGTGCTAAAAATTGTAAACACTCAGAGAATTTTTCAACCAGTCATGCTTTCTTGTTGCAACGTTGATTTCGTCTTGTTAAACATTTTTAAGAAAATTTATAAATAAATGAATGAGCCGTCAATTTGTTTTTTCAGAGGAAAAGTTGTGCCATCATATGACTAAGTCATTAGAGTTCTTATAGTTATCAATTATAATATATTGCAGCGGTACTTACTCTTTTTTTTGTATCTTAAAAACTAAATAATCACCTTTGAAATCATTGAACGAGATTTTAGAATCGAATCCGTTTTGAGGGTATATATTTAGGCAATGCATAAATTTTAATTATTGTCGCCCTCAAAGTAATTTTTTTTTTTTTTTTTTTAATATCATGGCGGCTTATCCACCGGACTTTCAAGATATTATTCACAAATTTAATTGAATATAAGAAACATTATTATGACCGTGATAATTTCAAAACATTAAATTTATGAAAGATTATCTGATATTAAAATCCCCCCAAAATCTGTCTGAATTTAAAGAATTTATGTTGTTTTTTGTTCCATATCGGGATTAATCGACATCATGATTTACCTGGTTTCGAGATTAAACCTTGTAGATATAACAAATGGACGTGGTTTTTATTACATATCTTTTCAGTTTCAAAACTTATATCGTCAGCTGAATGGTCAAATGAATTGCCCAGAACGTAAACGTACTTTTTTCTTGGTCAATGAAAATTGGATACTTTATAACCAAAACTTAATCTCGACACAGGTTATGCAAAGAGATATTTGGACATTGTCAGTTTTTATACGATTTTCATAAACAATAGGCTGAACTATGTTCTCAATTTTATTTAGCACAGTTTTAAATTTAATTCAAACTTATACTTTAGAAATACATTAATGAATGCTAAATATAAGCAGAATCCAATGAAGGCAGTTAGCCAATCGCAACAGTTTTACTGTTTATATTAAATCAGAACGTATTCAAAAATTGTTTTAAAGTTTGAAAACAACAATATAAGGAGTTAAAGTTTTAAATTTGAAGTAGATTAGAATTTTGCATCAACAGTATAAAAATATTCTCCCTTTCGGAATGCGCCTCCCACATGCATGTCTCGGCTTTTCCCCGAGCCCATAAAACAAGGGCAACTCTAACTGCATCCGTGACCGTCGAGAAGAAAACCAAAGAAATAAACATTAGAGAGTTCTGCAGGGAAGGACTCTCACCCTGGAATCGGATTTTTATTTATGATTTTAGGTTCTTTGGGAACTCAAAATAAGGATGGCCGATTAGAAAATAAAACGATTTCCAAAACCATCTGGGGTGGTGCTGGCCCGCAGGGAATCGCAAGCGCCGTGCTATGGGTGCTCAGCAAGGCAAAGACACCCGTTGTGGAAGCGGGTCCTCTGTCAGCAGTACTCGGGGCAAACCGGCCAAACATTATCAAAGGAGCAAAGCATCTTCCAAGGAATCGAGATCTTCCGTGGCAGCTGGAAATGTTTTCGCCGAGCACAATGGTTAGTTTGGGTGTAGGAAAAAAAATGACACATTTCCTTTGTGCCTGCTCATGCTTGCCCGATTTTCAATTTCTTTAACTTTCCTTTCGTTTCTTCTACTTTTTTTAGCTTTGAGCATATTTAAATTAATTTTTAATAACTTCATCTAAATAAAGTGTGATTATGTAGGTAGTATCTAAAATTTTAGATTAAAACTTGCTAGGTAAGTTAGGGAAATAGTGGTGTAAAGTAATCCAAGTGGCATTTTTAGGACTAATTGTCTTTAGTCCGATATTACTTCGCTTAAAATATTTACCCTTCCGTTTATCTTTTATTGCACTTAAGGTTTCTTTAGATCATCTATTGTTTTCTGTAATAAATATTATAATAGTTAACATGATAATGAGGTAACTATCTAGATAATGAATATTATTAAAACAATTTTAATTTTTATTAAATTCCATTCAGAAATTTATACATGTATTTCTTTTTAAATATTTGTTTATATTGCAAAATGTAGGTGTTCCACTTATAAAGGTTGACTGCTGCAGAGGATATGCAACATTTTGAATTAAACTCAAAATTCAATGTTCTTATATTTAATCTATGCTTTTATATTTATTGCAATTGTGGATTTTAAAAGAAATTTCATTTGGATAGTGGTAATATTTTATTATAATACTTCTGGCATGTTGCCAATTGAAAATATTACAATTTCTTTAAGTTAATGTTTTTCATGCATGGTGTAAATATTTCTTTAATTTTTTTATTATTAATAATATCATTTGTCAAAAGTTAAATGTAAATTTATGGAGTATTAAGTCCTGATAGAGGAAAATAAGCAATAATCCTAATATTCTGTTCAATATGATACTACTCATGTTGAAGCAGTATATTGAAGAGAAAATAAATGCATAACTTTAAAGCAATTACTTTATTATATTTTCTGTGTCTCTAAGAATTTTGAGGTCATGAATTTTTCAAAAATTAACGTTGCTGTTAACCCATTCCAAGAAGTTGCTGTCGAGCAGAACCTTTTCTAACATAAATGAACAGCATAAAAAGCAAACAATTAACAGGAGTTAATCAAGATGGTGGGTTGGGATCACTGGAATAATCCTAGAATCGGGTAGGTCTAAAGCTCTATGTAGGTCGATCGCGACATCATCATTATTAGGGTGGAAGGTTAACGGGTGCTTATGCTTCTTTCTGCCTTGGGAGCAGTAAAAGCAAGCACCAAAATACCCATAGTATACAACAATGGTTATAAGTTATTTTAATATATCTCTGTTTAAAGCCAGTTTTCACTCTAGAATTTTAAAGGGGCAGGGAGCTATTTTGAGAAAAAGGCCACTTTAATATATGGATAGAAATTCGATTTTTACTCGAATTGCACATTTGCTTTTACGTGGCGTAATTTATTGACACTTAATATGTATTTAAATAATCGTAGAACAGAATTAAAACTGAGAACTTGAGTTTCCATCTTTAAAAAAAATCTGAACAACAGTTTTGCTAAAATGGTGATTTTTGCAAAAACTGGCAAACCTAGTCAGCTGATGATGATCAAATACCTAATAAACACAATTTAAAAAAAAACATGTAATGCTTGATTAATGGCAATAAATCTGTCAGTTATCAAATTCAAAGTAATCACATCAAATTACTGATTTTGAAAAAGTTTTCATCATCTGTTAAAAAGGAAATATATACAATGTTAAAAAAAATCCCATGGAAGCTTAAAACAATGTGTAGTAGAAACATGAAAACCTTTTTTTCATTTTGTAAACTTGAAACATCATGTTTTCAATTGGCCCACATTCTGCTCTCAAAGCTATCAAACTGAAAAGAATAAGAACAGATATTTTCATAAAAAAAGTCAAGGGAAGAGTTAGACGGGCCTCAATTCATATATAAAACAGCAGAATGACGCATTTTTAATAAAAAGGATAGGCTACCTTTAAAAAAATGCCTAAAAATTGTTAAAGCACTGTACCAATGGACATAAGAACATTAAATTTGTATTGTATATAAAATACAACCGGATTTAGAGTTAGCGGGCCCCTAGATTGAATATGTAGTTTATCCCCCTCAGAGTATGGAATATTTCCAGTAAACATGAAGGAGGAGGGTTTGGCATTTTTAAAAATATTTATTTTAAAACAGCAAATTAAATAATATTTAAGTGTACAAGGAAATTGGTATACATTGTTTTTGTTGTACAGTTCTATGTTATAAAATATCCACTGTTTCAAGGAATCGCAATGTGTAATTGCATTCTGGAATCTATGAAAATGATAATAAAAAAAATTGTGCTCTTTGTATTACCGTTAAATGGCAAAAAATTAAGAAAATTAACAACCGATTTTTAAAAAAAAGTTTTAAAATGTCTTCGGAATTATCACAAATTAAACAAACATTTAAGTGTTGCGGTATATTTATAGTAGGACAAATCTGTTAAGAAAAATAGTATTTTTCTCCCTCATAAGAGGATTAATACTATTTTCGTTAGGATTTGGATTATCATCTTTTCCAATAATTTTTTTTCACAAGTTGACCTGTTTTTGCATGTGTGTGTGTGGTACAGACTCCTACAATGTAGCCTGGGCCAAAATCCAGACCTGGTTGTATGCATTTCAGAATTGGGGGAAACAAATTAATCAAAAGTATATTGCTACCTTAAAAAAATTACCACTAGAAGAAAAGATGGTGCCACTGCAAAGTAAAATAAAAACAAATTCAATGAAACTGCTTGATTCATGAACTTTTAATTGTAAGTGATTGCTGAAACTATTGACTGTTATAAACGATGTCAATGACTTGCCTTTCTAAACCATTCTTCCTTTCTGTGTTCCACACAGAGTTGTAAATTCATTTATTAAATAGTCATTATAGTGACTATTGTTCAATTGCACACGTAAACCACTTGTAATTCTTAATTAGTATAAAGCACTACTGCCCATCAGTTTCATTGAGTTATTGGTTTATTCCTAGTGTCCGGTGCCCTCGCCAAATGGGATTTGGCAACAAATGATTGGCGATAAAGTTTATATTTTGGCAGGGGGTCATGGATGGGATCCTAAGTAGTCCGGAGGCCGGAGACCACAAAATCGACATCAGGAGTCTGTGACTTAAGCGCGGGTTACGCGCATGTGCTTAAAAGTGCTGTCAAAGGACTGCCCGAAGGATTGCCTATAAGCACCATGATCGACTGCCCGGTGGGACATTGTTACCTTCGAGATGGGCGCCGAACTGCCACGAACAGCCCAATAAACTCTAGTGCGATGTTAATTAACTAAAGCAAAGCTTCGGAATCGATTCTAAACCGTCGCCATTAGCCCATTGTGGAGTTCAAGTGCGACCAATTCAATGTCTGCCATTTTGATTTGGCGACAAAAAAAAATTAATTTTTGGCCTTGGCGCTAATTTTTGGACATGGCGACAACGGGGAACACTAGGAATTTACGGAATTATTTTTTAATTAGAGACAGGGCATATACCTCCAGAGCAATTTTTTTTTACATCATGATTTGTCGGATACCGTGCCATGCTGGTATTCACGTAATGATAAATCTGATAATGCTGCAATATATGCTTTCATCAATTCGGGCAACTTTGTATCTTTCAATGATTCAAAACTGGCGTTGAAGCAAGCACATGATACATTTTGGCAGCTTCATTGGGACAATCATATAAACAACAAATTGCAATCTATAAATCTGACAAAGTATTGAAAAATATAACCTGCAATAGAAAAAATCATGGTATTTGAGTCACTCCCAATTGACCCTTTAGTTTTTTAACCAACGTCATCATGTAACTGTATTTTATCAGTTAAACATTTCATGTGTATTTGTCCTAACTTTAGGAATGTAATACTAAAACATTTTGGCACTACAAATCCCATGTTAAAAGATTTATTAAATGAACCACATCCCAACTTGTTTTAGTTTCTCTATGACACTAGTTTAATAAATTAAATGTAAATATCAAAAATCGTGGCTAAGCAAATATTTAGTGCAGCTCAACCAGATTGACTCTTGTGCCATTGAACGCCAACCAAGCTAGGAACAGGACCTGTTCACAGCACAATCTCGGCCGCTGGTGATCACAACTATTTTTTTTTTTTCATTAGTTTCCTCATGTTCTTAAATGTTCACTACTATAGAGTAAGGATACAAATAGAGTAATAAAGATGCTGATTTCCGTGTGTGCATCATTGAAACCACGTGATTTGTGGAAATGCCAATTCATTCATGCACCAATATTACTTGGCAGGTCTTGGCGACTTTCAGAACTAAGCGAGATCAAAGTATTTTAATATGGTTTTGTATTTGAATTTTTTAAACGAGTGGCACAATTTAAGGGAGTTTAACAGATATATTAAAGATATTTTTCTTACTTTGTACTTTTGAAATAATTGCATTACGTTTTTATGTAAAAAATTTACCATAGGCAAAGTTCTTTCAATTGTTATTTTGTATAGTTCAATAAAAAAAAATGAACAATAAAACCGGAGAAACATAAAAAGTTATGTTTTTTCAAATATTGAACACAAAGAAAATTATATTTTCGTTTTGGTAATGAAAAGGAAATATTTAGCGCAAATTGTTTGAAAATAAGTACCTAAATACCTACATATATGTTAAGAAGTGGAATACGGACAGAACGCCTTATCACTAAAAAGGAGAAAGTGCACCAAATTTTGAACTCCTGCAGATGTCTGAATGCCAAATATGGAAGCGCTAAAATCACGTGATGTTTTTTTTTTTTCAATGTTGACACTGCGGCCTTATGAGAGTCTGGCATTGAAGGCGCTCTCTATTTAATATAACAACTCTCTGTTCACTACATGCAGACTTGATGTTGTTCCTAACTGCTGTTTTTTTTCTCTGCACGAATACTTGAATTATGAAGAAGTGGATTGAGAGGTGTGCTCACCTTGTGTTGAAATCTCTTTCCAGAAGCCCTGTTGCAAAGCCGCCCCCTCCCCCAAATCCCAGACATCTCCGATGACCTGCGCAGTCTCCCTGCCCCACTGGACGGTGCGTCGCGCTGGATGTCCAAGGAGAACCTCCTCTCCCAGGATGACAGCGACTCGGCGCTCTTCGTGGCATTGTACGATTTTCAGTCGGGTGGGGAAAACCAGCTTTCTCTTAGGAAAGGTAAATGGTGTTGGAAATTGATACACAATATTCCTTAATTACATCTTTCATAACTATTCATAATTTACTTTTTGCATGATATGTTTGCATATCTGCAATTTTGTCCGAAATTTTCCGTACAGATTTAAACTATTTTGTATGTGCTCGAAAATCTTACAAAATTGGGCATTTTTTTTTAATGGATTTTTTTACCATTTTCAAAACTGTATTATTTTGACAGCCAAAAATAAAAGTACTCTAAAATCATAAATACAACAAAACCTTTTTATAAATAAGTTGTTTAGTTTTTATTGTCTTATTTCCTTAATTTTTGGGTTCTCTTAGAATAGTTAACTTTTTTGTGAAAATGTTATTTTTTTTTAAGTAATTATGTATTTGTCCCAGTAGCAGAAATTTTATAAACAGTCTACTTCACATTTAACAGAGTAAGATTTGTCTGCTACTTAATTCAATAACAATTAAAGGAATAAATCTTACCAATATTATTACCTTGTTATTCCCGTTTTTTTTTTATCCTTGCACAATGTTTAAACATTGCTGGATTATATGTATTAAGCATTCAAATATCAAAGTAGCAGCTTTATAAATATTTTTTACCCTTTAACAAACACAAACTCCACCATTTATTAAATTGTTTCAGCACTTAAAACTAAATTTTAAGGAATCTATGAAAAAATACATAAAACGATAGAAATATTAGGCTCCTTTATTAAAATTTGTCAGGCAATATTTATAAATGCTAAAATGCAGATTTTTGATAAAATCAGCAACTGTTGTTAGCCAATAATAATAATCCAATTACCTAACAAATGTAATCAAAACTTTCAAAAATTAAAGCTAGAGAAATTTTAAAACTACAAATAAAATGCATTTTTAGTCACAAAAGTTTGAATAAGCATGGCGTCAGATTGTTGATTTTTGAAAAACTTGCATATTTGGTTTCCGGTTGACTAACAAATACTTTACAAATAGATGGGATGAGCTTCTGCAAAAATTTGTTTGCAGACTTTTAATATAATCTCGACTTGGGACACATATCGCCGCTTTTCTGCTACCGGGGTATTTGCATTTGCAAACAAAGTTAATTGAGGAAAGTTTTAAATATATATATATTTCTTATTTGACATCAATTAAACTATTATTAACTTTGCAATTTTAAACAATTAATTTATATAAATTTGCTGTAAAGTACAGATTTTATTTTTGATATGTTGGCAGATGCACTCCGTAATGTTCCTTTCCTTATAAATAAAATCTCCATTGGTTGATTAGTTTTTATTTAATTTTCAGTATAACCACCACCTGATATTGGTCCTTTGATACTTTAAGGATCTGTCTATCTACTGTGTGTATTGAACATTAATACTGGTGTAAAATATGTATGTATTTATAAGTCAGGGTTAATACTTCAGGTATTTTACTCAGGAAAAATCATAACTTGTATTCATGATTTGGCTGTTTGTTACCCAAAAATTGTTTTTGCATTTAAAAAAAAAATCTTTATGAAAAAGGTATGATAGAGATTAATCATACATGTACCATATATATATATATATATATGAAAGATATGTCCCACTCCCTTGTAAACCCTTTTTTCAGTGTTCACTCTAGAAATAAAAAGGGGCAGGACTCTGTTGGCAGTAAAAGGGCACTTTAAAAAAAAAGTTGGGGTAGGCGTGGCCTCCCGTTTACGTATTGGGAACGTGTCCGCAGAAATGTATACTCAATTCTTAGCATGAGTGTAGCGATCTGATCTGGGGGAGGGAGATTGCATGCCAAAAATAATCCACTTTGTAGAGGGAAAGTCAGTTGTGATCCTCATGTGTATTCAGGTTGCGTAAGGTAGCAGCTCAGGTGTCCTCGTCATATAACCATGGTTCAAAGTTACGAGACAGTGTTCTCAGGTCTTTTTTCTTCTGGATAGATCCAGAACTGCCAATAATAGCCCACTGCATAGCTCTACTGCAATGTAAATTGGTTAACCAAACCAAAAAAGTTCCGATTTGTTGGTTAACATCGCGCCAGAGCTACGTAGCTAGTTATTGAGCTATTGGCAACGGTTTGGGGCTTATTGCAAAGGAAAGACTCGTACAAAATTGATGTACAATATTTATGAAAATGCTACTTAAAATCCGAAATTTAAAAAAAACTGATGAAAAGGATACCTAAATCCAAAATTTGTTTTGTTAATATTTCTATCTTACCAGCTTTCAGTCTATTTAATATTTTGAGGCTAAAACATTTTTTCGAAAGCTAATTAGATTAAAATAACATTAATGTATATAGATAATTTGAACCATTTTTGTGCAATATATATTGTTTCCAGGTTTAAGTAAAATGGAAACTATGAATTCCTTCTCATATGAAAACCCATGTTTTGTATTTGGAATGAAGTGACAGTAACCTAGAAACATTTCTTAATATTTATTTACCTGCCTAATGTCCTAGTTTAAGCAAGACCACCTCACTTTTAAAGTATGTTTCGGTAACCTGGCTGGTTTATAATTTTATCCCTTTTTTTTATCAATTTCATATCTTAGAATTCTTCTTGTATACCTTTTATTATTTACAAATTTTGTTTCATGTCTCAGACATATTAAATTTAACGATTCTTATATAAATTTGTAATTTTTAGTATTTACAATGGGATACGAGTATAAATCATACGTAAATTTAGTCTTGATATCATTGAGAGGTAACGTTCACACTACCTTCGGGTTACATATTAAGTTTTGCACTAATTCATAACTAAAACTCCCTAAATTAGTTTACTCATTCCTAAATTAACTACTTTTCTGCTTTTTAATAACCAACAATATTGTATAGTTTTGGCATTTGCAACCAAAATATACCTTACAAATATTAATTTAAAATCTAAATCTAACTGACATTTTTTTAAAGAGAGCTACACATGCCCTCATTATTCTTCGAAGCTGTTCTCATTTTATTCTTCCTAGCAAATATTTCCTTCCCCAGAAATCCTCAATTAGCTCACCCATTTTAAAATAAGTTATTTTCCCATTTCCTTTCAGAACAGAACCTTTACATTTTTTTTTTAAACCAGTTATGTTGTAGTTTTGAGAGTAAGCACACATTCTATCCTCCTTTTTTCAGAAAAGAATCTGTGCCAATCAGAAACAGGTTTTTTAACCTTGCACAGTAATTGTCCAATGAAAAAATCACAATACAGTGTTTTACTTCTCTATTTTGTTTTTAGTTAGGCATTGTGTTATTTTCAAATAAAAAAAAAGCTCTGAGGTGTTTGACAAAAATCATCTTTCAGCCATAAAGTTTATCTAATATAAAAAAATTAGATTTTTTTTTAAAAAAAATTCTTATTCTGAAAATTATATCATTTTCAATTTTAATTAATTTTACGATTATTTCTTTATTGGCAGTCAATCAGTGACATTCATTTGAGCATCATTGAGATTTAAAACTTCTTTTCATTTCCACAGTTTTAAAATTAAAATTTTTCATCCTGAATCCTTATCACTGTGCTATTTTTTAATGTAAAATGTAAAAGAAATGTGCAATATGGAACATTTTAAGCCGATTAAAACACTGATTAGTTTCATTACTAACTCTCAGAAATGCCAAATATTGAATAGGTCGCTTTTATATGATATTAGCAAAATTACTTTTACAATATATTTAAAAATAATTACTAAAGCATTATCGCCTGCATGTAATTAAAAATACTTTTAATTTTGGTTGCTTGGTATGATATTTTAGTTTTCTTAAGAAGATTTTGATTTATTGATTGTAAATATAAATAAAACAAATTCAGTTGTTGGCACCTTTTACTCCATATGTTTTACAGGAATTGGTCTTGATTATACATTAATTTCACATAAATGCCAATTAGGGAATTACTATAGATACCTTATTCCACAATCCCTATATTTAAAAATATTGTGTAATAAAAGTTTTTATATAAGCGTCTGTGACATAACATACTAAATGAAAATAACTGCATTTTAAATTCCTTTTCCATTTTTAAATTTTTTTTAAGTTATTAAAAATTATATCTTAATTAATCCTAGTTTAATTCTTTCCTGCATCTGCAGTTGAGGGTACAGCCACTGTAAATAATTTTTTATTGTATGTAATTTATAAAATGTTGTGTTAATAATACAATGTGATGTTACAAGAACTGTAGATAAACTCACAATATTTTTTTTTAACTACCTGTCGGATACAAATGTGTATATGCGTTCGAGTATCTCCATTTTTTCCAGTAGTACGAATAATATAAAAGTTGATAACAAAATCTCTTTTTTGAAATAATTTTCAAATTTAAAGCATTAGGTGTACTTTTGAAAACCTCTTTAAAAAGTATTTTTGTAAAAAAAAGGAATGTGTTGGAAATGTAAATGAAACTTTCCTTCAGTGAAAACAAACCTACAGATTCAAAATTTTGCTTATCCATCAGAGGGTTAAGTGCATGTGTAGAATTTTGATTATTAGCATTAGAGGCTGCTGGCTAACAATGTATTTTAATATATGTATTGATATAGTCACAGTCTCGAAACAAACTTTAGAAGTTTAATCGGTGCTATGATAACTTTTGATGTTTTGCGAATTAGGGTCAGTGTTTGCTTGTTGATCTCTCTATTATTTATTAAAAATAGAAATTTAGAAATGTTGCTATCCAATGAAATCAAACTTGCGAGAGAAAAATTTTGATTTGCAAGTGAATTACTTTTAATTCAGGGAAATACAGTTAAAAATTCTTGCAGAAAGGTGTCTTTTAAGAATAGCATGTTCTAGATTGTGAAAAAAAATGTCTTGCTTATAACTAGTTTAACAACCTACTTTGGTTAAAATAGAAATACA
Source organism: Troglohyphantes excavatus (assembly GCA_963932185.1). Classification (NCBI taxonomy): domain Eukaryota; kingdom Metazoa; phylum Arthropoda; class Arachnida; order Araneae; family Linyphiidae; genus Troglohyphantes; species Troglohyphantes excavatus. The sequence continues at coordinate 44,196,351 of OZ010674.1, forward strand.
GTAGAACCTTAATTATCTGACCTAATTCGGACTGGAGGTAGGTAATTCCGGAAAATAGAGAATTGTCAATGAATAGATAAACTAATAAATGCTTAATTTAAACCCATGACCTCCCTTTCTATCTCTCTTATTATATTTCAAACCCTCGGTTTAAGAAATTTGATCAGTCGAATCAAATCTCTTCTAACCCTTTTCTCTTCCAGAGTATACATTTTCAAATTTCTTAATCTATCTCCACATTCCATGCCTGACAAACCTTGGACCATCATTATAGTAGTCCTGTGTTGAACTTTCTCTAAGTCAATTTCTTTTTTTAGATATGGTTACCAAATCTGTTCAGCATACTCAAGATGAGTCCATACTAAACCGGTATACATTGACATCGATTATATCGTTTTTTGCAAGCCACTGTTTATTGAGGACCCATTTAAAAATTCACATTTACTAATATTCCGAAATCACTGACTATATCACTGTTTTTTTGCCTAGTGTAAAACATAGGCAACCTTTCTAATTTCGATACCCATATAAAAAAAAACTGACATTTTCGGTTAACAAAGAGTTCCGGATAAAAAAGGAACGGATAATCAAAGTTCTACTGTATTGTATTTTATTTTTAAAAATCTATTCTGCTAAGAACAATTTTATAATTGCTTCCGTTTGTTATTTTTTTTTATATTTGAATATTTTATATGAAATAGAAAGAGTTAACGATTTAATCATGTATGAAGTTTTAATTGTATGTGGGCCAATTTCTTTGATTTTTAGCAAAATGTGTCTGTTATGGTTCAAACCAAATGTATTTTTTCCCCTTAAAAAGAACTAACATGTGGCCTGTATTTATGTAATGCAATTAATTTGGATGGATTTTACAATTTACAGTATTTTAACCTGAAATATATTTCAGAGTGGAAACATAACCTGGAAATAGGGGAATAATCATGGAATTTTTTAATTCTGGAAATTTCAGGGAAGATTTCAAAATTTCACAACAAATTATTGAAATTTTAAAATTTGTATCATTAAAACGGCAATTATCGTCTATTATGCCCTCTGTTCCAAGTAGTTTAGTTGTCAATATTTTCTTTTAGTTCTAAAAAAGATTTTTTTTTAATAAAAACCACTGATGTGAGCATTTTTAGTTTTATTTTTAAAAACGTGAACCACTGCTGGGGGGAGAAACGAAAGCAAAGCACGTTGGACTTTAAATTGTAAACAACATGTGTGGTAGGGAGGCTATTGAATATAGAATTTATTGAAGACTGGAATAGGAAATAGGAAGCATATAAAACGTTTAAAATTGTATACAAAAGAAATAATTTGAAAATACTAGATTTTTTTGGATTTTCTTCCAGAGAACATGTTTAGTTACTATTATATCCATCGCACTTGTATAATTTTGTGTTTCTATAAATTATTATTTTAACTTACTATAAATGTTGCTTATTTTTCATTTATAAAATACAATATATTTATTGTAGTATTGTAGCAGGAATATTTTGTTTCTATACTTTATGTAATTGTAATATCAGGGAAATTTGTTGACACCATCATGGAAATCAAGGAACTTTTTTTCCAGGATTATGTTTCCATCCTGTATTTACTTGTTAAATTAATTTTTTAGAATAGTGTATCAATATTTTGTAGACCCCCATTGCGTGTACTTAGTTGCAAGTCTCAAACCCCTGTTATCTTCCAGGGCAACAAGTGCGTGTCCTCTCCTACAATAAAACTGGTGAGTGGTGCGAGGCCCAGTCGTGGAATGGCCTGGTGGGGTGGGTGCCCAGCAACTACATCACCCCTGTGAACAGCCTGGAGAAGCACTCCTGGTACCATGGCCCCATCTCCCGCAATGCGGCCGAGTACCTGCTGAGCAGCGGCATCAACGGCAGCTTCCTGGTGCGGGAGAGTGAAAGCAGCCCGGGACAGAGGTCGATTTCCGTGCGATACGAGGGGAGGGTGTACCATTATCGCATCAATGAGGATTCTGATGGGAAAGTGAGTTTTAGTTTGTGTTTTTAACTGGATTGGAATTTCTTGCATATCCTGGATACTCAAGTTTGTGTGGAATACTTCCTTATGTAAGATAAAAACTCGTCTTATAGAACATTGCGTTAAGAATATTAAAATACAAATACAACGTTAAAATACGCAATAAAAATCCGTATAATCCGGACATGTTTCGGGAGATAAATCACCCTTCATCAGCGGAAAATGTAAAGTCTGTGTGTGATAAAATATAAATAAACCCAGAAATTTAAAGTGTTGCCAAAGAACAAAAAACTAAAAAACTATTTCAATCGGTTGGAGTTAACTATTGTGTGCCAACAAGCGGGAAATACTGGAACCGCAAACGTTTAAACTTCCTTATGTGCAAAATAATTGTGTGAAAAATTTCATTACAAACACCCTTAGGCCCAGTGGATAAAGGCATTCGGCTAGTAATCAGAGGATTGCGAGTTCGAGCCGACTGATGGTCTCTTGATAAAGAAAAGTAAAAATGCAGTGATCGTTCGATAAGAGGGTTGTCAGCTTCGCTACTAAAATACTAGGGAGTAATTTTAAAATATCCAACAAATTATACTGACATGTATACGGGACCGGTGCACGATAAATAGGATCAAGGTTCAATGTCCTTATGCCTATTGAGATTGCGTTGGATGCCAGCTCAGGTGTTGTCCTCGTCATATGACATTGGATAAAAAATATGAGGCATTATTCTCGGGTCTTTCCTTCAGGATAGGCCCCTAACTGTCACTAATAGCCCAATGTGCAGCTCTAGTGCAACATTAACCAAACCTGAGTTTTCTAATTTTCCTGAAAGTTAGAAAATACTTTGGCAACATAATATAAACTCGTACAATTAAATAAAAATATCCAAGACAAATGTAAGGAAACCATATTATTCAAAAAATACTGTTAAACTTGAAATGCTAATCTTCAGAAATTTAAATTAGAAAAACTTTAGAAATACACAGTGCCTAGAAATACACTGCCTCCAATGGATGCAGAATTTTACATAATACAGAAATCATTCAGTACTACTGTATTAATCTTGTATTTTAAATATACACTAAAATCATGATATATTCTTGTTAATCATGGCACACCACTTGTATAATGTGTGCCCAAAATTGTGGAAGCCAGAAGTAAGATTCTGGAGCTCTTGAAAGAAATTCCATCAGTGTTTTTTAATTATCGAATATTTTCTTTAAGATTTCACAAATTACTTAACACATTTTATATAAATATGTGACAACTAGACAAAATTTACATTTGTGTCAACTTTTTATTTTAAAGTAATATATTCAGTTTTTCCCATTTGTAATTTGTATGATTTACTTATTGTTACATACCACGATGTAACTGATATGAAGACTGCTAACTTTGCAATGATAGATATATATGACCCTTGTTCTTAATCATACTTTCATTAAGCTCAGAATAAAAAGTCTTAAGGGAAGAATAGGTAAAGGACATTGTCTTTTATGCGAATTCTCCTTTTTAAAAAGTTTTATATGTGTTGACATTAGAATTCTTTACTTCAGTAGTTCAAATTAAATGATAGTATAGTGCAGATAGGTATGGACCAGACACGTAGGTATAGATTTTTCATGGAGGTGGTTCAGTGACTGAGTAAGTCTTGTTCAAGTAAACAGAAATATGTTGACATATAAGTATTGAAACAACAAGTTATTTATTTTTCATGAAATCGTTACCAATATCAGTCGTTAACTATTTTTAAAAATTAGTAAATACACTCCCTAATTATGAAGTAAATTTAGTGAAAAAATTTAAATTTTAAGATTCCTTGTTTTAAATAATATATATGTATCCCGTTTGACAATTGGTGTTGCAATTAAGGTTTTAATTTCGGTGACCCTTTGTCACTGAAATTAAAATGCTCGATATTGCAACACGATGACATCGTGTTACGCTTAGTTTGAAATAAAAATTACCTCAAAACATATTTTTGAAAACTATTATCTGGGGTAAAACCCCCGGAAATAACAGGTCTTCCCCAATGCAACTCAACAAAAATTATCATACCAGAAATTGAAATTTTCCTAGTTTTTTAAAGTATTTTTAGGATTTTTACAGTAATTCGATTTTTTTAAATTTTTCTTCTTGACTTTCAATGAGAGGGAATTGAACCACCCACCTAAGTGCCTGGTATGGACTAAAACACTTATAAAATTGTATAGGTTTTAAGAGATTTTTTTATGTGAGAGAAATATGTTCTTTTAATGACTAAAACAGCCTGAATTAAAGTTATTTTTTGTGTGTACAGATATCAGCTCTTTTGTTTTACAGATATCAGCTCTGATGAGCTGGATATTAAATCCTGCTTTGAAAGAGTAATTTTAGTTTTATATTAAGTTAACAATTAAATATATTTTATAAACTGTTTATATAATATAATTCTTTAATCATTTTCTTAAGAATGTAACTTTTAGGTGTTTGGGACATGATTCATAATCTTATATTTAAAAAACTTAAAAAAATAAATGTTTTTTACAGATTCAGAATTTTAGATATTTTACAAAATTTCTTCAATTATTTATTTTTATACTGCAATGTATATCACTGTTTTTTGCAAAACAATTATTTATTACCTAAAAAAATTACTACAAATTATATCAAACGACTATTAATTTAAAATACTTTGTTAAAAATAGGTAGCATGGCCATAAAAGAGCTGATAGTAAAACAAACCTTTAATTTATAAACATTACTTTAATTAAAAAAAACAAATTGTAGAGGAAAAAACTTAAGGTTTTACAATAACTCTTTTATAAAAATTCTTTGAAATTTTTAAAATGTATTTATTAGTATTACCAATTAAATAAATTAAATTTATTTCTAGAAATAGAAAATAACAGAACATATTTTAATTATTATTAAATAAGCATTGACTTTTCACAGAAAAATATATTATTATAAAACCTGTTAAATACTAGCATAGATTATTAGCAATAAATAATAGCATTTAATGTTTCTAAAATGCAATCAACTGTTGATAAAAAATTAATAATTGTAACCTGACTGTAAAAAAGGTTGAAATATTAGTGTGCAATCTCAATACTTATTTTATTTATTAAAAAAAATGTTTACTGTATGTTCCAAAACTAAATTTTTTTTCTTCTTTTAGGTATTCGTAACATCAGAATGCCCGTTTAATACTCTTGCCGAATTAGTTCACCATCATTCAATTCACACCGATGGCCTGATCACTGTTCTGTTGTACCCGGCTCCCAAGCGAAACAAGCCCACTGTGTTTGCCCTGAGTCCCGAACCAGATGAGTGGGAGATTGAACGCACAGACATTGTGATGAAGCATCGCTTGGGGGGAGGCCAGTACGGAGACGTGTATGAAGCCGTTTGGAAGCGCTATAACATGACAGTTGCAGTTAAAACACTTAAGGTTTGATATTGATTTATTGACATTTTTCTGGTAATATAATTTCTGACTGTAATTACTGGTGGTTGTATGGTTATTTAACAATACTAATACTTTTTGTACTTGCATTTAAACCAACCCCCTAAGTTTAGGAGAAATGTTTTGTCCATACTAGGCATGCATCCATTTAAGTTATCTCGATCCTTGGCACATGAAATGGACAAACCCAGAATATGTTAAATGTTAAGAATTTCCGGACATTTTCATTAAACGGAATTATTAAGGGTGAAAGTACATGCTTGACTTGGGATATCCAATAATATACCAATGGCCAAGTTGATAAGATCAAGGACCCATAATCGAAAGATTGTGATTTCAAACTCTGCAACCCCAACTAAAAATGCACTGCTAAGCTTTTCAGTCTTTTCTCCTCAAACTATTGTGGCTAGCTCATGTACAGCTGTAATGCAATTTTAAATAAAGTAGTCAATAATAAATAAAATATTTTGTGGAATTTGATTGGTATCCCTGGTTAATTAAAGCTAATTATATTTTTAAAGCAAACAAAAATACTAAATGTAATATATCCTATTATTTTAATATTAAGTCACAATATATCTGTATTGGTCACAGCTCTTATTTAACAAAACATAAACCAGCAAAAATCATACAAAAAACATGTTAATAATATTTGCGTGGTAGATATATTGTTTATAATTTTAAATTGCTAAAATCTAAAAGATTTTAAAAGACCAATACAATATCATTCAAATATTGCCTTTAAAACATTTATACTGAAACAGCTTTAAGACTACCTTTTTTGTTTTTATTCATTTAACTTAACTTATTTTTTAAATTTGATGTTGTGTTTTACATTCATAAATTTATTGATGCAGGAAGATACTATGGCATTGAAAGATTTCCTGGAGGAAGCTTGCATTATGAAAGAAATGAAACATCCGAATCTAGTCCAGCTTTTAGGTGAGATGTTATTTTACAATGTTGAAAAGTACCAAATACTGATCAGTTAATAATTACAGATTAGTTGTAAATAAGGTAATTGTATCAATATGTTTGACATGCTTTTGCAATATCTGCTTTACATCTTTTGTGAACTAAAATATATGTCTAATCAATGAAAGACATTTGAGCTAAATAAACAATTTAGAAGAAATTTGTAAGTTTAATTCTAAATCAGAATCTGGTGCAAGTTGTCACAAATTATACTGAATTCTCAAATGATTTTTAAAAAATTCGAGTTTAAAATAGGGGTGTGCATTCATCAGTTATAATCGTCCAACCTTTTAAAACTTGTCGACTTATAAAATAATTATACACGGTTTGAGCTAATTAAATATTATTTCAAATCAGTAGGCCTTTGCCACCCAAATGTTTTCTTTGACGTTGTGGACGGTCTTAATTACTACCCCTTTAATTATTACCCCCCTTTGTACCATTATTATTTTTTTCAAAATAAAATAAATATATTTTTAATTTGTATTTGAGATGGCCCTAATTTTAGGCACATATCCGAAAACTAAAAAAAAAATGATTTGTAGGAATCACATGTTTAACAATGAAACCCTTTTGAAGATTAGTTATTCAAGGATTTAACATGTCAAGACCATACTCAATGATTGTATTTATCTATAAACCTTTTTTTGGACCATTTGTGATCTCTAAAGAATGAGTGTGATATCGATGCTTTTTAGGTTTGTATGAAGCCTATGTAAAAGCAGCTACTGAAGCTGATCTCAAATAGTACTATAATTGCTCACCTTTATTATCTTAAATTTATAATTTTAAATTCAATTATTTTAATTGTAGAAACAGATAAATATATAAACATAAAATGAGTCAGAATCGGAATAAACAGTAAATATTCTGGATGTAAAATAAAAATTAAAAGCATGATTAAAATAAGATCTAAATTCAAAATAATTCTTAAGTTTTAACTAATCCAAATTCCGATTTAATTCCCTACTGTTCCCTTTCAGGTGTGTGTACTCGAGAACCTCCCTTTTACATCATCACAGAGTTCATGCAGCATGGGAACCTCTTGGATTTCCTTCGCAGTACAACTCGTGACAACATCAATGCCATCATTCTCATGCACATGGCAACTCAAATATCATCTGCTATGTCATACCTGGAAGATCGGTGCTTTATTCACAGGTAACTACTATCTAAGAACTATGAAATATGCACTTTTTTTTAACTAACGGGTCTTTAGGATTTATATGAATTTTTAAAATTATTTTATAATTTTTTTTGAAAAGATGTCTATAGTAGTTGAGTTAAATTACTGGCAATTTTTATTTTTATTAAAATATTAATTTAAAAATCAAAACTACAAACAAGCTTTGCATTATATTTCATCTGAAAAATAAATAGTTGTTTAACATTTTTAGTTCAACACCTAGTTATTAAAAATTTGTTTGGTCTATTTAATATAAATTTTTAACCTGATCATATTTTATTATGTTTTTTTAACTTAAAGGTTTCTATGAGGATAGATGAGGTTTTGACTATCAATAAAAAAAAATTAAAACATCATGAAAAAATACTTAATTAACTATCAGATCATGCCACCTGGACAAAAATATGTTTCCAGACTTTCCAATTACTAAGAACTACACATTGCCATTGTCTCACTCAAGAAACGTTAACATGTTTTGAATTTTACTAGTCTTTTATTAACTGTGTGAATAAATTAGCATTAATAAGATATAATTTATGTTTATTGATTTAGAGAAATTTTGAATTACAAATGAAGGGAATGAGCAGACAAGTGAATAATAATGTTCTCCGTCATTTACTTTCGAGATCAATAACTATTTTTAAATTGTAGCCGAGTATTATTCATTTAAATTAAATTTCGAAACAATTAGGCTCTTATAGATTCCATGGCAAACGTGGTAATCAAACTCATGAAAGAGGCCCTTTGAGACATCACCCTATTTAATATTAGGACGCATTTAAGTAATAAATTACATTAAATGTTAAAGGACAAAATTACAATCACGTCCATACTCATTAAGAGCAGAGCTTAATCTAATCCATTCTAAGATGGTATATCCCCGTCTTTCTCCACCGACGCCAAAGTTAGCGGCTGATCTCCCTTTTGGCAAGCAAACATTACATGAATATTTCACCATTTTGTGAAAACAAAGTTGAAAGTTTAAAAAAAAAAGCTTATTCTTGAAGTAGTTTATTCTTTTGCTGCTAGATCTCAGCACATGACATGACATACATTTACTTGTATCCCTTTGCCACCAACATGTCATATTAACTTCATAACTGCACCGGACTTTTTTTAAAAAGTAATTTGAACCCTTTGGCTTCCCATATGTATTTATTGCTTCACTTTTGTAAATACTTTTTGAGCTTATTGAAATATACTCAAACCAAGCCATGTTAACTTGTTTTTTCAGGGATTTGGCCGCCAGAAACTGCCTTGTAGGGGATGGCCACCTGGTAAAAGTTGCCGATTTCGGACTGGCTCGACTGATGAGAGATGACACTTATACTGCTCATGCTGGTGCTAAATTTCCAATCAAATGGACAGCTCCCGAAGGTTTAGCTTACAACAAATTTTCAACTAAGTCTGATGTATGGGGTAAGTGCAGTGTTATTTATTTTAACCCTTTGCTCATGATTTTTCATTTATAATGCAATATATTTATTTAATCAGTGTAGTGCGGATACTTTGTTTCTATACAAAGCATGTATTGCAACATTTCTTAATGCAATTGTAAAATCAGGGAAATGTTTGTGACACCATCAGGGAAATATCGGGGAACTTTTTTCAATGATTTTGTTGCCACCCTGTAATATTATCATAAGGAAACGACCCTTCTTGAAAATACAGCTTTTAGACATACAACGTTTTGTATTTTGAGTGACGATATGTTTTTGTTAAAATTATATCACTCAAATCAACCTACTTCCTCCACTCATACATAAACTTAATAAAAAAAAATTAGTAGTAAACATCACAGAATACATCAACATTTAAATAGTGTGCCAAGTATAAACTGTCAAGAACTTGAGTTGTTGGATTCTGTATATGTCCCATTATCCTCTTATTGCAGTCTTCCATCACATAATTGTGAGGCTCTCTGCTTTGTGACACCTTCAAGTGGCATCTTCAATTTTTTTTTTTTTTAAACTTTTTTTGAAATAAGTTTATTGGTTAATGTGCCTGCTCCTGATGTCACAATTCTACCTGAAATATCAGCCGCCCGCCCTGTAAAGGTTAATGTAGAAATATAATTTTGGTGTTGTTCGATTAAATATAAAATGAACTATTTTTTAAGCAATAAAATATGTTTCAGTGTTCACTCTAGAAACAAAAAGGGGCAGGGCGCTGTTGGCGATAAAAGGGCACCCTGTTTTTGAAAAGGCACTTCTTGTTTTTAAAAGAGCACTTTAAAAAAAAGTTTGGGGTGGGCGTGTCCACCCGTTGACACATCGTACATGTGACTATACAAAAAAAGTTCCAATGTTGGTTGACATTGCGCTAGAGCTGCAAATTCGGCTATTGTTGACGTTTCGGTGTCTATCTCGAAGGAAAGACCCATACAAAATTGATGTACTACTTAAAATAAAAATATTAACATTTGTAAATTAATTATTTCCTTAAAAACCAAATCTGTAAGTTTCCCTAATCAGACCCCTTACAAAACTGATGAAAAGGCTACTTAAATCCAAAATTTGGTAATAAAATGCCTAATCTTGTAAACCTAGCCCCAAACCATCTTCTCTTTTAAAAATCACAGAAAAAAATTAGCATTTCATATGTGAGCACAGGCAGTCAATAATATTCGTGGAATGCGCATGCTCGAAATTAAAGCGGAATCAATGCGATTGCACAACACACGCAGTTAAAAAGGAGGTTGTTTATCTACTGTCATAATTCATTTAATTCAAGTTTACACACACCCAAAATTTAATCGGTGCTTTTTTTTAAAGACAGCTAGGGAAGCAAGGACGCTTGTGCTTGACTGAAAAGGGCAAGAGGGGCGGAATTTTTTCAAAACAGGGCGGCATTTTTACAAAAAGGGCATGAGGGCGCTATGAAGATGAAAAAAGGGCGGGCAGGGCGGACCGCCCTTCAAAAAACGCCTAGAGTGAACACTGATGTTAGATGATAATGTGTTCCATACCTCTTTAACCACTTTCTGTTGACACGTTCTGCAGGATAGAACAAATAAAGCCCTACAGGATAGAACATACATGAATAAAAATGCCTTTTTTTTATATGGGAATTTGAAGGAAAAATGTCTGACTAAGAAGAGGGTCAATAAAATTGATAAAAATCTTCCAATGACTTTCTAATGAAGTGTCACTGTTTCCTTCATTCAGCCTTTGGAATTCTTCTGTGGGAAATAGCTACCTATGGGATGTCCCCATATCCTGGGGTTGAACTGACAGATGTGTACCATATGTTGGAATCTGGTTACCGCATGGAGTGCCCAGCTGGATGCCCTTCTCGTATTTATGATCTAATGAAAGAGTGTATGTATTAATATTTTACCTTATTTTTTATTTTAGATATAATATTCCCATTACAATTAATTATGTTATCTAATTCGGGTGAAAATTAAGGCACTTTATTAAAAAATGGAATTGGGCAGTTGAATATAAGTTTTTCTACTTGCACAAAGAAATATATAAATTTGAGGTAGCAAGGCAACAAATATTCACTTGTTTGGATTATATACCCTGCCTATTTGTCTTGTCTATTAAACTGACTATTCGTCTTTACTGAATGCTTTAATATTTCAACAGATGAATAGGCAACACAGCACTTGTATTTCTAGCTTGAAGGGTTATTATTATTATTTTTTTTTTACAAATTATCCTCCATAAGAATTATTTACTTATTTTAATTTTTCCTCATATTTGACTTTTTCTACAGGCTGGCTTTGGGAACCAAATGATAGACCCACATTTAAGGATATCCATGACATATTAGAGAATATGTTCCAAAATTCCAATATAATTGAAGGTAATATATTTGGATTTTTCACAATTCTAGAAGTGAGGTCGAAATATGTTCAACTGCCAAAACAATGCATGGAATTTCAGCTTGTGCAATTTTGAATATTGACACTTAAACTCAATATTTGGCTTCAACTCTTGAAATGGTGTTTAATTTTTCAAAGTTATTTATAATGTATAAATTATAAATATGTATAATTAAATTCTTAAAAAAAGGGCACTCTTGAATTTAAAAGTATTTCTATGATGTAGTATATTTGTTCTTTAATGCATTTTTAATTTTTAAAAATCAAATCCATTTTAATTTACATATAAATATACTATTTTTATTATGAAAACACTGTTAGGATGCATGCAGTTAGAAGTGTTCCTTTCAAAGTATTTATATGTCATAAGAATTATCTATTTAAGTTTAAATAAATGCTTCTATACTTACTTGCTTTACATAAAAACTTGATCTAGTCCTTTTGTGTTCTAAACTTATGTACATATAAAAAAGGATTAACCAACCTTTAAAAGGCTTCAATACATATTTTTAGAAATAGAAGCAACCTGTTTGTTTTTTATCTGCTTGAAAAGTTTTTGCTTTCTTCAAATGTTTTACAAACTCATTAAATTTTGGTCATGCTTTATTTAAATTTTTATAAACGGAATGTGTGTGCTTTTTTTTAAATAACAAAATGTGTAAGGCATTATGAATTTTTTATGTTACCTTAATTTGTACCCAGTATTCCTATTTCTCCTAGATAATTAGTTAACCAATTTTTATTACATGTTACTTTGGAATTTTAACATATATCAAAACATTTTATATAAAATAGAAGAAAATTGTGATACATATTCAAAGAGAGATTCACAAACATCAACATTGTTCACAAAAAGTTATATGTACAGTAATTTTCAATTTTTTTCAAACTATGTGCTATTTAAAAAAAAAAACATACTCCTTTTTTTTAAGATGTGATTTAAAAGTTATATCTTTAAAATAAGTTTCTTTTAAAGCATGTATTAAACGTATATTAAAACTGTATCCAATAATAAAAAGTTTTTTAAAAAATCTTCAGCGTTGTTTAACAAATCAATGGAAAATAACTAGTAATTTCTTCATTAACACAGAAATAATTTGAAGCAATTTTTAACAAAAAATTGCAGTGAGTAGAACAATTTATGTGATGTCAAACATGAATCAATGTCTGGATATTTATCAGCAATTTTTAGCTTTTTTTATGATTTTTCTGAATTCCTTGTTACAGCTTGAGACACTGTACATTTCCTATAAAGTAAACCATGTTCTGTTTATTTCAAATATATATATATATATATATATATATATATATATATATATATGTGTGTGTGTGTGATTTTAGTGATTTTACTTTAATAACTCGCTTTTTTTTTATGGATATAAGTTATGAATTTATTTGATAAATCTTATTAAATGAATCTTAAAATATTAATGCAATAGTAAATGTAGTTTTTTATTTAATAAGGAATTTTATCATGCTTTGTACAAAAATATTCCTTATTGTTTTTCCAAATAGTCTACATTGTTTAGTACAAAATTAAAGCTAATCTTTCCTAACATTTAAAATTAACAAATAATCTTTTTCTGAATTCTTAAAAAATAGTTTATCCCGTGTTAAGAAAATGAGGGGAAAAAAATTCTTTTTCACTTTTCTTTGTAATTTCCTTACATGTAAAAGTTATTTTAATATTTATAATTCATCATTCAATTTTCGTCACATTAAACAGTCTCATTTATATTGACTTTTACATGTAATAAAAACTATTAAAAACACAATCCAACTGCTTATATGTATTTTTTATATATAATCCTACCCAGATCTCTAGTGTAAAACTCGTACCGAATTGCAGTTTAGAATGAATTTAATTTTCCATACCTAAGTATATATCCCCTCCTAATGTATTCTAGATATGCAACTGGTAAGATATAGAGATCGTCTGAACCCCATGGAAGCGGCAGGAGTATATAAAATCCCCTTTCTAAATCAAGAGGGTAAGATTTGTTCAGTTGTGGATGTGCTATAGTTTTTAACATACTATATTAAAACACTGACTTTCTTAAAACAGAGATAAGACGCATAAAGTGTAATGAAATATTAAATTGTTTCTAAACTGCAATTCTATTATATTAATATTTGTTGCACAAAATGTGTCTCATTATTAGGATATTTGCATATTAAGGAATGGATCTCTGTGCAAACAAAAAGATAATTTTCCTCATTTTTTTTTTTAAGTCCAGGCATAAACTAAATTTTTTTTTACTTTATATCATAATTAAAAAAAACTACTAATAGATCTAATTTGCATGTCAATTTATAATATACACATATTTTACGATAACTTTAAAAAATTGTACATTTGTCCATTAATTATAAAAAAAAAAGCAATAGTGTTGCGAAAAACATAATATCAACGAAAAGCAAGCACTGAGAAAAGACAGTTTTCGATCCTTAAAAAACATGCATCATCAAACACAAAATGTTAAATAAATCATTAAAAAACACCTAGAATTTTACAAGCATATTAGAAGATTACAAACTATAATTTTAGCAAATAAAACAATATCGAACATTTTACTGATTTTTGGGTACTGTGTCCCTAAACCTTTTGAAGGCAGGTGTTTGATTACAACATGGGATTCTGTCCGAAATATACCACCCGCCTTGTAAAGGTTAAAAGTATTTTGAATGTGTTTGATAACCACACAGAAATGCAAAGATAATTTTAAAATTATGAAAAGAAGACTCCCTTTTGCCTAATGCAGGGACTTTTGCCTAAATCTCGTGGTTAAATATTATATTTTCCATGCTGGTTTAATGCACATTCTCTTGTCAGTAGTTCCCACTACGACTGTGATGGAGTTCAACAGTTATTTATTTTAACCCTCTGACAGATAAGCAAAATTTTGATTGTGTAGGTTTGTTTTCACTGCAGTCACTTTATATCAGTAGAGAAGGTTTTCAAAAGTCCTCTTAATATAAAAAAAAAATCAAAAAAGAGAGTTTTTATATTGCTGGAAAAACTGGAGACACTTGAACAGATATACACGTTTGTATTCGTCAGTTGGTTAAAATTATTTTTTACCAAATTTATTATATATTAAACCCTTTTGAAAGAGTCAGCAAACACCGAAATTAACCACCTACTGTGTATACGCACATGTGTATTGATTCGTATTGCCAGTTTTCTCATCAAATTATGTAAATATTCATTAAAAAAATTATTTTAAAGGATTTTTTTTTTAATTTACAGCATTAAGGGGACTTTTGAAAGCTTACTCTACCATTTTTTTTATTGTTGAAATCAAGAATGTGTTGTAAATATAAATTAAACTTTTTTGCATTTATACCAAACCTAATTTTGATATTTTGTTCATTCTTCAGTGGGCTAACAGTCAAACAATGCAGTTAAATCTGATTAACATTTGGCATTTTGGGAGATGAATTTTCCCGAATCCAATTTGTTTAAATCAATATATTTTCATTTTTTTGGAGAGGCATTTGTATATATTAAGCTAGGCATCTTTGCAAATAATTAGTTGCATACAATTGAAACACTCTTCTGAAAAGCTATAGAGTTTGGCGATTTCTCACCTTTACTTTGGAAATTTCAGAATCTGAAACCTGGCAGACCTGAGTTTGATGCAATTAAAATAATCTCCTGGCAGTTGCTGAACAATATTTTAGTCACTCTATTGATAAAAAGTTGCAGTGCAATTGTTGCTTATGCACCGCTAGCCTTATGCAACATGACTTTTGCCTTAGTAACAGATAATGTATAGACACACAAAGAAATGTGTGCAATCACATACTACATGATTTTGCATTTGTTTATAAGTCCTCCCTATGTGTAATAATTGTAGGAAATGAAATTAGATATTTATACGATATAGTGTTTCTGACTTATATATTCATAAAAAAAATTATCTTTTAATAAATACATTCTAAATTTGATATTTGTTCTAGTAATAAAATATTGTTTTGTATCAAGTTGCAATAGCTTAATTTTGTGTTTTGTTTTTAGAAGTGGAAAAACAATTAGAAAAGAAATTAGCATCTGGTTTATGCAAGTCTGGGAGTATTTCATCATCCAAGTCACATTCCCAAAACTTGGGCCCTGAGCTTGGTAATTATACTTAGATATTCCAAACATATTTAATCTAATTTTGAAAAATAAAATGGTTATTGTTATTGGTAACACTGACAAATAAAAGAACATTAATGTGGTCTTAAACTTATTATCATTTATACAAAAAATAAGTTGTTTTAGTGCTAGAAAATAATACTTTCCATATGAATTGTTTTGCAGTCGATATTTTATATTATCTTATATTGAAGAGTAAAAGTTAGCAGATATTGGCAGTTACATTTTTAGAAAATAATTGTGCTGAATTGCAAAAATCATTGTTGGACAAAAAAAAATGGTTTAAAAACATAATTTTACATTAAACTTGTTTTCCCTCAAGAAGGGAAATGTTTTTAGTTTTAGAATCAACAAAAGATTTATAAAAAAAAACACATTTAATTTATCTTTACTGTAGGTACCATAATCATTTTAGTAATTACTGTGGGTGTCAATAAACCACAACTCATTTTCTATGCCTAACTCTAAAGTAGAACCATATTTAAAAATAATATTAGTTGATTTCTGATAGCACCTATATATATATATATAATTTTTGAGCAATAATAGAAAACTGTTTTAAAGTTTTTATTATCTCCACATATCAAATGTTACCTTATTTTTCCTATATGTGGAGAATTTCAGTTAAACAATGTCTTTCATTTTTCTTTTTCAGAAAACAATGTCATGACATCTGAAAGCCAGAACATTTTTTCTGTTAAATCAGTATTCGTGCAGCTTAGCAGATCTAGTCCCCGCTACAAGCACATGCTGGCCCCTCCACCAAAAAGAACCAGCTCTTTCAAAGAGAACTCCTACCCCGATGACTTGGACAAAGTCGAGGACAGCATGTTTTTCAGGGAGTCGGCAGACGTAAAATTCGACGCCGGGGCTGAAGACTTTGACGGTTGCAACGACAACCCGAAAGGGGATGACCGTGCTTCCGAGAAAGACGATTCTGGGGTGGCAGCTTCATCACCGGATGACTCTTCGATTCAGCTGAAAAAGTCCAAGAAGAACAGATCTCAGACATCTCTGGCAATGCAGAAATCAAAAGATAGCAGCAACGGCAAGAAGAATGACTCGAAGAAAGTTAAGGTTGCGGCCTTGGAGGTGCAGAATGTCAAGAAAGCGATTAATCGGTACGGAACCCTACCCAAAGGGGCGCGCATCGGAGCGTACCTCGATTCTTTGCGCCAACATGGGTTACATGAAGGTACCACTTGTCCGCCGGAGACTATCATGGAAGGGGAGCTGGAATGTCTGAGAGAAATAAGCGAGGAAGTTCATGTGGATCGAAGAGTCACAGGATCTGTCACCAATCTGAGTCGACTGGAGATTAGCTCCAGGCATATGACGGGAATGAGGTATGACTTGGAAAACAAATCAATTAGGAATTCGCATAGGTTTTTCTTAAGGCAGAAGTCTGACCTCACGCATAATAAAATGAATGACGTGCTTGAGACGTTCTCCATTACTGAATCTCATCATATGCGATCTAGGAAGCCTATTTTAGGAGATAGGTTTTTTCCAAATAAGAAGACTGAGAAGAAGTCTGAGAGTTTGAGTTGTATAAGGGAGCCAATGGAACTCTTGGGTAATGTCTCAAACATTTTTGTAAACAATTCTAATCACCATGCATCTTGGGAGAATGTTGTTGCCAATAACTGCATGTCAAACAGCACACATAATGTGTTCGAATCGGACAGACTCGACTGGGATATGCACAAGCGTAATTTGAAGAAACGAGTTTTCAATAAGCCCGCTCATGGGAAAGGGCAAAACAACGAAAGTCCGAAATTGATGTATAATCAACATAAGGCTATAGAATGCAATAGTTCGGGGAACATGCAAATGCTGCCAAATAATTGTAATGATAAAAAAGTAAAATCCACCAATCATTTCGCTAATAACTCAAAACTTGCCCCAGTCACTGACCTGTCTGATGAAAATTTGTTCTCCGAGAGCGAAGAATCTTTCAGTTCGCCCGATGATATTGGCAACCTAACTAAGGTACCTTTGCTTGATGCCACTGAACTTAAGCTATCTTCTCAGTCTCTTGTTCTCGGATCCGAGGTAGTCATACCCGCCCCCGAGGGTTTTCAAAATTCTATTGGTGCTGAAGAAGAGGATTGTTTAGCGGGTTTGGAGAAACTAAATGTTAAGTCTGAGGGGCATGGTGCTACTGAAACTACTAAGCCTCAAATAAAAAAGAAGCCAAACCTTGCCAAGAATTCCCTAGTTAAAAAGATTTCCGAAGACGGCGTCGATCCCGAAGACATAAAACACGAGCGCAGCAAGAGTGACGCTTTTGTCAATGACAAAGCTGCCCTTCTGAAGAAGGAGTCGAACGGCAGGAGGCACAGCTCAGGGTGCGTCAAGAACTTTAAGAAATTGTTTGAGCGGGATTTCGCCATATACGACAAGGTAGCTAAATCTTCAGACGGCAACGGCAGCCCCGACCTTCCAGACGAAGAAGATTCCTCCGAAGGAAAGGGGTGTAGCCACAATAAGAAAAGACTTCAGAACGACGTAAAGGCAAATAAAGGTAATTCCGAAGCTGCCTTTGGGATTGTAAATAACTCCCTAGAAGAAAACGACAATTTGTTCTTTCCACCTCCCCCACCTCCAGAAGACCTGGCATTGGTAGACGATGTCCCTCCAAAGAACCCCACCATCCCACCAGCAATAACCCCTCCTATTTCTAAAGCAAACAACATCTCAGCCCAGAACATGAATCAGGTAGAAAAGATCTTACCCGGTGAGCCGGATCACAAGCTCATGGACATTTACAAGAATATCAACGACATGATTGGGCGTCTGAGAAACTCGCCCCACGGCAACAGCTCCAAAGTGAACCAGCTCACCGAAAAGATCGCCCTCTTATGTACCACCTGTGGTATGCTCACTGCCAATGTTCCGGCTCAGGAACAATTCCACTTCCGCGAGCTCATCTCCTGCCTGGAGACCCAGCGTGACCGCTTCCACTCGTACTCGAGTAAGTGCTCTGGAGACGTGAAGCTACTGACAGAAATCCACGGCACGATTCGGGACTTGATCAACGTTGTTCAGAGGTGAAATTTTTATACTTGCCAAAGATGATGATTTGGTGCAATCGTTTTATACCTAAAAAGAAAATGTCTAGTCTACATTGAAGATGGACTGTTTCACATGACACTGTGTTAGTTTGTGTACTTAGTTGTTTTGTAAATATTCTATGTGTGGCAAAATTGGTTGTATGATTTCTAAAATCAGTCTCAGGACCATTTTATAGGTTCTTTCTGACAAAGAACATGCACTTCTTACTTGACCAGTCACTCATGTGATGTAATCACCATGATTTGTAGATAAACATAAATTTATTCACATTTTATAAATCCTGGTGTTTGTTTTCTTATTTTACCCATTTCAGATAATTGCAATAAATTGATTGAAATACATAACATCTTAGTTTTTCGAAAATCGGTTAAAAATAATTATTACTTTACAGTCATCCTATTTCATATTTTAAGTTTTTTTTTTTTTTTTTTTTTAAAGTTACAAAATTAACAAATGTTTGTCTTAAGAACAAAATATCTCAACTATAAAATCTATGGTAACCATATTTGGTATTCTAAAAGTTTCTATAGAATGTGACAGTAAGAGTGATTTTAAAATCGAATATAAAAAGACGCCTTAAATAATGAAATTGCTGTTATTTGATTTCAATTTTTAATATATTGCTCAAAAATGGCTAACAATTTTAACTAAAATTGTATTGTTAGGTAATTTTATAGGAGATTAGTAAAATTTATATGGAACTTGCTTCTCAAAAGTCTTTTAAAAACATTTTTCTGTATGGAATTTTTTTTTATTGGAATCTAGCAAATTTGCAATTGCCATTCATTTTACTTAAAAGGCCATATGATAAAAATACTAGGATTTGATTTAAACATTCTTGGACAGTTGATAGTTCGACATGGAAGATTGTGTTTCTGAAATCGTTCTTTAACTCTTCCATGTCTAGTTAGTTTTGATTGATGATAATAAATAAGAAAGCAATGTGGCACTACAGTTATTTTTATATAACTTCTGCTGAGTTCAATGGCAAAATACATATATACTCTGATCTTAAATCTATATGTGTAATGACTTTCAGAAATTAACTGCTGTGTATAGCATTTTTTTATTAAATTCTGCAATGCATAGACTTTGTACTCTTCATCTCAAATATTAATTAAGGCATATAAATCTAGTCTGAACAAAAGTAGAACTAAATCTATGGCTTGGCACCAGAAAGAACAATGTAAATTTTATATTTAAAAAAAAAATTGAATATATCAAGTTAAACTTCTAATTGTTATAGAAACCTGCAGGCTGCTCTAACCCTTAAAATCAAACAATTCCCTAATTTCTATAACACTGCAACAATACTGATCTCCAAACTTTGAAGCAATTTTTCTAAAATCTATCAATTATGTCATCGGTCCTTGTTTCAAGCCACAGAAAAAAAAGAATAAGTTTTTCGTTGTAATGTTTACATAATTGAAATTAAACATTTTGTTAGTGAAAATTCCTTCATTTAGGCTATTTGAATAAAGGAAATGGAATTACTTTGGGAAGTAATGTTTACCCTTAGAAAAAGACAAATATATATATTGTACTTTTTAGTGTGAAAAAGGAATACAATCGCATACCTTATAAAATTATGATCGGCAATGAACAAATAGATTTCGTCAATTCGTTTCTGAATCATACTTCCACTGATATATTTTTTAGAAAATTCGTGAAAGTTTTTTTCATATATATATATATATATATATATATATATATTTAATGTGTTAACTGCATTCTCTTGCATAACCAAATAGAATTTGAAAGGATAACTGGAAGAAGAAGGTGTGCAATAAAAGTAAGTTTGGATATACAGAATACATTGGAATTATCTTTACAACTTAGACACGCAATAAAACCTAAAATAAATAACATAGCTGATATATTGCTTGTACATGCAAGAGCAACACATAAGTTTTATTTGTAAATGTAGTTTTTTTTAAAATTATTTTTCATAGAGGTAGACAGAGCATCTATTTGGTTGCAAGAAAGAGGTAAGCTCCGACAATCCAACATGTACCACGTCATCTGGAAGATATATTTTTAGTGAAAATACTGTCATAATATGTAGGAACTTAAAAAAATTGATCAAAAAAAATATCTTCACACAACTTGGAATTTTGAATTTTCAAATGTTTTTTACGGTTTCCTGCAAACTTGAATAATTGGAGCTACCTCCTTTTTACAGCAAACCCCTCAATTGTAATGTTATCAGTGTAGTTGTTACATTTACAGTTTTAAAAGGTGGTTCTTTCTGTACTGGATATCCAATGCATTGTTTTACCAAAGAATATCAATGTATGCAAGTTCAAATATCTCATAGACAGACACACAATTTCATTAAATTTGAATGTTATATTAAAAATTTTAAATAATTAACTATACTTTAGAGTTTGTTATTATATGAAGCTATAAACACTTTAATATATTCAACATAGGTATCCATCCCCCTCCCCAAGCTCTGGCGCAATTCTTCCTCTTCCCCCTCCCCAAAGTATCCACAAAAAACTCTACATTTCGTATTTTTGTTCGCTTAGAGAATAAAAGAGTTAAATAGAACCAGAACAGCTAGGTAAGGGCGTAGTTTATATTTATAACAGCAATTTCATGTATAAACAATGACATTAACTACACCTTAAAAATAAAAATAACTATTAATATAGTACAAACATTCATAAAAAAAGATTCTGAATGTTATATAAACCAACATTTTAATTTGAACGTTTGTACAAGAATAATTTTTATATTCGTAAAAAAACTTTAAATTTAAGTAAATGGAAGAATATAATATAAAAATAATTGAACACAGCAATCTGAACAAATAATCAGATATTGAATATACGAACAAATGTGTAAAAACTAAGGATATGAGTATTATCGTAACGTTTACATGAATTGCATAGATATTCATAAAATCTTAAAAACTCAATAGTGTTAAAGTACCCATATAGCACACCTTCTTCCTTAGGATATCCTGGGAAAATATTGCGATCTTCCACCAGGCATCGTACAGGATGCAACATTTTATCTCCAGGAGCTCCTCAGGAACCGATAATGTCCACCTAACAGGATCATAAGGAACGACTCGGGAGCTACCACATACCCCACCTTCGGAGGTATTCAGGAAGTGTTTGGGAAGTTTAGTAGGAGGAATTTACTAAAAGTTTATACTCGTATAAGTTTGACCTCGTGGTGTCATCTGGTGATGTAATTTCTAACTACATAGGGAATTAGATTAGTAATATTTTGTGAAGAACTTACCCCGTCGAGCCTAGAACCCGGTTCCAAATCGGTTACTCTATCCATTATAGTGACAGAAAAACAGCTATCTTATGAACTCGTTCTCGAACTTGCAATTATCTTATTCCTAGCCGAATTCTGTACCACTCTTTACTCCTATGGGACAAATAATGAAAAAATTATACTATCTACATGGGCGATTTTAGGAGGTGCTATGGGTGCTTCTGCACCCCATCACAAATTCCACGCATTTTTTTAGTCAAATTTGCTCTCCATTGTTCTTATTTCTATTTGTCCAATAAAAAAATTTCAATCAACCGAAATTAATTTAGTACATATTTATTCTTAATTAATTGCACTATTGAGATATAATCAAGAAATTTGAAAAAGATTACATTATAAAAGTTAGTTATACTTTGTAAATATTTTATTTCTCAAATGTAAATTATCCATGCTTTTATATAAATCTTAACTCATTAGTATAGTTCTTACATCCAGAAGATAATTAAAAAAAAAACTTTATATATATTAACGTACCTTTAAATATAAACTAAATTAAAAATTAAAATAATAATATATTTAAATAATCATAAATTTAATAATTAAAAAATAAATATATGTGAGTAAATAAAATAAAAATATCGGCGACTGGCTTAATGCTTCATTTTTGAAAAACACATGTACTCAAAATTGAGTATAATGAGTAACAATAAATAAAAAAGAGCAAACGCCAGTCTACATAGGCTGCCTTCATAAATCACTTTCGATAAATATCGACAATTCCAACCAAGACTTACCGTTGAATCAAACGCAGATTCTCAGGCGCAGCAGTCCAGAGCCTTATCCGTTAAGCTACCAGGGCGACGTGAAGAAGTTGAAACAGAATTTTTTTTAAAAAAAAGTGTGCCAAAAGAATGAAACGTAAGAAAATTGAGTTGCAATAACTCGGCTTCCATTCAAGCAATCGACATCGAATAATGGGAAAAACCAACTTCTGAACAAATTTTTTGAGGTTGTCAGGTTGCATTGTTAAGATGGCTTGAACCGAAGCTGATATGAGCAATATTAAATGACACTGCTCTATTTGAGAAAATACGGTTACTTAAATTTGAGTTCGTCGTCGCTCATGTGCGATGCAATTGTACTCAAAGAAAAACGAGTAGGTTCAGGTACTCATTTGGAAGTACTTTTTTTTTACAGTGAACCATTATTCAGATTTTTTTTATCTCGAAAAGTCATGTATCTGAAAAATCTGTTTGTATTTTTATTGATGACGAAGCAAGACAACCACATCTTCAACTATTTACTACTATTCGCATCTCTTAGCTTCCTATACGTCATATATGGTTTTGATGAGAAGAATTTCTTTTTATAAAACGTTTTCCACAAAAAACTTCCAACCTTAAAATTAAAAAAAAAATTTAAAAAATCACTGATTAAAATCCCCCCCCCCTCCCTCCCCCTACCTGCATCCCTGTACCTCAACTATATTTAATATGGCAGTTGTGTATTTTATATTTTGTTTCATTTAATAGCGTGGCGGGAAGGGGTGTCTGCACATTATCTGATTTTCCCATCACTAATCCAAGTATATTAAATTTTTGGGAACCGCTAATTTAAACCAAGAATACAAAGACATGAAGAATAGATTTACATCAGCATACAATTTCTGATCTCAAGGGAAGTGTCGTCTTTGAATAACTGTTTGAACCATTGCAATACGGATGCCCAGAATACTTTATAAGCCATTACTAAAACTATTTATTTACATCCACATACACAACCAGTGAATTAACTTTTTTCCAGTATATAATTCATCTGTAAAAACACAATTGAACGGTTTACCGAACTATATTAGCAATTATATTTGTATGAATTATATTTTCATGTGCTGCTTCAAACAAAGACACATCCAATGCAATTTAACTGAAACATAAAACGCATATTTTAATAGAATACATTGAAAAAATATATATACATTAAATTGAAAATTTAATACAAATAATAAATTCCTATGTTCTTTTTACATTTTTTATTCTATGAGTAACGTTGACAGATCATTTCAAATTTAAGTTGTTGTTTTTTTACTTTATTACTGTTTATATCTTTACACTCATATATTTATTATCGACTATTATATTACTATAACTTTACTATTATTTATTTATTTTAATCAAATTACATTAAAAGCTTAATATATTCTTTAATAATTATCGTTGTGTATGTACAATTATTATTAGTGTGTCATTAATGCGACACTAATAGCTTCTTATTTTATAACTTTCCCGTGGCTATGCTCCATCTTTGTTAAATTTCAAATGAGGCAATTTCTAAAATAAAAATATTTTTTGGAGAGTTTGTTTACAATCCGCCACCATCAACCAGCACAGGCCATTACTCTTCCACGACTGCGCGTCCCTAATTCGAAATTAAAAGCCTTTGGGGCATGGCCGATTTTTTTACTTGTTTACTTTTTTTTTAATTTTTTTGTTAGGGATGCGGGCAGAAGATCTCGCTCGAGGGAGGGATGGGGAGAAGAGGGGGGGGGGATGCTCAGGATGGAGTGATGGAGAGAACGTTCTCTACATCGCGATGGCAACAGTAACTAGAAGGGGAGGGGGTGACATTAACGATCGATGAAAGAGCTACCGATTCTCCCGGAATGGTTGCTTATGCCCAATCGATATTACGGGTCGGGTATATACGAAATACCTTCTATAATTCCTGGGTTCCAAAATGAAAGATCCCGTGGAAAAAAAATCCCGTTTTCTTCTTCGCAACTGTATTTCATTGATTGGGGCTTAAGTCTCCTGCACATCCCTTCTTGCTTATCACCACCAAAACCTCGAGGCTCATTGTTGAGTTTTAATCCCATCTCCTCAGTTCGACTTCCCCGCCCCTCGGCTGCAGAATGCGCTCGCCCAGAATCTTGCCCAGTTGCTATAGGGGTGTTTGAATTCGATGGAAGACTCGTACTTGGGTCCAAGGGGGGGTAAGGTCAGTGGATGTGCTGTGAGGAATCCTCGCGCCGTCTTATTTCAGGTGCTTCTACAGGGGGAAATGGTGGTAAACAGACTGGGAAAATCGGCATGGAAATTAAAAGGGGTTATGATTCAGAAGTATCGATTGTCTTTAACATGGCAGCCGCAACTACCTAAGAGAATGAGGTGAAGGAGAGGGAGGGGGTGGCTAGGACGGTAACCGGATCGAAGATGCCGCGCATGCGCGGTGGAGGGGGACGGTCCGGGCACTGCATAATGTCCGGTTTCTCCGGTTTTCCGGTGTCCTCGGGAAGGAGGGAGGAGATCCGGCATCGCAGCTACCCGCTACGGTCGCAGATCTGCTTCCATCTCTGTGTGTGGAACGTCGGACGATGCCCTTTCCTCCCCACCAGGTAAGGACAACCCATGTAGTCTGTACCTTCACCCCCGGTGCCTGTTCCAGGTAAGCTGTTGCTGATCGGTTCATCGGTGTTTTGGCTCTCAGACGATAGATGCATTCGACTCAGGAGGTTGTAAATGCCGTCCCCATCCCTGTTGGAGGAATTACCTTCTTGTTCGAGATCGTCTGTTTGTTTGCGTGGCATCTCCTCTTCATCTGGCTGTGCTCAACAGACCATGGGCACATAAACAAACATCGTCTGTTTGTTTATATACCTGTCCTCCAACCTCGGCCATTGCCAGTCTTCCTGATTGAATATTTTTGATTTTCTAAATTACTTTATTTACATTATCGGGTTTTAAATGCCCTTCCTCTTCACTACAGTTGAGAAATAAGATAAAAATCTTTTTGAAATGGACTAAGTGAACCCGTAAATGGCTTAACTGTATTTGCTTCATTATATCCTTTATTTTTATTCCTGTTGATGTTCCAACTTGGTGAGTTCTTGGTTTTATATTCTTTGTTTATTTACATGGTTTTATACCTGTAGATATGCTCATCTTTCGATGATGAACTTAATGTCGCAGTTTATAAAAAAAATTCCGAAAGCGATCTGGATATAGTACAAAGGATATTCGTTCATTTAAGGAAACGTGGTCATGTAACAGGTGTCATGATTTGTTTTTGTAAGCAGATATATTAATACAAAACTTAAAATTCTTTAGAATACAGCAATGTAGAGTATTATTTTAATTGACATGATTAAATAGTTTTGATTGCTTTAAGTTAAACAAGTATTAGCCTTTAATTACCTATAGAAAATCTTTGAAAGTTTTATCAACAACGATGGAGGATTTTATTTTCCATTTTGCGATTTCCTGTTTATGATTAAATTTACGAATGATACTAAGATAATTTTCTTAGATAATCTGATATATGGATAATTTGTATTTTTCACGAAATCAATATTTTTAAATGAACTTTGTAATAAGAAAGTTTACTGAAAAATAGTAAATGATAAGTTATAATTCATAATCGAAGTTAGGAACTCAGTATGTAATAGAAAGGTACGGAGTTGAACCCTTTGTTAGTTACAGCTATTTGTTAATTATTTATTATGCAGTTTATGTTTAATTGTTGAAATACTTTTTATTTGATGATAATGGTTTTTATTTAAAATCAAGAAATACTATGGGTTTAGTTCTATTAATCCTAACGTGAGTTTAAATATTATAACTGTTATTTAAGATATTTTAAATTTTGGAACTACTTTTTTAAAATTATTAAAGAGAGAAAGCATTAAAATATTTAAACATAAATATTACTTTAGAATTTATATTTTATATTACATAGGGATATCGATTATTAAAGTGGCAAAAAATTATGACAATTTTGTTATATTAAATCACAAAACAATGAAAATACTAGTTTCATTATTTTAAATAGTAAAAACCTTATGTTAATAAAGTTGTCTCATGTATTCAAATACTTAAAACTTTAAGTCTGAATTCCTTTTAACTTGAAGTTTAAAATATCCATATACTATTATTTAACTCGTAAAAAGCTTTTAATTTTTAGCACATATTTAAAAATATCCAAGAATATTTTTCCTAACTTTTTAATACAATGTCTAATTTTTCATTTAGTAAGCATCTAAAAAGTCTAAGAATGGATAATGAAAATGAAATAATAATTAGACAAAACTAAACAGGTATTTAGTGATTAGTTTACGTATTTCTTTTAACTACGCATTTTAGTTTAGACCAAAATTTAAGTTTCCTTTTATCTATAAAATTACAGCCATGTTTCCATTTTGTAAATATTTAAACAGGTAGTGTTCATCCCATTCATGATTGTTTTTCGACTAAGTTATGTTCGAAACTATAAAAAAAAATCTTTATCGTAACAGACATTTAAATTTATGTGTGTCTTAGTTTATTTAAATAATTTACTTCATTATGTTGTGCAGTGTTTATTTTGTATAAATAGAAGAAATAAAATACTTATAACTTTAATTTACTTCCGCTACCTTTTAATAATATCTTTATATTAAAATCATATTTGGATCGAATTCTGATACGGATGTACAGTTACTATATTTATCGTAAAATGTGATAAATAATAAAAGTAATAAAATAAACAAAAATAATCGTTTTGTCAAACATTAAATAAAACAATAAAATAATCTGTTTTCAAAAGAAAACCGAAAAATGTAAAACATATTTTTTTTTAATTTAACGAACAAGTTAAACTTTTTTGGCACACCTTTTAAACATTACTTCTGTTTATAACTTCTTCACGTCGCCCTGGTAGTACAACGGATAAGGTACTGGACAGCGGTACCGGCAGATCTGGGTTCAACCGGTAAGTCTTGGTTGTAATTGTCGATATTTATTGAAAGGGATTTATGAAGGCAACCTATGTAGGCTAGCATGTGCCCTTTTATTATGTTTTACTCATTGTAATAATTTTTTAATGCATGCCATTTTCGAAATTGTAACTCATGTACTCAGAGCCATGATAATCATCGAATATACTCAAAAATGAGTACGTTTTACTTATTTTAAATACCTATTGTTAACAGTGTAGTATTTTTGTTAATAAGGCTCCTACAGTGTTGCTATTAATGTCAATAAACAACCCAACGTGGGCCTTCTTCATTCATGGCAATAACCTATTTTTTTAATGTTTCATACCTCTTTCATCCACAACTTACTACATCAGTTATTAAGCGATTTTGAGTTTAAAAAAATTTTAAACATTAAACATGTTTGTTTAGTTACCATTTAAAGCTTTAGTCTCAAAATTATACTTTTATAACTAAAACATCATACATTTATGGCAGCACTCAAACTCGTAGTTTATCATTATTTGTCTCATTTTGTTATCAATTTTTGATTTCGGATAATATAAATACTTTCATAGATTTCACCACTTTTAAAAGAAATATGCAATAAACGTTTACTACAAAATACATTTCAAGTTAAAATTTCTAGTCTAAAAAAATTAATTTCTTGTTTCTAAAACACAAATTTCTAAACGTTTATTTATTTATTTATTGTCAAATTAGTGTAAAGTTTTGAGAGATAATTAGGCTAGCTAAATTAACCGTTCTACGTTATGAATATTGGTTAATAAGATAAACAAATAAAAATAGAGTGTGGGAACTGTATAATAATTTCGTATAAAATAGCCTAATACGATACTCAATATTTAATACAATTTATTCCTTTTTGTACTATTAATAGAGTTAAAAAGTTTTATACATTTTTGGTTTTTATGTACAGGCAATCATTGACGACTTATGTTTTTAGTTACATTTAAAAAAAATTATTTCAAATATGTTTCATAAATTTTTTTTTAAACCTCAAGTTTAAAAATTTTAGAGTTTTCGAACAAAATAATAAAAATAATATCTCCCAGATAAAATTTAAATTAGGGATGTTTTTTTTTAATTACATTGTTTGATTTATAAATCTTCGTTTTCATCCTGCAATAAATCTTATAAAAAATGTTGTCCTTAACTTTATTTAATAGAAGATACTTGAAAATCAAAATTTAAAACACATTATATTTTGAATGTTAAAAATCTAAACGCTATATCCTAGTAATTCCAATAACAGACAAAAAAAACTTCCTAAAATTTTCACCTTCAGAAATATATGGAAAATATAGTTATTATGGTAATCAACCTTTTTTTTTTATTTTTAAGACAACCGAATAAAACCTTCACAACTTAGTAAGTTTAAAAATAAAACCATTGGAAATAGTACATTCAATTCCAATTTACAATGAACATGTAACTAAGAATATTTAATTTTAGAAGTATCATGATAACTTCTCAGGCACTGTCTTCCCCCCCCCCCCCCCTCCCCCTCTTCCCCCGAACAATTAAAAAAATTCAATGAAATTCCAGTTATCATATTTTTTTTTTTACAATTATACGAATTATTGCTTCTTGGTAGCACTGAATGTAGAAGAATTGTTGGAAAGTGCATTCAAAAATAAGGCAATTTCAAGGTGATTTAACGGGAAAAAACAGGTGGCCGTGGAGGGTTAGGATGTTAATATGAGTAATAGAACGAGAGAGCATGGATTTAAATTAAACAAATCCCATTTTAATGGGGAAGGGAGAAAACACTATTTCTATAATAGGGTAATAGACAAATGGAACAACTTGCCAGTGAATATTGTTAATAGTACAAGAGTTAATGATTTTAAGAAGGTAGATATTCATTGGGGGATAGGTAGGAGATACCAGCTGGACCAACCTTGTTCGGCCTTAAGCATGGTGTCAATATTTGTTTTAGAAATTTCAAAAGAGTGTTCAATTCAACTATGAGAAATGATCGAAATAAGTTTTTATTCTATCCAGCAATCAACAACCATCAAAAACATGTATAAAAACTTCCTGAAACCTGCATGTTATTCCAAATACTTTTATAAAAACTGTAAGTTTTTTTAAGTATTTAACTTTCCTATATTTTTTTAACCTACATTTTCCCTTCAAAACTTATAATGGGGATTTTTTTAGCATAAACCTGCAAAAAGTCTTCAATTTTACAACTTTAATGAAGGTTTTATGTTGATGTTTTTTATATGAGTAAAAGCAATACATATTGCATTTGAATAGGAGTGTATTATTCACTAAATTACTATACTTTGAAGATAATTTCTAAATACCTTACAATTTAAATTTATTGCTTTAATAAGCTAAATATTTATATTGTACAATAATTAAAAAAAATTGCGGAATAAATTTTTTATTCTTATGTCGCAAAATCATGCAGAGGTGAGATCTTTTGAAATTTCTAAAACGATTATTAGAATGGTACTTTGTAGTTGAAAAAAATCTTATAAAGTATTAATTAATATAATATTGCTTAAATAAGTATAACTCATACAATATTGTTATTTCAGTTGTTTCAATTATATATATTATTTATTTTATAACTGTATATTTTAATTCATATAGTGACATGGCTATAAGTTAAATAATATATAAGTAATCTATCATTTGAAATTTTGGTTCTAAAAAAATAGATTATCCAACTATAACATTTAATTTAGAGTACAAGTAATATAAAATATTTTTAAACTTGCCAATTTAACACTTTTAAATTTTTAATACAAAGGATAATCAATTTTTAGATTTAGGATTTTTTTAATGATTGATTAAATCGCTTTATGATACTTTTTAATTGAACTTAAAAAGATATTTGTCGAATTGTATTCTTCAATTGAAGGCTATAGTGAAGAAATGCGTATGTACAATTACAGTATTTATTTAGAAAATTCCGCTTTTGGTAAAGGCGAATAAACACTTCATCAAACGGAATCATATAAACAAGTAGAGCAATTGTATATACGCACTTTTAGCATTAAAGTATTCCATTTCTTTCTGTACCAACGTCACAAGCCATTTATGTTTTATATGCCAACAATATCTTCTCTTTCAAAAATTCCATTAAGTTCCTCTGCTGAAAAAAAAAAATGGGTATCGTGACATTCGTATGACCGTTACATTCCCTATCCAAGATAGTAGAAGTGGCTAGCCAATTGGAAGACGCCATTCTAATGACGTGTCATGCTGAATGATAAATTGTATAAAAATAGCCATTTACAATGTGTGTCTTTAAGATTCTTAGACATTTTTCTGTAAGAGAAAATTAGGTAACGTATTTCATTAAAAATAAATGTAGAAGTGTCTAAGAAATTTCCCCAATATGTAAAATATTTGTTTTTAAATGTCATTCGGATGATAGTTCTGCATTAAATACTAAATTAAATCGTGTTTAGGTAATTTTGTCAAAAGCTATAGCGTATATCTCTCTATAGCGTATTCATCTTAAATATTTCACAACAACAGATGTTTCACACAGTATAGTTATCAAAATTGGATTTAATATCATGATATATCATTCTATTGTAGGTTATTTCGTATATGTCAAATGATGGGTGATTGATCAATAAGTACAAAATGGACTGTTTAAATATATTTATTGAAGTACATCATACGTTCTACAAAACAGTTTTAAATTTCTTAAAAATCAAAAAAAAATTCATTTTAAAAATTTAAGTAAGAACATAAATGAGATGCCGAAAAATCAGTGTGCTTATTAGGGTTATGTTTTTCTAAAAAGATTTCATGACTAAAGATATATATTGAGATAAAATAATACTTTAAATTGATAAAAATGACAAATAAAAATTACATTTATTTAAAATAAAAACTTTATAAATATAAATTAATAGTCGTGGCGTTTGAAAAGAAATCTAGTTAAATAAAAATATATCCTCGTAAACATTTCGGATGTTTAAAATTCAACCATACATTCTTATAAAAAATATTAGTGCTCCTATGGTTTAAATACTGGACAACAAACAAACTAATCAGTTCACTTAATTTTACAATAAATTTTTTTAACTTTCGGAGTTTTATAAGGATTAACTTTGGAGTGGTTGTTTGAAAGAAACATTTAATTTATACTCACTCTATCATTCTATGCATAATAACATGTAGTTATTTTTCAAATTATGACAAATAATTATAAAAGAAAGGATGAGGAAGTATATTCCTTGTTTAAGAAAGTGCATTATACCACTCTCTTTTACATATTTGGATAACAAAAATCATGTGTTAGTTCGTCGATGAAAAAATCAATAATTTTTGAAATTACAATGAAATACTTTACAGTACTACTAAAACATCTAATCTAATAACAAAAAAAATCTAAAATTTATAAACAAATCCATACCAAAAACGTTTGAATGGATTAATTATTGTCCAATATTTTTCATCTGATGTGAAACTGTTTTTCTGTGCCCTGCTCTCACTTAACATTTTCAAATATAGAGTTAAATATCTCTTAATTTGACATTAAACTGTAAATGTGTTTTCAAATATAGAAGGAAATACTTCTTAATTTGACATAAAAATTTTAAAGTTTTTTCAAATAAAGAGGGAAACGCAACATTAGTTGACATAAAAATCTAAATGTATTTATGATACAAATATGTTTTTAAAATTTTATTTTATTTTTTTAAGTAGTTAAGCCTTCTTAATTGGAGGCATTTCGCGGAACAACTATCAATAAATGAATTACATTTTCCTCATATAATTTGACTCATTAAACCAAAATTTACAAATCGTGTCATTAGAAAAAATCAGGGAATTTTAAACGATTTTGTCCAAAATACTTCTCTTTAGAAATATCTGATAAATTTACATGTTCTGGAATTCATACAAACTTATAAAATTTAAAAATAAATTACAGAAATTAAAGAAATCAATTAATATGTGTAAAAAAATGTAAATTTAATTTAGTGATTAATTCAATCTTTGTAAAATTTATTTTGGTCTATGACAATTTTTTTATATTTATCTTCATATTCTTATTTAGATTTTTTTTTGTACATAGCCTTTTTTTAAATACATCTATATTGGTACAGGCGTCTTATTATTCGATATGTTTTATACGGTAATTAAAAATCAAAGCCTACAAAAAATATTTTTTTAAATACATTAATAAAATTAATTTTGTAATACATTAAAAATATTGCTTAAAGGCCATATTTAGATTAGTAATAACACATTGTAAGGTTACTTGTAATTATAAAGGTTTGAAATGTACGAACTATGCAATAAAATAACATGCATGTCCGAATAATTTAAAACTAAGCTATTGCTTGCCCAATAGCATTTTTACGATGATATATTGAAATTAATTGCTCACTTAAAAACTGTTTGTGTTATGCGCTGGTCTAATAAATTAAAAGTTAATAAAAAGCTCGATTTAATAATGGGGCTTTGTAAACTTCATTCATTTGTAATCACATTTTCATTAAAATAATATAGATAATTTAAATCGTTGGGAATTCTTCCAATATATTGCCAAGACTTTTTAACGTATCATTTTCAAATAAGAAGTCCTTTATAAACTGATTTTCTTATTAAAACTAAATAATTTTTGTTTTTAAAAATGTAAAATAAATTATATGTGTTAAAGGCTCAAATTTTAATGCTTTTTGCTTATATTCATATTTAAAAAAGCTAAATTATTATTACTTATTTAAACGTACATATAACGTATAACAAGTGTACACATTTCCGCAATTGCATTAAATAAGTTATTAATAGATTTAACATGCATGATATCTGGTTATATAAGGCGGTAAAAGAAATTCCAAACCATCATATTTAAAGCACTGAATTGTTTCACAGAAAATCCAAAGGCTAGTAAAGTGAAATTTGTAAATATTTATAATATAAATGTGTAAACTAGAAAATACCAATAACCTTAAATTCTAATATAAAAATTTTACACCTTCTGCAACCTGTGCAAAATACAAATATATCTTAAGTTATGTTCTTAAATCTTTTAAATAAAGATACATACACACACAGCTGTTTTATGCAAGAAGTTTTAGAACCTTCAACTAATTAATATATAAATCGTATGTATATAACTTGACTGTTGCCATTAACAAAATATAAATCAGATAGTTTAGAACAGAAGTATTTATTCTGGTTTCTAATATAAACCTTTTAAATTTAAAATATTATTTAACGGTTAATTATTGTTATTTAAAATTAGTAAGTTTAATGACTTTATGTTTTCTAATACAGATAATAAAATCTTCGAATCTTTTCTTCTAAAGTAAACCATTTCCGGAGCAGGTTTTTCTCCCTTCAACAAGTTTTCCCCTTCACAACTCCTCCATAAAGTCTGTAAAAGTCGTTACTCTGCTCATGGAGTTTAAGTACAGTGCAACAGACATACAGGGGCGTTGCATCCAGGGCGTTGCCCTAACATTACCTATTAGGGTGAAATGGGAAAAATGGGTAGGGAATTTTAGGCTTGGTTGCCTTTGGTGTTGTTTACACACAAAAAAAAAACTGACGTCACAAGTTGTTATATTGTATCTCCGTTTTAAAACAATACTGGAACCTTAATATTTAGAGTAAAAAATATTAATACATCAATTTTAAATATCTAAGTGAGTCAATGTAGAATTTTGCATCCATTCTATCATTTTAAATTTTATTTTTTCGCTATATTATGAATATGTAGTAGTTTACTATTGATGTTGACAGTTTTTTCAGAAATAAATAAAAACAAATCACAATGAAATTAAACCCAACTTCGAAAGCAACTTTTGCACCCTGTTGCAATTTAAATTCTTAACTACAATATTGTCCCTTATGCTTAATTATTTATAATAGTATTAATCTATACGTTTCATTCGAAACAATATAAAAGGATACATGTACTTTTTACTTATATATTTATTTGTATTTTCTACTTCTTTACTAAATTATACTTTTGGCCAACTTTTAGCAATACTTTGGTGGCTACTTTTAGCTAACATAAGCTTTAATTTCTAAAATATATTTAAAATTAGATTACTCTGAATAGTTTACTATATTTAAAATATCTGGAAAATACATTTTGGTGATTATTTGTTTCTAAACAAAAACGTCGAAAAAATTCCGACAGTTGTATTATTCCTGTTATTTTAATATTAAAATGAAAATCTACGGTTTTTACGGAAATTTTTAACAGAAAATTATATTCATAAATTATCAAATAGGAAAAAAAGTATTTAAAAAAATAAGTTTGGTTATGTAGGTTATATTTTCCAAATTCACCACCTATCACATAAAAATAAACACAAAATAACTTCTTAATTTACAGACTTATTTAAATCAGTGTAGTAATTTAAGAAGAGCTTTGAGTAATATTTCTAGTAGATCAGGAAGAGCTCTAGTATATCAGAGGAATTACTAGTAGATCAGGAAGAGCTTTGAGTAATATTTCTAATTGACCATTTGCTGCAAAAATATTCTGCACTAATAGTAATTAACACAGTTATTTATTCAAACATTCATGTTAAAATCATGTCGGATTTACTTTTTTAATAATATAGAATATTGTTTGGAAATATTTATATAATTATAAAAATGTAATTATGGAAATATATATATAATTTTTTTAATGGAGAAAATTGTTTAAAACTTATTTGAAGTGATGTAGGGAGGGTAAATTAACTAAAACTATTTATCCTAATCACAAATCCTTGTCGATTAATGTAACAGAAATTGCTATTTTTTCTGTTGCATATCTAAATCGATTTACATTTTAACTAGTAGTTACTAATAATTATAAAAAGAACGTTAAAAAAGGGGAGGGATCACTTTATTTTAAAAGCGGTGTTTGTAAATGAGTATATCAATCTAGTGTCTGAATATAATAAGATCCTAATTCTAAATAATTTTGAAATTTTTTGTCTGACATAAAGAATTTCTTAAAACAATTGTTTTCATTTATTTTAATTTTAAATATCAATTAACTTAAAACTTTGCGAGATTGATAGAGTATTGTTTTCCTGATTTCATTTACTGAAATAAAATATTTCAAATGTATAGAAGTTTACATTCCCAAGACTTGTACGCAATGGGTTTTCTAAACTGATTTGCAATTAAAATCGAATTAATTTAGATATTAATAATGCAACCAATTTTAAAAGAAATGTTCGTATGTAGAAATATTTTAAATAGATTCTTATTTTCAAATTCAATCAAAAACTACAATCATTGGTTTTGTTTAGTTATTAGTTTCAAAATTAATGACTTTTTTTAATATATCATAACGAAATATTTAAAAAATCATTTAAAATAATTTCTGAATGTTCCACATATTTTTACTACATGGAAAAGGACATTAAATTTTTATAAAGTATTTTTTACCTAATATTAACTGAATAAGTTGATAAATACTCAACATACTGTACTTTTATTAAGAAATATTCTTTTGAACTCTGCTGCGTCTATAACCTTTATTACCTTACCATCTGACCTTTATTATAATCATTAAAAATAAAATTTTCTGAATATTTATTGACAAATTTATATTATTATATAAATTTTATTATAACCTAAACTTAACGTGTTTTTGTTTTTCTTAAAAAATATAATGAACTCTACATTGTTCAAAAAAATTAATTTGTTAAAAATACTATTTTTTATTTAAAAATTGTTTTAAGACTATTAAAGTCAATATAGCATATTCATTCTCATTGAAACAGTATACAATTCAAGTAACTGGTGATCAATTAATCATAATGAATTTGCTGTTAATTTTTATATTTTAAGGTCTATTCAAATAATTTTCCTTTGAGTTTAAAAAAATGTAAGCTCCTTTTTTTGGGGGGGGGGAGCGTAACAGAAAAGTCTGGTTATTTTGTTTCTGAAGTTTGTTTAATTTTAAATATATATGCTTCCTATTTCGAACGCCAGCGTTTCATTTGAAAAATATTGTAAATATAATATAGACATTTTTGTTTAATAGACTCTTTGCATATGACGTCATCTATAGGATAAACGAAATTACGTGTTAGAAATATGATGTAAAAAATATCTTCTGCTAATTTTTTTTTCTATTTAAACTCAAAAGCAATTCTTTATCCTATTTTGTTTATTCTCAACACCACGTTGTTTATAGTATCCATACTACTAAAAATCGAGTTATGTAAAATAAAATGGCAGTAAAAAAAAATTTTATACAAAACCATCATCTAAGTTTTCTAGGTTTAAGAATTCTGAATATTACAAGTAACAGAAAAAAAAATGTAAGTGTAGGGAGACAAATTCTATAACACATCTAAATCACTTTCGCAAAGAGTTCTCTTCATTCTGTTTCATCATTCCAGTACGATACTTGTACATAGGTTACAATAACACATGCGGGATTTTCTTCAATTTATCATGTTTTTCATACTGTGTCTTTTAGCAAATTTAATTTTTTAAATAGTCATATTTTGGTGAAGGGCAAACAACATAGTTATTTATTATTTTAAGTGAAGTAATAATTTATAATGACATCTCAAAAGGAAACAACATATGTTCTATATACAAACTCCTTTATAATAATGTCAAGTAAGCTGTTTATTTACATTCTATTATTAGATAGTGCTAAAAAAGGGTTCAAATATGATAATACATATGATTATA
The DNA here is from genome assembly GCA_963932185.1 of Troglohyphantes excavatus. Lineage (NCBI taxonomy): Eukaryota > Metazoa > Arthropoda > Arachnida > Araneae > Linyphiidae > Troglohyphantes > Troglohyphantes excavatus. Next base: position 44,233,631 of record OZ010674.1, read on the forward strand.
TATGATCCTAGACCTAGTGTCAACAAAGTTAGCGATGAAAAACTGTAATGGTGTAGTGATACCTAAACTTAAGTCTAATTATAAAATATTAATTTTCTAATTAGAATATTAGTTAATTTAATTCTGAAGGTCTAACTTTATTTTAATCATATTATTTTGTTGTAGTTTTTGTACAGGGTTGTTTCTTCAATTTAGCAATTTATATTTAAGCAAAATATGAATGTAAACATGAATGATAGTAAAATTATTTAATATAGTGGATAATACATTACTATAAATAAAAAGGTATATTTTTTAAAAGAAGTGTTGAATTAAGGAACAGTTTTGAGTGTTTCAAAGTTTATAAGTCAAAAACATACCCATTATTCTATTTTTTGCAGGAGGAACAATTATAACAATCCTATATAATATTCCAAAGATATATGTACAAGTTGTTTTCCTGTATATTTTCAATTATATAAAAAGTAAAAATCTATAAGAATAGACATGGACCACATGGTGAATGATAATTTACCATCGACTAATGAGAAACGTTCGATGTTTTGTATAAAATATAATTAAAACAATTCATTCTTATCATACTTCCGAATCAACAAAATGACCCTCTATATTGAATATTCAATGCAAAGTAATTCATGGATTGCGTGTTAAGAAATCTCAAAAATATTCTTCATTAAGAAATTATATTAGCTTATCAGTTCAGCTGTATACTTCAACGGACTGACCTAGATACAAATAATCAACATAAAATGAGACTTAACAGTATAAGTATCCAATTTGAACTTTATTCAAATTTAGAGAACCATCAATCGTTGTGGGTCACGCTTAAAATTGTTTGATATTTTTATTCGCTTCAATCGAATATTTTACGATATGATTAGCAGTTTAGTTTAGTATCTGAAGTTTTCTAAACAAAATAAAACCTTTGGTGTTTCTAATGACTTAAGAATATTTATCATTTACTCACATCTACGAAATATTAATTCTTTACAGACAAATAATAAAATTGTCAAAAAACTCAATTCTTCAACAAAGCACATATATAAATCCAGATTCAGTGCGTTATATTTAAACAAGTTTTTTCAAAACAAAAACGCTCAGTACTTTCAGTACAATCTAGCATTGGGATTGTTTACACACATTCAAACAATATCTTTGGTTATAAATAAATGTTGTAATAAATAGGTTTAAATATATGGTATATTCGTCTACTGTATATGAGTAAACTCGCGCTCATTGTAGAAAATATTGATGCAATTAAATTGAATTAACTAAATAGAAGAGTATTATAATAACGTTATTCACGCAATGCCAACTTACATCCAATTATAATACATTTCACATCCATGTTTTAGGTGGGATTCGAACCCGGAACAATAAACTGGCAGCCCAGTATGCTAATACAAAATTAAAATCAATAAAAAATTATATATATGGATTTCGTATTATTTCAATACGTTTATTAATTTTTTTCAACAAAGAAATACATCTAAAATTTTTAATAATAAAAAAAATATTTATTTATAAATAGTTAAGCGAAAACAATTCAAACAATTTAAAAACTTTATTGTGGACTCTATTTTCAATGTATGTCACATCTGTAACGCAAAATAATTAAATAAAGTAAATTTATATAATATATGCAACACCTGTGATATTAATGTATTATTAATATATATGATTAGTATAAATTGATTTTTTTTCAAATATTTCTTTGTTTATAGGTCATCTCTATTGCTAAGAACTCGTCTGACTCTCCGTATTCACTGTTGGGCCTCTATGTTTCTATTGTAAATCATAAGGCACGCGGTGAATGCCAAGAGATAGACTTTACAAAGCGGCATTCTCAGTTTAAGGAAAATAATACGCCCAAGACTCTTGAAAGCATTATGCTCCTGGATCATAATGGCGGAATTCTCCCAAATGCTGTATTCTTCAGAAGATATGCATCTTTTATAGTAGGATCTGCTTATTGCGCTTCAAAGTAAATGTATTATTATATTCAAGAAGGGTATTTTCTCATTTAAGGCTAGGGTTACTTTTAAATAAATGTATGGAATAGACACATTTGCTAATATTTTTATTAAATAGTTGAGATTTATAATGTGTATATGTTGAGATAATATATAACTTACTGACTATTTTAATGTCCAAAACAATTACGAAATTTCTAAAAAAATGTATAATGCAAATAAATTATTGATTGTGCTAGATCATTATATATATTTACTAATAATCTGTTATACCTTAGATAAGCCTACTTTTATTTGGTATAAAATTAAAAATGAATAAAGAGCACTTGTCTAATATTTTTAATGATAGAATTAATCATTAATAATATGTATTCAGTATAAAGTTTTGTATATTGCATATTGCAAATTTTAAAAATATTTTTATATTACTGTTTATATATTATATTTCCGTAAATAGACAAAAACTTTTAAAAATTACTGAATAGTCTCATTATAGTAAAATATGATAATGCAGAAAATGTCATGATTCTAAACTGCTTCTAAAAATATCCAAATGTTTTAGTTCCTATATTATGAATGTAAGTGTCTTTTTTTTTCTTTAAATATATTACTTTCTTTTAAAAACAAAATTTCTAAATTGTAAAAATTGCATTATAAAACTCTTTTTAGATTTCAACCAAACAGCTTGCTATAAAAACTGCCATTCAGATTGTATAAATTAATACTGAAGTTTCTAAAAAACATTGATAACTTGTAGTTTATTTCTCAAGATGCCAAAATATATTAGATTAAATTTAATTTATGAAATTATTCAACGAACCGTAATTTAATTTTTAGCACATTTTTTTTATTGCAATATTTTTTTTTTAATTAATAGCTAAATTATCTAAATATACCATGTAAAAGACATTTCAATGCCGATATTCTGCTGTCATAATTTTTAGTTAAGCCCACGCTTTTATGCTAAAAAATTGCGACCTACTGCTACTATTTCTTACCTAAGGGGTATTGAGTTTTTATTAATGTTTTAGAAACCAAATAATGTAGGAATAGTTTTGTACTACTTACTTATTATTGTCTAATTTAATAAAAATAAAAATATTTTACATTTTAATTTAAAAAATCACTTGTAACGTATATACACTTGTAACTTGTATACCACGTGAGTTTATGGTGTAATATTAACCGTTCTTGAGGTATTATGTTATCACAAAGACACACTAATTTGTGGAAATATTTGTTTTGAGTTGAAGAATTATAAGAAGTGAAAAAAACACGATATATGGCCTTTATATTGCGATATAAATAGAAAAGTTAAATGAAAAAGACTATAATACTTTTCTTTGAGTATGCTTTAATTTAATTTCATATACTAACTTAAGAGCTACTTAAAATATGTGAAGATTTTATTGTATTTTTTTTTCATTTGGTACCAATTTCGTAGTGTTTATCTTAAACATATTATTACAATTAAAATTTTTTTACAAAAAGGTTAAACTTTTCAAATGCTGTTATTTGCCTACATTTTCTAGAATATTCAGTGTTTGAGTTAAATTATGTTAAACTACCTTTATAACATTTTATCCAGAAAAATATCTTTTCCAAGACCTTTAGATAGTCTTCCACTTTCAAAAAAATTAATTAGCCATATTTAATTACATAAAAATGTAGAATTTTATAAAATAGCATTCATTGAATATTAATTACGTAATCAAACTAAAACGAACCAATACATTACATTTTTCAACAATGTTTTTTGTGTCTGTTAATTTTTACAAGATATACTGTATTTGTAATAATCTGCATTTGTTTTTTGCTATTTAAATATAATTTTTTATGTATATAAAAATATAAATAATAATAAAATACATTACATATCAAAAGTATCAATTGAAAGTCTGTTCAAAATAAGTTATGCGTTAATTCTTAATTGTAAGCAAAGTTATTGAAGTTGTCAATCACTGATAGCTGACCACTGATAGCTGACCACTGATAGCTGACCACTGATAGAACAATCCATAAACTACATTATGTCATATGTGTAGGAATTTATTATGTTTCAGTTTGAAAAATAGTAATAAAACCCTACATTTGCATAGTTTTACTTACGAATATGTTGTTCTGAATTCTTTTTGAGTCAAATAATGCAAAATACAAAAAAAGTCAAATAATGCAAAATACAAAAAAAGTCAAATAATGCAAATTCGTTAGCCTCTGCGATTGAAGAATAACAAACCACGTGGTCTCCACAAACCAATAACAAATGCTCGTGACGTCACTTAGCTTTAAAAACACGTCATGTGCAATCTCGACAGGTCGAGCATAATGAAAGGAACACTTGTAAGTTTGAAAAGCATAACAATTAGAAAATTCAATACGATTATGTAATTTGCACAAACAAATTAATAAATATTAAACACCTAAAATTCATATTAGTATTAGTGACGTCATAACTTAACACTTATAAAACGTATTTACAATCGAGCAGACGATTTTGTAACTTTTTCCGCATTATACTTTTCAGACTAGAAATTCGAATGCGGCATTTTTTTTTTCAAGGTTTTAATTTTTATTTGTATTAGTTTTATTACGTAAATAAATTGTTTTAATTTGTCTATAATATTTCCCGATTGTTATTTTAATTCAATAAATGTATAAGTTAAACTCGCAAATGGAAGTTTGACTCACAATTGATCTTCAATTTAAGCGTTTAGAATTCGAAAAAATTCGAACTTTCTTAAAAATCAAGGTATGTGATTTTGTTTATTCTATTTAAGATATTAGATTAAACACTGCAATTTAATTATATAATTTTTACGTGTATTTAAATAAAACGGTTTTTAACTTAATTGATTCAATTTTTTTATCCTTGATAATATTGTAATAAATATTGTGTTATGTTAAAAAAAAATAATAAACATCAAAACCCTTCTTACACTGCATCCAGAATCTTTAGTTTTTGTTATGATATAGTCTTCTAATTACTGCAAGCATCAAGCTCTCGATGCGGCGAAGGAAATATGAAAATTAAAAGTAATTTTCACTGCAAGAGCAATTAATTTATAATACCAACTCGTTCATTATATCTTTTGAAAAAAAAATATTATATTATTGTTCTTAACATTTTCATACCGATAGTATTTATACAAAACCCCAGTGTTTTAGATTTTAAAAAGTTTCAAATTTGAGTACTTCTGTGAATTTATATGTATTGTTGGGAAACCTAGAGATAGATACAAGGGCGCAAAAATGCAGTCGTAACTGTCTTAAGGTAAATTATTGCGAATTATTTCAAATAATTCTAACAAGCACCATAGAAACATTTAGGTAAATTTAAATTAAATATAATTTTTTTGTATTGCGTAGTTCTATTGTAAAATTTTAACATGTGGGTTACGCTCGTTATAGAATATAGTTTAAATGAATTGAATGTTTCTTATACATTTCTTAGCTTTTCACTTTGAAAGGTGCCTTCAATCATTGTCAATCATTACTTTTCGTAATCATTAACAATCATTGTCGAAAATTAACGATAGTACAACATTTAATTTGAAAGATATTCTCATTGGTAAGGTATTTGTTATTGGTATTATAATTGCCTTACCAGATTAAATTAATAAACCAAAGTAAATAATAGAATACAATTTACACTATTAAAGAACTTAAACGATAATCTTTCTGCATTATAAATAATCACAAAAATGGGTTTAGTGAAAGTACATATTTTCCCCGGATTTTTTTTATCTGTAGATATAATAATAAAATATAGCCTAACTATTCTCCGTAAATCGTGCATTTAAATTTAAAAAAAGTTATTTTATTTTTCTAAAAATGAATTTTTTATTCAAGTCGCGAATGACACTTTAATGAAAACCCAAGAGTTTGAGGAGGGGCGTGTAGGAAGGAAAACAGCTCATAGACCTCCGAGTCCTAGGGTGTTGCTCTTACGATTATAAGTTGATACAAAATATCAACTCTGGCTATTGTCCAGAAAGTGAAAGTAACTCTACGATTTCATTTGTCTTTTTCTATCTAAAATTCGAATTTGATTTGAGCATTAACTTTATTTTTTAAAAAATACTCGTAATTAATCCATGCAAATGTTTTTATCACACTTCAACGCACTCACTTCCCTATAAATAAACTTATCAAATCGTAGATATTCGCTTATAAATATCTACTGAATGTCGTCAGTTTCTCTAACCATGGCATTATTCAGATTATTCTGCAAAGAATAATAATTTCTATAGCCAGTAATCCAACTCAACACACTGGAGTACGTGTAAATTAAAGCATATATTTTCCTTTTTAAAAATACAGTAGAACTCCAATTATCCGAACTCCAGTTATTAGGATTAGATTTGAGAAAAAAGAAATCATCAAAATCCACATTTTATAAGTTTCTTATTGCTGAATGATAAAAAAAAGTTGCAATGCATACCAAATTACATACCATACATTACTTATGAAAACAATTTTTTTTCCTAAGAAATTACTTTTTTTTGTGAATTATCCGATTATCCGGATATTCGATTACATGGATGGGATCTAGTCCCAATTAATCCGGATAATTGGAGTATTCTACTGTATTACTTTCCTAAATTTAAAGGATTTGCGTTTTTACATTTATGTTCATATTTTTATAAATCCTTTTTCCATTTCGAAAGTATTATAAAATATGAAATTTGAAAGACCCCCTCCGCTTTGGAATGTTATCCGCTAAAAATAAAGCCAAATCCAATTTAATCTTTACAGCCAGTTGAATTATTCATAAAACATCGTATGCTATTTTATTTGAATAAGTTTAAATTAAATTCTTGTTTTGATTTTTTGCGTTATATAAATAAATAAGTCTATTTATTTTAAAGGTGTATGATAATTATCCCATAGAGATCTACTACGTGGCTAAGTTAGCCACGTAGTTGTAAAAATCATTTTCAAACACTATGTGCTCTGAATTTTGTTTGCGCATTAAGTGTACAACTTTAAAACCAATGTTAATTATTTAAATTTAACAAGATTATTAATGAAAAGTAAAATTAAAAAAACTTACATTCCATTACTTAAAAATATAATTCAAACAAGAATTCATATTGTAGACGGTTTTTATTTTCTTTACGAAGTAAATTATTTACTTTTTCTTACAAAGTTGCAGAAGAATTCTCAAACAAAATTAGCAACTACATTAGAACGTTAACCTTTTAATTTTCTTTCTAGTAGAATGGCCCCACAAAAAGAACTATACCACATTTGAACTTTTTTTAATGAGACTTCAAAAGATTGAACGGAGAAAGCTTTCCTAATAACTTCAGTTAAAAGGGGAAACAAGAGGAAAAACAAAAACGCAATACCGTTTTATTTCACGAAACATAAGATGGTCGTAAAGCACATCTGGAAACAACTTAAACGCAGAACGCGAGTTATTTCTCCAAGATGTTCTTTTGAAAAAAAAGTAATTTCCCGCGCAAAAAAACATTCCCAAACTAATCAATTACTTACGTCATTAACCCGGGGCCATTATCGTTCAGAAAACTCATTCGAAAAAAAAAGTCTGTGGTATAAATTCGAAGGGAATTCGACATCAGCTGGAAGCCATGTTTCATTGCGGGAACGTCCTCAATTAGGGACCAGGGGACATTTTGTTATTCACTGGATGTTTCGGTCATCTTGGACCGATGCCAGTGGACTTTGTTGCTGCTAATAATAATAAATACGAAAATAGAAAAGGAAGTAGACAGCGGGTGTTTTCGGTAAGAAAGGGAAATGTATGGTTATGTTATGGTTAAAAATTACGAGGTAGTGTTCCCGAGGGTCACGCGGTGGCCTAATCAGTTGGTTGATTGGTTGTCGTGCTAGAGCTGAACAATGGGCTATTTTTGTATTGAAGACATAAAAGAAATCCCCTTTCATCACAAAGTATCACGCGGGGCTCATAGTTGTAAGTGAAGCCTCCATGGCCGAGTAAATTAAGGCGTCAGCTGAGAATCCAAAGGATCCCCGGTTCGAGCCTTAGCGCGGACTAGACTAAAAAATAGTAAAAAATTATGATATTGGGATCGGAGGGTTGCCAACTTCGCTACCAAAATACTAGAATGTCGTCCAGAACATCCACAAAAAACAGGACTACGGGACTGGTGCACGATAAATCTGATCGGGGTCCAAAGTCCCGACGTTTATTGAAGGCGTTGGTGCCAGTTCAGGTGTTTCCTCGTCATCTGACCATGGTTCTAAAATAACGAGGTGCATGTGTGAATGTGTATGTGTTCCCGGGTTTTTCCTTCGAGATAGGCCCCGAACCGTCGCCAATAGCCCACAGTGTAGCTCTAGTGCGACGTTAATTAACCAAATTAAACCATAGTTGTAAGTATGTACCCATGGGCTAAAACAAAATAAAAACTGGATAAATAACTCCTATTGAGTGACAATGCGCTTTACAGTGCTGCGCGGATGTATACTATTCGGAAGAGAAGATTGAGAAAACATTCTACTTTGGGTATGCGGGAGGCTCACGTGACGTCACAGATAGGTTTAAACTGGTTTTTTCGGTTAATCGTGTCTTCTTTTTTTTGTAAATAAGAAAGTAAGTATGGAAAAACATTAAATGTGTAACATTTAATGTATTTTTGAAAGCCTGAAATGCGTTTTTAAATCAATGCAAACATATACTAAAAGGACTATTTTTCCTACCTTCTCTCAAAAAGGAGTAAAATGGTCGTTACGCTAAGTCCTCACTCCAGTGTCATTGTTATTTTAGTTCAGTGGTATAGATATATAATACACAGAACAGTCATGAATAAAATATAAATCATTTAGAAAATAGGAAAAAAATTTAATAAACTATATTACGAAGTAGTGATCAAAATAATTACAAAAAATATTAAAAATAAACAAGTTAGTGACAATAGAAGGCCAATTGATATTTTTTAGTTTAATTTTCTTTTTAAAAACCTCTCATTCTAAAGCATTGGGCATTTTAACAGGATATATTGGTCATTTTGAACTCTTCCTGTGTTGTATTTACATATGGAGACAAGAGAAATTTATATAAATATCATTTAAAGTTACCATGACCTGTAAAAAATTAAGTGATTTTAGAGTTTCTAGAAAGGTGAATACAGTTAATTCTATGATAATTTGAAGAGAAGTATTCTTAAATTATCATTCATATGGAATATATGTATTGTTCCACAGCTCGATGACCCATTTTCAAATTATCTTTTTAATGAGATTTTGGAATATTTATAGATATGTCTCACTTCGTGGCCTCCGTGGCAAGGCATTCAGTTCTTTTGTAGATAAATATACCAATGTGGCCACGAACAAACGAACAAAAGATAAGAAAGCATCAGCACTTTTTTCTTTCAGTTCAGTTAGGCTTTGAAATCTAAGCAGATGTGAAAAACCATCTTCTGAACAACTATTTTAAGTGTGTCAGGTCGCTTTGTTAAGATGGCTTGAACAGAAGCTGAGATTAACAATATTAAATCAAAATGCTCATTTTTGAAAAAGTATGATTGCTTAAATTTGAGTACATCATCGCTCATTTACGATGCAATTGTACTTAAAGAAAAACAAACAGGTTCAGGTACTCATTTTTAAGTATTTTTTTACAATGTATCTTCCTGTTTAAATAGTATCCCGAATCCGACGAAAGTTTTCAAAATAAGTTTTAATTAAATTATTTGTTCTCGTCACTTATCGTCTATAACTCAATTGAGGAGTAAATTTTTAAACACAATTCTGTCCATATCAACTTTTTAGTAGGATTTAATATAATTGTCTTTATTTTTAATAAAACAAGTTCTATAACTGTACTCCTTATCTTCAAAATTGAAGCCGTTGGTGTTCCAAGGCAGTTCCAATTTTCAAAATTGTTCAGGAAGAACGAAAATCACCGTACATTTCTTACATCGTATCAAAGTACATCTCCATCAAAAAGCATCAAATGTACAGCTCCTTTTCCTTTATATATCTATAGCCATTGCTTAGAGATGTCTGGTTCTTGCCCTAATTGATATAGGATTTTTTTTTCTTATGGGAATAATTGAAAAAGCGTAAATCAGAACAAAGTGGAGCTGCCCTGTTCTTGCCCCCACGTCTTCAATTAGCATACTTTTTTCAGAGATGACAACAAATGTTGAACAGATATTAACAAATAAATATAAACTCATATTGCAGTTATATCATCGTCGTACTTCAATAAGCTATTAAGTAACACTTTTTTAAAAATGTGTTAATGGAATTTGAGTTAGTTTTGAAAAACAAAATACTTAAAAATATTTTTTATACTATATGTAAATGTTAATAATGGTATATTATGGCCCATCCAGGAGACTTTGTATGTTAAAAAATTTCTTACGCATTGCATAACTTTATGTCAAGGATATTAAACTCGATTATCTCAGAAGTGACAGTAAGACGTAAATAATATTCAAATTTAGTTAGTGACTACTGAAGTATAACGAATAACTGAATCAGACAAGTATTAAAAGTACAACATAGGAGACGAAAATCAATTTTTGAGCAAAATGTCATGTGTAACACAGGATTTGTAACGACAACTAATACTCTCAATTCAATTTAAATAGCAAACTAAACTAACACTTTGAGATGTTACGCCCACTGGGAACACCTTGACACTCTTATTTTTGAGAATTCTGCAATCGTATAGGCTACTTTCGTTATATTTGACAATCGTTTCGTCAATGAATCACGTGACTTTTGACGAAAGAAAAATCCACAAATTTTGAATGGATGTATTTTACTCAGATCCTTTCTCGGCCCTTTTCTGTTCTATAAGCTCATGTTTGGTGGTTCTTACACTTATATTGCCAGACCTCAAACTAGTCTCCTTGGTTGAATGAATAGAGCGTTGAACTCTGTAACTGGAGGTCCACAGGTCGAGACAGCTCGTCGGTTTTGAATTATTTTATTGCTTAAAACCTTCAGCAATTTTGGCGAAATCAATTTCCTTAAAAAAAAAAAGACAAAAGGAATTTCATCAGTTCGAAGGAATATTTAATCGAACCATATAGCAAGCGTCTGTTTCGTGAAAAATATTTCGTCAAATATGAATATGCATTTAACAATGAAGAAACACTTCCGTACTATCGGTCATAGCGTAGGTCGCGTTTCGGCCGCACAGATTTACTCATCCTGCTACGGGCACAAGGATCAGCGATCGAACCCAGATCAGCGTCCTTCAATGAAACTTAATTTCAACTTTATTTTACCTTGAGATAGTAAATGCATGTTTTATTTTAAATTTAATTATTTTGAATAAAGCAAGTTTTTTAAAACTGAACATCTGAATGAATTTATAAAAAAAATGCAAATATTTCCCGTTTTCGAAATGCGCCCTTGTATCGAACATTTATTGAAACAGGGCGTTTATCAAAAAGACCTCCACCATCCCTTGTCCTAATTGAATGAAAAACAGACTCCAAGCAGACTTCGCAAACAAGATCAGACAAAAGGAAGGGGCCCATCGACTGAGGCAAAAGAGTAGCGGGGCCGTCAAGCAACCCTCATTGTGCAATAGCACGCAAACGAGCACTTAGGGAGGGCATTACCTACAATGTCCTCCTTGAAGACACGCGCCAAGGCGATTCCTTGTCCTCTTTTTTTCCTGACGGGGACACCACGTTAGCGTTGTGGGAGTTATGGCCGATTCCTTTTCGATGAGAGCTTCTAAATTTACGCACCCGGATGACCGTTACCATGGAGACGAAAACGGGTTCTAATTAAAGTTACGGTTTCAGTGAGGGAAGATGCGTTTGTGTGTTTTCTTTTTGTTGTGTTTTTGATGGGGGTGAATTTTAATTTATCCAGACGAGCTGAGGGGTGGAATTCTGCCTGTTTAATGTTCCGTGCAGTGGGCAGGAGTATGGGAATCGGTCGGAAGTTTAGATTGGTTTGGGGAATGCCTTGTTTGTGGGAATTTAGAAGTTGTTTGAATATGCTTTGTTTTTCAGTTCAAAAGTTTTAAAAGTTTTGAACTATCTTTTGCATTAATTTCTCCCTGTTTCGTACTACAGCAAATGTCTGAAGCTTTTGTTAGAAAAATATTTAATATATTTTTTTTTTTTAGATTTAAGATTTTTGAATGTCTTTGTTAATTTTTATAATGGTAAACTGTTAAAGAATCGTCATCTGACCATAGTTCTAAAATAACGAGGTGCATGTATGAATGTGTGTGTAATTGTGTATGGGTTCCCAGGTCTTTCCTTCGAGATAGACCCCGAACCGTTGCCATTAGCCCACTGTGCAGCTCTAGTGCGACGTTAGTTAACCAAACCAAACTTTTAAAGAATTATATCAGCTAATGTAAGTACAATATTGTAAACACTACCCTCGAATGCAATTATTTCATGAATCTTACCTTTGCATCTTCATCGAATCTCTGTACAGCTGCTCAAGTTGTTAAAGTTATTATATTTCTATAAAGTTATTAAATATTTTAAATCACACTTTTCTATTATTAAAATGCTTTAAATTCATAAACAAATATGCCATTAGAACTTCGAAACGACTAAGAAATACAGTATCAGCGAGAATTTATATTTATAGTTTAACAGGGGAAAATTTACGATTCATAATAAACGATGAAATTGTAATTAATAAAATAATTATCCCATAGAAAATGTATCTTACTTAAATAAATCTGACTTTAAAAAATAAAACTTTTACAGATTTATAATCAATCGTGTCCAGGAGAGTTTTTCAAGAAGAAGAATCAGACAGTATTAATAATTTATAAATTAGATTAATTAATTTTTTATGGTTGGTTTGTTATGCCTTGTTTGGTTAAAACTTAGTTAATGTTAGTTTATGCTTCAAAAGTTTGTTTAAATATATGCGATTTAAAAAAATCCATGGTTTTCATGTTAAACCAACTATTAGTTCTGGAAACAGTAGAACTCGCAACCAAAAAAACATATATGTCGTTTTTAATGACTTCTAGGAACATTAATGTCAAATTTGAAGTAAATTGAAAAACGCGTTTAGTCGTGACTGAATAACAAACAAATTACAGACAAACAAACAGACGAAAAGCCGAACATTTAAGTTAAAACAGGAACTCGCTAACTCAAAACTCAAAATTGGAAGTAAATCGAACAACGAGTTAAGTCGTGGACAAACAGACGAAATGCCAAACGGTCGAGTTAAAACATGACCTTGATAATTCTTGGTCAAACTCAAATAGGAATCAATGTTTCCCAGACCTTAATCGATGTACCCGCATCTGAAATATTTATTAATTTCATACAACTGTAACTAACCGTAACGTTTACAAGTTTATGAATTTATATCACGGAAAGTAAATGCTTTTCCCAATTATTCAAAAAAGTGTATCAATGACCCCCATCTCCTACTATAGTCTGAATCAAAATATTTAAAGAAATAGCATGTCCTGTTACTGAGGGTATATTTTTTAAATAAACACACAACACAAAATTATTGCAAAATTCCCGACTTAGAATAGCTGAGATAAAAAAAAGTAAAATGCTTTAATAGAACACTATTGAAAATAGATACCTAAAAATAAGTAAAAATACTCTTTTTGATTACATTCGATGCTAATCATGGCTCAGAATATATGAGTTTCAATTTTGAAAAAGACATGTACTCAAACATGAGTATATTCTTGCCTGCATATAGGCTGCCTTTATAAATCCCTTTCAACAAATATAGACAATTGTAACCAAGATTTACCGGAAATCGAACACAGATCCTCAAGCACAGCAGTCCAAGGCCATATCCGTTAAACTACCAGGCCGATATTAAAAAGTTACAAACAGAAGAAATGTTAAAAAAGATGAGCCAAAAGAATGGATATTAAGATACTGGAGTTGTAATAAATCAGCTCCTATTTAAGCAATCAACATCAAATAATGTGAAAAATCATCTTTTGAACTGCATTTTTAAATTTGTAAAGTTTAATTAAGATCGCATGAACAAATGCTGATATTAGCAATATTAAATCCCATTGATTATTTTTTGTGAAAAGCACACCAGTCCAAGGTCATATCAGTTAAACTACCATGCCGATATTAAAAAGTTACAAACAGAAGAAATGTTAAAAAAGGTTATCCAAAAGAATGGATATTAAGATACTGGAGTTGTAATAAATCAGCTCCTATTTAAGCAATCAACATCAAATAATGTGGTAAACCATATTCTGAACTACTATTTTAAGTTTATAAGGTTTCATTAAGATCGCATGAACAGAAGCTGAGATTACAATAATAAATCACATTGATACTTTTTGAGAAAGTGCGGTTACTTGCACTTGAGTATGTCATATTCCCATTTACGATGCAAAAATACTTAAATAAGACGAGTAGATTTAGATACTTATTTTTAAATCCATCTTTTAGAGTGAATCTAGTATGAAGGAACAGGTACAGTAAACAAAAATACCTTACTTCAAGTACAAGACAAAACTTATACGCTTTTCACATTTGTAAAGGCTTTGTCCTTACATCCTAATAAACATTAAAAAAAACAGAAAACGACCCTTAAATAAATGCCCTGTAAATATTTCATGCGACGCTTTTGTTATGATCGAATCCTTCCCGGAAGTCTTCCCTAGATCACGCAACCCCCCAATCGACCTGAAACAATGAAGAAGTCCTCCCCCAGAAGGCAAGGGAAAAGTAACATGTCCTCCGATGATCGTTTTCTTCATTAGTCAGCGACGGACACGACCGGAGAGCTTCCCGGACTGCAGATGGATCACAGGACACGCCGGACTTTCATCCATCGATCAATGTCCCGAGGTCTTGTCCGGTTTGTGTCCCACGTTGTCGCTTAACTGGGACACAGGCAATTTGGAACACAGCTCTGACTTTTAATCTGAGAGCTGGCCAAGATTTCCTTCTTTTTGTAGGGGGGGGGGACTTAACAATGAAAGTGTTATTAACAGCAAATTACATTCAGTGGATGCGTGTTTTTTGGTGTGGGTTTCAGAGATATGTTCATTTGTGATTCGTATATGTCTGTTTTTTCCATATATCATTGGTTCTTTTCATTCTTGCTTAATAATGATTTTAGTCCAACCCACAAGCCGTGATGTCGCGTTCTGATATTATAAGTTTTTCCCAGCCCTGCAGTTTATTTTTAAATTAAGTGTTTTGCTTCCGAATAGTGAAAAAAGGTTTACAATTGCAAAAATTGGTTGTTATGTTTCTAGTTAAAATTATAAAAGCATACATTTTAACTTGAATATATCTTTAAAATCGGCCCGGTGACAGAGGTAGAAACTTGAGTTGTACTAAACTTATGACGAAAAAGGTTAATATTTCAAAGTTCCATAACTCGTAGGGCAATCAGCCTATGGAGATTGATAACCTATCTAATGTGGGCCACGTGGACAAGGTTAGCCATTAACCCACTGACGCTCAAGCGATTTTTGCAATTAAAAAGTTGTTTTTATTCTTTGGAAATTTAAATAATTTTTCGTGGTCATATTATATATTTTTTTCAGTTAATTGTACAGAGATAGCTTGTAGGTTGTACCTCAACTCTTTGAATTAAAAAAAAAATTGGAAAATTAAGTATTTTTATGTATTTAATAATTGGGTGCATGACTACATAAACGGGAGATCCCTGGACGTATATATACGGCCTTGACCGTCAGAGTTTAATCTTATCTCTGGTTGTATCGCGTGGTGCGAATTAATTAAATTTCGGCCAAATTCTGGGCTGTTTAACCGCTGTAACTTCAGTTCTAATCAACATATAATGGAGAGTGTGTGCTTAAATTGAGAGAACAATGAGTTCTACATTTCCATTTGACGTGTATACAATTCAAACGATTTATACAACAATTGTGCATAGTGGAAACGTTCTCTTTGAAGCCACAATATCGCCTTAAAGTACAATTCTCATAGGAGAGTCTCAAACACTTCGAAAAAACAATTCAAGACTAAAATATTATTACCAGAAGTCTAAACTTATGAAAGTGCAAAGAGATATAGAGCTTACCGAAGACGCATACCGAGCTGGCACACTGTAAAAAAAGGTACTTAAAAATGAGTACATGAACCTTCCCCTTTTTTTTAGTACAAATGGATCGTAAATGATCGATGGTACTCAAATTTAAGAAACCGTACTTTCTCAAAAAAAAAGCAGTGGGGTTTAATATTGCTAATCTCAATTTCTGTTCAAGTCCTCTTAATGAAAGCAGACAAACTTAAAATAGTAGGTCAGAAGATGGTTTACACATTATTTGATGTCGATTGCTTAAATAGAAACTGAGTTAATACAACTCAATAATTGTACTTCCCATCCTTTTGGCACACCTTTTCAACATGTTTTCTGTTTATAACTTCTTCAAATCTTCCTGGCAGTTAACTCTGGACTGCGGTGACTGAGGATCTGGATTCTGTTCCCGGTAAGTCTTGGGGTTATAATTGGAAGTTATTTATGACGGTAGCGTATGTAGGCTAGCATCTGCTCTTTTCATTCATTTTTACTTATTCTTAAAAATTTTGAGTACATGTCTTTTTCAAAATTTAAACTTATGTATTCATCTCCATAATAAGCATCGAATGTACTCAAAAATGAGTAAAGTTTACTTATTTTTGAGTATTTATTTTTAACAGTGTAGACACAGGACATTCACTCTTCTGTAAATTTAAAGTGTTCAGGAGAAATCCGACGAGGTGAACATTTTGCTGACAAAAAAGTTCTTAAAAATGAATACCTGAATCTACTCGTTTTTCTTTGAGTATAATTGCATCGTAAACGAGCGACGCGTACTCAAATTTCAGCAACCGTACTTTCGCAAAAATGATTAGTGTGATTTATTATTGCTTCTTGCTTTTATAGATCTTCAAAAAACCTGCAATATTCCTGCATAAAACCTTCAATTTCAAAATTTTGATGTAGGTTTTTATTATTGCTAGGTTTGTATATTTTATTATTGCTACCCTCAGCTTCTGTTCAAGCCATCTTATTAATGCAACCTGACAAACTTAAAATAGTTATTCAGAAGATTTTTTCCACATTACTCAATGTTGATTACTTACATGGAAAATGAGTTTTTACAACTCAATTATCTTACTTTCTATTCTTTTGGCATTCTCTTTAAACAAGTCTTCTGTTTATAATCTCTTCACGTCGCCCAGGTGGCACAACGGATAAGGAACTGGACTGCGGTGCCGTAGGATCTGGGTTCGATTCTCGGTAAGTCTTTTTTGTATTTGTTGATATTTATTGAAGGTGATTTATGAAGGCAATCTATGTAGGCTAGCATCTGCTCTTTTTATTCATTGTGCTTATTTTTGTGTACATATCTTTTTAAAAATTGAAACTTATGTATTTGGAGTCCTGATAAGTTCCGAATGTAATCCAAAAATGAGTACATTTTACTTATTTTTGAGCACCTATTTTTAACAGAACTCGTAATTATAAAATTTAATAAGGATAAAATTTAGTGTATTGTAAGATTTCATAAGAATAAAAGATATGAATTCAATTAATACTTTTAACAACTATAAAATACGATAGATTTATATCGCTATTTTTCAGAATTATATTTAGTAACATAAGTATTTCAAATTTAATAAAGGTGTACTTAATGGTTTCATATAAATCTTTATCTTACTTGAAAAGTCCATCTCCTAATAATAGGGTTGTTTTTCATTCATAAATACTTTTTAAAAGTTTATTATATTTAAGAAAAAGCTATGTTATACATACTACATTGGATACTTATTATTATTTAGTTGTCCTTATTTTGAAATATTTTATGGATCAAGTTAGCATATTTAAAAATAGCTCTTTCTCTTAATTCTTAGTGCTTTAGTTTTTTTTTATACTGAAGTATTTTATTTATAGCAAGTAATTTAAAACAGATAAACAACTAAACGTTTTCAATAATCCGGAATTATATAGGGTGGTCACAAAATCGTTGGGCTATGGTCATTGTTTAACTGTAGCTGTATTGGTATAATAAAACTTTATTTTAGTCCAATTACTTTGCACAAATTTTTAACAAGTCGCTTAACTTTTAGCAGGACTTTAAACAACATCTAATTCTAATACATGTATCGGAAATTGTACTTCAAGAAAATGCACTTGCTATACATTATAAGTTTCCAGCTACACAACACACTCACTTTGAACAATTTGCACTTAAATTGAATTACATATAAAATATGTAATTTAATAATTAAGAATATGTAGAGAACAAATATAGAAGAAGCAAGAACAAACAAAGTATTTAAAGTATATCAAGAATAATGGTTTATTATGTGTAGTAAGACAGTCAGATAATGACGATCTCTCTTTATGACGACTCTGTACTGTAGGTTCTTGATTTAAAATAAGAACTTCATTTAAGGGATAACGAAATAGGAACCATTGTGTACAATTCTAACATTTGTAAGAGTCAAGTCAAAATGAGTTTTCCTTTTTAAAAGAACACATAAAATATTCATCTCACAGGAAACAAAATTCCAAAATAACACTCATCACTGCGTTTCCCCACACAGCCGAATGCGATCGCGTTGCCCCATCCGCCATTTTATTTCCTTCTCTTCCCAACGAAAACCATTCCTCCCATCGAAAAGCGAAGGAATCTCCCCACGAACAACATCCTATCGATCTCCGTCCTGCTCTCGAGCCTCCCGTTGCCATGGCGACGCTATAGATCGTTCCTCTACACGCCTTTCCACCAAATCACAGACGATGGAACCTCCATCCTTCCCCAACCCTCTTGTCGCTAAGCACGCTCCGGAATCGTAATTGGTGGACCCCCTCCCCCCCCTCTCCTCTCTCCCAATCCCCCCCCCCCAACTACATCCGACCCCCCCGAATGCTGTGCCTTTCCAGATAGAAGCATTTTTTCTGTCCTTTAATTTGCCGTTTCCTTTTATTATTTCTTTTAATTTATGCGAAAACCGGAGTTGCCGGCCGATTTTAATGAAGCAGGGGGAGAAAGAGACAAACATTTGATAAAGGGAACCAAAAATGGTAATAATAACGTAGGTAATATTATTATTATTAATAATAATTATTAATACCCATTATTATTAACCCATTATTAATAATAATAAACGAAGGGAATGGTAGAAATAATAATGATAGGGGGGGGGGGGGTCGAAAAAAGCTTTTGTTCATTGCTGAAAGGCAAAATTTCAGCTACTTAGGTTATTTTTTTTGTTGGGGGGGGGGGGATTTTTGCTTATTTGTTTTTCGTATATTTCCGGCCAGCAAAATATTTGAAGTCAATCTGTTTCCGGTGATTTATTATTAAGATTTTTTTTTTCTGTTTTGATTATGTTTTTGCGTTGCTCTGCTGTACGCTTGATGAATCGCCCGAGCGATATGCTAATGCGGGGCGCTAAAAATGAAATATCGTTAACCGTTAGCTTTTAGCTTGAGGTTTTCTGCTGGCGTTTGTTAATTTAAAATGAGCTTCGGCGTTGTGGTATGGCTTGGTTGTGATTAATACTACTTCCATTTAACTATTTTCAATGGCCTGTCGGTAACAGGAACAACGAGATTTTGAAGGAGCTGGTTTATATAGAGTTAAATTTCATCAATCTTATCATTAATACAGAATACATAGGCAAAAAAAATATTCATTTAGACGTGCTAATATTAAAATTCATATGATTCGTTTCGTTGTAATTGATTCTACTACCATCTGACTATTTTAAATGCCCAGCCCGTGACATAAATAATGAGATTTTGAAGGAGCTTTATATAGAGTTAGATTTTGTTGATCTTATCATTAGAACAGAATACATATGCAAAGCATATTAGATGTGCTAATATTAAAGTCCATATTAGTTCGTTTCGTTGTGATTAATTCAACTTCCTTCCATTTGACTATTTTAAATGCCCTGCCCATAACAGAAATAACGAAATGAGATTTTGTAGGAACTGGTTTATATAAAGTTAGATTTTGTCGATCTTATCATTAGAACAGAATACATATGCAAAAAAAATAGATGTGCTAATATTAAAGTCCATATTAGTTCGTTTCGTTGTGATTAATTCAACTTCCTTCCATTTGACTATTTTAAATGCCCTGCCCATAACAGAAATAATAAAATGAGATTTTGAAGGAACTGGTTTATATAAAGTTAGATTTTGTCGATCTCATCATTAAACCAGAATACATATGCAAAAAAAAATTAGATGTGCTAATATTAAAGTCCATACTGATTCGTCTCATTGTGATTAATTCAACTTATTTCCATTTGACTATTTTAAATGGTCTGCCCGTAACAGAAATAATGAGATTTTAAAGGAGCTGGTTTATATAGAGTCAGATTTAATCGGTCTTATCATCGAAACAGATGCAAAAAAGATAATAATTTAGATGAGCTAATATTAAAGTTCATATTTGTTCGTTTCGTTATGATTAATTGTACTTCAATATGACTATTTTAAATGGTCTGCTCGTAACATAAATAATGAGATTTTGGAATTAGCTGGTTTATATAAAGTTAGATTTTGTCAATATTATCATTAGAACAGAATACATATGCAAAAAATACTAGATGTGCTAATATTAAAGTCCATATTGGTTCGTTTTGTTGTGATTAATTCAACTTCCTTCCATTTGACTATTTTAAATGCCCTGCCCGTAACAGAAATAATGAGATTTTAAAGGAGCTGGTTTATATAGAGTCAGATTTAATCGGTCTTATCATTGAAACAGATACAAAAAATATAATAATTTAGATGTGCTAATAGTAATTTAGATGTTCATATTTGTTTGTTTCGTTATGATTAATTGTACTTCAATATGACTATTTTAAATGGTCTGCTCGTAACAGAAATAATAAAATTTCGAATTAGCTGGTTTATATAAATTTAAATTGTGTCGATCTTATCATTAAACAGAATGCACATGCAAAAAATATTAGATGTGCTAATATTAAAGTCCATATTGGTTCGTTTCGTTGTGATTAATTCAAATTCCTTCCATATCACTATTTTAAATGCCCTGCCCGTAACATAAATAATGAGATTTTGAAGGATCTGGTTTATATAGAGTTAGATTAAATCGATCTTATTATTTAAGACAGATGCAAAAAAAAATATTAATTTAGATGTGCTAATATTAAAGTGTATATTGATTTGTTTCGTTGTAATTAATTCCACTTCCATCTGACTATTTTAAATGGTCTGCCCGTAACTGAAATAATGAGATTTTGAAGGAGCAATTTTTATTATTTAGGAGTTAAATTTAATCGGTCTTATCATTGAAACAGAATACATATGCAAAAAAAGATTAATTTAGATGAGCATGAGCTAATTTAAGTTTTTTATTTTCGTTTTGTTGTGATTATTTCTGCTTCCATCTGACTTTATTAAATGGTCTGCCCGTAACAGAAATAATGATATTTTGAAGATACCGATGTATATAGAGTTAGATTTCATCGATATTGTATTTGCATCGAAACAGAATACACATGCATAAAAAAAGAACATTCAGTTTGGATATGCTAATATTAAAGAGTGAAAGTGATTTTTTCTAGTAAAAACATAATATGATAATAATTAAAATTTGGAAAGTAATTACGCTATTAGAGATATGACAATTATTTCTGTTTAAAATCTAAAGGAGCAATGTTTTTTGTTCATATTTCGAAAATTAAAAAGACTACCCCTTTAAATGCGACAGAAAACAAACGACTGCGAAGAAATAATGTTCAAATACACTAGACCTTAATCACCTAAAAAAGTAAAATTTAATAAAAAATATATATTCGTTTTTAAAAAAATAATTTCATATATTCACATTCTTATAGTTGAATATAATTTAAACAGGATTAATTTTATTAAAATACCCTTTTTTTTGCTTCTTTCATTCTTTATTGTCATAACTTAAAAATGACTAAAAAATTTAAATAACTTTTTTGGTAACTTGATCGTTTTAATAAAGCTTGTGTTTTTTTTTAATTTTGTAGTATTTGTAATATAAATTTAGAGTATTTCTGAAATTCTTTTATTGTAAAGTAATACATCAGTGCAAAGATAGTATTTGAGAGAATATTTTAGATGTTTTAGAAAAGAAAATTATTTAAAATCTGAGCAAAAAATGTATTTGCAATTTTTCTTATGTACAATGTTACATTAAAAATTCAATTATTTTAATAAAATAAATTAACTTTTTTAAAAACCATTCATTAAAACCTAATTTTAGGACGATATAAACAAGTTGAAAATAATTTGCTCATACTTTTCCCCGATGCTCCTGTTTTTTCAAATCCCTCGAAAATTATGTGTGTTGCATGTTACAAGTTATGTTGCATTTTTTTAGCCTTTTGGGGATCGTTATATATAACACATTTGTCGAAGATCAAAGCTTAAAATAATTAAGAAAACTAAATTTGTTTACAATATTTAACTATATTTTTATGATATACTAGTGCCATAGAAAACATTAAGAATGTTCACATTGTCAATATACCCTTTAACCAAGTTCAAATTATTTTATAATTTGCTTTAATGATGTTATTCTTTAAAACAAATTAATTGACACAAAACTGTTAACTATATATTTACTTGTAACAAAATATTTTTATAATTTTATTTTGATTTCTTAATTAACACAAATAATAACCCAAACTTGATTATGCAAAAAGTCAAACCTTGCTACATTGACATTTTTCTGTATAAAAACTTTTCAACATATTATATTTTACTTTTAATTCATGTTTAACATTAAAATGATATCTGAGAAACTCACGTCGGGAATACTTTAAACCCCAAATCGCAATTTATCAGTAATATTTGCGTCCATATACATTACAAATCAACACACAAAATGCAATCTCTTTCGTCTTTATTCAAGCCCCAAGTAATAATAAATGTAATCAATATTTAGAATAATTGATTTAACCTTTGGTATAAATAACCATTTTTGTTTGCTTTTGTACAACCTCGCCTTTTTTATTGTCATGATTGCTGTCAGTCAATTTGATTTATTATTTTGCTACATGCAATTTACTAGGAAATGTATATTGTCATGCGAGAAATAGTGTTGCAACTTGTTGTTATTATCATGATTTATATGATTTCCTTTAAAAAAATATAGTACACAATGGCATAAATCTATCTTTAACTTTCTGTAAAAACTAAATTAATGCACTACAGAAATCTATCTTTTTATTTCTCAAACTTCTTTGTTTATCATTTGCTTTCCGACTGCTAACCTGTTGAATTAATTTTATATTTGTTAAATTAACTCATTAGCTAATCCTTCAGGTATAATTTAATATTCCTAAAAGCAATTAAACTTGTTAATATTATTATTATTTATACGATTTCCATTAGAAAAATAAAGTGTGAATATCATAAATCTATCTTTAACTTTTGTTAAAAACTACATTCATGCATTAAAAAATATATTATTTGTTTTTATTTTTCAAACTTCTTTGCTTTTAATTCGCTTTCTGACTGCTAAACAACTGAGTAAATTTGATATTTGATAAATTAACTCGTTAGCTATTCCGTCCAAATAATTTAATATTCCTAAGAGCGATTAAACTTGTTGATCTTATCATTATTTATATAATTTCCTTTAGAAGAATATATTGTACAATATCATAAATATATCTTAAACTTTATTTAATAACTAAATTCAGTCATTAAAAAAATCTATATATTTTTTTTATTTCTCAAAAAAAAATTCTATAATTTGCTTTCCGACTTCTAAGCTACTGAAAAATGTTATATAAATTTTATATTTGTGAAATTAGTTCATTAGCTATTCAGTCTAGAAAACTTAACATTCCTAAAAGTGAATATCTTAGCTAATATTTGACATCGCGGATTCAGTTATTAAAAACACACTGTCAAATATTACATATCAATTTAGAGTGATTTTATAAAAAGTATATTACACATTTATATATTTTTAGCATTTTACCAATTCTTTGGATATAAAAGTTTTATATTTAAATTTAATATGGTATGAACTACCCCAAAACGATGCCTTATTTTTCAAAAGTACCATTAAAATTATGTTAACTTTCATTTAAAATATTTTTATGCGATAACATTACTTAATTAGATCTGTAATGAAATATCCTTAAGTCCTGAAGTATTTTTTGAATGTTAGCTTACCGCAAGGCTAAGACATCAGCTAATATTTGCTTAGAGCATGGGCGACAAGAGAGAGAGTTCTTGCTCTCTGAATCCCCTGTCTGCTTTCATCAGTTAATTAAATTCTGTTTGAACAAAATGAAAGTCATGGAATGTTCAAATATTTGAAGTCATCCGTTTGACAAATGTTTGCAGTGCTCGGTTATTTCTGAAAATTACAAGGGCAAGTGAAAACGACAAGGGATTCCAAAATAATATTTAAAATAATTAATAATCATGTCATTTAAAACTATTAGCATGCAGCATTAAATCCTTTATTTCAATTTTTTTTAAATTATTATTAATTAAAAACGAATTTTAGTAGATTTCTAGGAACACATCTAAATCCTTTTCTAATGAGAGATTTTATAAATTTGACCAATATATCTTTTTAAACGGTTTAATGCATGTTCACTTAAAACAGGGGTTCGAATTTTGTCGATTTGAGTAATTATTTTTAACTGCAGTATATGGCTCAATAAAATAGAACTCGAATTATCCGGATCAATTGGGCCCAGATCCCATTCGGATAATCGAATATCCGGATAATTGGATAGTTCACAAAAACAGGGTTATTTCTTATTAAAAGAAAAAGAACTGCTGTAGTATATAATGTAATTTACTGACTTAAAAACAGTAGTACAAAAACCTTTTAAAATGTATATTTTACTATTTTTTTTCCTCGAAGTCATCTAGTCCGGGAGATTCATTATCCGCATTGTTTGATCCGGATAACTAGAATTCGGAAAATTGGTGTCCTACTGTACCAATGATACCAATTCCAAATGATACATATATGTCTATATTTTTACGCTAATGTTCAAATAACTTATATGCAAAAAAATTGTAATTTCTGCTTCCTATAGCTTATTTAAGAATGAGTTATTTTATTTTAAAGTTTAATACATTTCGAGTTGATGCCATTTTCACTTTTTTAATTATTTTTATCCAATTTTTATTTTATTCTCTCTCAATTAAAATACCATTAGGATAATAAATTTACGTATTGGACGTTTTTTGGTTACTAATTCTTTAGTATTTTGACCTTATATTTAACCAAGCATAGACTATCCATTTCCATGCTTGACGAAAATCATTTGTGAATCCTGCCAGTTGCTAACAACACTCTCCTTATTGACATCTGTTTAAATTGTTACCCAAGTTTGTTCTTGTGACTGGTACGCAGAGAAAAACATTGTTTCACTTTTGTTTAACTTATATTCTTTCAACAATCCAAAATTTTCATAATAAAAAGAGTGATGATTTTTTTTTTAATTTAAATATTTAAATGTTTATATTTTTTAATAAGGTATTTTAGTTGTTTTAATAATGTATTTTAGGTATTTTATAAGGTATTTTAGGTCTTTTAATAATGTATTTTAGGTATTTTAATAATGTATTTTAGGTATTTTAATAAGGTATTTGAAGTATTTTATAAGATATTTTATGTATTTTAATAATGTATTTTAGGTATTTTAAAAAGGTATTTAGGTGTTTTAATAAGGTATTTTAGGTATTTTATAAGGTATTTTAGGTCTTTTAATAATGTATTTTAGGTATTTTAATAATGTATTTTAGGTATTTTAATAAGGTATTTGAAGTATTTTATAAGATATTTTATGTATTTTAATAATGTATTTTAGGTATTTTAAAAAGGTATTTAGGTGTTTTAATAAGGTATTTTAGGTATTTTAATAATGTATTTTAATAATGTATTTTAATAATGTATTTTAGGTATTTTAATAATGTATTTTAGGTATTTTAATAATGTATTTTAGGTATTTTAATAATGTATTTTAGGTATTTTAATAATGTATTTTAGGTATTTTAATAATGTATTTTAGGTATTTTAATAATGTATTTTAAGTATTTTAATAATGTATTTTAGGTATTTTAATAATGTATTTTAGGTATTTTAATAATGTATTTTAGGTATTTTAATAATGTATTTTAGGTATTTTAATAATGTATTTTAGGTATTTTAATAATGTATTTTAGGTATTTTAATAATGTATTTTAGGTATTCTAATAAGGTATTTTAAAAATGTATTTTAAAAATGTATTTTAAAAATGTATTTTAAAAATGTATTTTAAAAATGTATTTTAAAAATGTTTTTTAGGTATTTTAATAAAGTATTTTAAAAATGTATTTTAAAAATGTATTTTAAAAATGTATGTTAAAAATGTAATTTAGGTATTTTAATAAGGTATTTTTATAAGGTATTTTAAAAATGTATTTTAAAAATGTATTTTATGTATTTTAATAAGGTATTTTAAAAATGTATTTTAGGTATTTTAATAAGGTATTATAGGTATTTTAATAAGTAATTTTTAGTGTTCTATGTATTTTAGATGTTTTAATAAGAGGTATTTAATAAGGTATTTTAATATGAATTATTAGTTATGAACTGTGCGTTAGGAATCCCATTTCATTTGATTACTCATATTGTAAACACCTTCCAAAGCTTTCTGTACGACTTTGTCGTCAAATTACATAAAAAACAATATTATAGAAAAAATAAATGTACTAGGAACTTTTTTTATCTTTATATGTTACCAATTATATATGAGTGTGTGTGAAGGTTTCAAATCGTATTGTACTTTCTGTTCTTACTATACTTCTTGATAAAGTAATTAAAAATGGGAAATATTCATTGACAACGTTGCAGTTTAATTTATTTGAATTTTAACTGGAATTGAACTATTGCATGCTTATTGACCGAGTGTAAGCGAGGTCCCTGTTTTAACTCGACCTTTCGATATTTCGTCTGTTTGTCCTTAAACTTGTTTGTTTGTGTCTGTTTTTTTTTTTTTTGTTTTTTTGTTTTGTTTGTTTGTTTGTTTGTTTGTTTGTTTGTTTGTTTGTTTGTTTGTTTGTTTGTTTGTTTGTTTGTTTGTTTGTTTGTTTGTTTGTTTGTTTGTTTGTTTGTTTGTTTGTTTGTTTGTTTGTTTGTTTGTTTGTTTGTTTGTTTGTTTGTTTGTTTGTTTGTTTGTTTGTTTGTTTGTTTGTTTGTTTGTTTGTTTGTTTGTTTGTTTGTTTGTTTGTTTGTTTGTTTGTTTGTTTGTTTGTTTGTTTGTTTGTTTGTTTGTTTGTTTGTTTGTTTGTTTGTTTGTTTGTTTGTTTGTTTGTTTGTTTGTTTGTTTGTTTGTTTGTTTGTTTGTTTGTTTGTTTGTTACGCAGTCGCGACAAACGCGTGGTTCGATTTTCTTCAAATATGGCATTTATATTTCTTGAAGTTCTTAAAAACGACTTATATTAGTTTTTTGGTCGCAACGTCTACTGTTCTCAGAACTACTAGTAATATTTCAAACCTCTTACGGTTCGAAATATTACTAGTAATTAAGCTTTTTGCTAAAGGAATGAAAGTAACTTGAGTTTTACATATAAACTGTATTACTTTAAACGTTAACGTAAGTATTTTCTATAAGTAAGTTTCTAATTCTATCGGAATACTGAAAAACTCTTTAAAATGTACTAATAATATGACTTTGAACCCAACCCATTGAAATAAAAAATATATATTAGGTTCAACTACACTAACCCCTATTTACTTTCAAAAACATTTAAATTAAAAAATAACAAAAAAAAACTATAAAACACTTTTAAAACTCAATTTTGCATGAAATTTCCATTCATTTATCTATCCATTTTTGGAGTACAAAACTCCAGTTGCTTATACGAAAGAAAGCCTTTCACTTTGCGGTGACAAATGCAGTGTCGTCCGGGAAGCATTTTTACGAGCATCCGAATAACCTTCCCCGCAGGGTTCCGGCTATTACACGGCAGAGGAGATTTATGGACCTTTTTAAACAGATTGGCGCAGCGCGTGTCGCCAAATTCAAGCACTTCCTCCGTGCTTTTGGAGCTTCAGTTGCATGCAGAGGAATCATCAGGTGAAGGTTTTCATGGAAAAGGGGAGGCTGTAAGATCTGCATCACGTACAAACGCGCATTGGATTGTTAGTCATTTTTATGGTGATTTATCTGTTCTTTGTTAATTTTATGAAAATATCACTCTTTGAAAAAAGTTCATAAAAGCTTGTTAAATTAAATAACTATACACGTTAAAAATGTGTATTCGAAAATAAGTAAAATGTACTCATATTCGAGTATATTTAAAGTTTATTATGGCTCCGAATGCATGAGTTTCAATTTTGAAAAAAACATACATTCAAAAATGAGTACAATGAGTAAATATGAGTACATGCTTGTTTACATAGGCTGCCTTCATAAATCACTTTCAACAAATATCGACTATTACAACCAAGTCTTATCGGGAATAAAGCCAGATCCTCATCACCGATGTCCACTGCATTATCCGTTAAACTGCCATGCCGTCCTTAAGAAGATATAAACAGAAGAAATATTAAAAAAGGTGTGTCAAAGAATGGGAAGTAATATAATTGGGTTGTAATAACTCAGTTTCAATTTATGCAATCGACATAAAATAATGTGGAAAACTAACTTCTGAATTATTATTTTAAGTTTGTCAGGTTTCATTAAGTTCGCTTGAACAGTAGCTGAGAATAACAATTCCATTGCTCATTTTTGAGAAAGTATGGTTTCTTAAAGTCTAGGTAAATGATTAATTGTCGATTTATTAATTCGTAATTTGATATATCACAGTAGTTATTTTTCAGATTCCGTAATAAAATATTGGGAGAGGCTGTTTTGGAACACACCCAAAGGCGTTTTACGTGAAACTTCATATTAGAAGACTATAGAAATAAGAATTGGTCTCCGACAAATATCTTGCGAACAAAAGAAAAATAAACAAGATATTGCATAAGCCGCCGTGGACCATTACGTTCTTTTCTTTATTTCAAGATTTTACACGCATCGGTGCCTTATTTTGTTATCTAACGCGAGCAGATTTATGTTAATCGAAGTATTTGTCATAGAATGGTAGTGTCGGAAAGGATTCCCCTAAAACAGTGGTCGGCAAACTCAGTAATCAACAGAGGCAAATATCAACAGTACAACGATTGAAATTTCTTTTGAGAGCCAAATTTTTTAAACTTAAAATACATAAGTACATTGTTATTAACTTCATTGGGATACTCCTAAGCTGGCCTTTGCTAAAAACGTCCTCAATCTGATTGAGGTGTGTTTCCTTCCAACTCTCCCATCCACACTCGACTTGTATGTACACTTGTTTCGTCTATTTCAATTCGTTCATTCTCTCTATATGTCCAAACCATCTCAACATACCTTTCTCAGTCCTCGACACTACATCTTCTTTCACTTCACAACGATCCCTAAAATTAACTTAATAAACTTTACTTAAGTCATTAATTTATAATTAACTTAATGACTTACTTTTAAGTCTTAGTTAAAATATGGGTGCGTTGAATAAAACTTGATATCATACTTAATAACGATATTATTTAGTGATAAAATTAAATTGTAAGGTGTTTATAAAATTAAATCATAACAATGACTGACAAACACTAATGTGAACAATGGCCTTGCATTCCTTGGAAAGTTTGGGTAAGCCAAGTTTGTATGTTATTATTGTTAATTTTGGACCACGAAGTTTCAATTGCCTGTGGCATTTCGTGAAAGAGCCACATGCAAGAGGCCAAAGAGCCGCATGTGGCTCGCGAACCGCGGTTTGCCGACCACTGCCCTAAAAGAATAATATGATGTTTTGACTCTGATACCCTATGTAGCTGATTTGAAAGGAATTTCTATCAACAATTGTTAGAATAAAACCTTACATATCTATCATAGCCTTTTCACATGATTAATTTGTAAGCTTATAAAAATATAATAAAATTAACAACATGAACTTAGACCACGATGGCCCTATTGCCAGAGAACTTGTAAGATATGAGTGATATGATTTTGCCATTCAAATTGCTGCCGCGTATAACAGAATAGTACACTTTTAAGTAGACCTGTGACACGTTCTAAACATTTTAATTTGTGTTTAAGTTTAAATACCTATATGCTATCCGAAGAGTCCTTGTATTAAAATCTGTTGTAACACTGTTTCACCTGAGGGAAATGTTACTGCATATTGCTGCAAAATTTAATAAATCCTTCGTATTGCAGCAAAACTCTGTAACTAAAAAAAATCAAATAACTGGAAATTATACCCAATTTAGGAAAAATATTTATGAAATTTAATTCAAAACGAACTTTTGCGT
Source organism: Troglohyphantes excavatus (assembly GCA_963932185.1). Lineage (NCBI taxonomy): Eukaryota > Metazoa > Arthropoda > Arachnida > Araneae > Linyphiidae > Troglohyphantes > Troglohyphantes excavatus. The sequence goes on from OZ010674.1 coordinate 44,263,872, forward strand.
TAAAATTCCAAATTTCAAACAGTTAACCCGAAAATTTAACTCTACAAAAGTTTTTTTTTTTTTTCACTTTCTGTAAAAAAAAGTCAAGATGGCGCTGAGCGAGTTTTCCAACTGGACGACACAGATAATCAATCGTTAGTAATAGAATCAACGCAACGCGCATAATTTATTTTTGAACTATGGGTTAGTATTTCCATGGAAAATACATGTGCGTCAATTACACGTGCCTACATCATTGAAGTAATGCCAAAGTTCGGGGGATTGTATTTCTCAATAAAAGCCTAGAATTCGAAATTTGGTTCTGAAGAAAACAAAGAAGTTTTGCAATAGGATTCTACGTAACTTTCTTCCTTCATTTATGAAGAAATTCACTTTAATTGCACTATTACATTAATTGGACATGCTCTCTTCTGATGCAAGCCAATATTGGGAGACAAGTTCCGCAATAAAAGAAGAGTGGGTGTAAAGTAGCGCTACTCTGGATGTTATAGAGTAATTTATGGAAGAGTAAATTCTCATGTGTGAGGCAATTTTCTCAATATTTTTTGTAATTTGGGTCATTAGCTGGAGTGTAAAGTTCACGAAGACCCGAACACAGTCATGGTCATTACCAATTTTTGGAAAATAGTCATTGTTATTTCAGATTGAATAACACTATTAAAAATAGGTATTCAAAACTAAGTAAAATGTATTCAATTTTGAATACATTCGATGCTTATCATGGCTCCGAATATATGTTTCAATTTAAAAAGAGACATGTACTTTAAAATGAGTACAATGTGTAAAAATGAATAAAAAGAGCAGATGAGAGCATACATAGGCTGCCTTCATAAATCACTTTCAATGAATATCGACAATTACAACCAAGACTTATTGGCAGCCAATCGAGCCCATATCTGAGGGCACCGCTGTTCAGAATCTTATCCGTTAAGCTACCAGGGCGACATGAAGAAATTATAAACAGAAGGATATATATATATATATATATACAGGTCGCACTATACTGTAAGGTTTGTTTCGTGAATACATTATTTAGGCCCCACTTGGTACAAAAGTTAAAGGGTGGAATGGATGAATGATTAATCTGGTTGACGGGGCACATCTTCCCCTACACCAGGTTAGTTCATTTATCCCCATAGACTGATTCCCCGTTGAGTTATAGGAGTGGGACCTACAACCAAGGCTCCGCTTTGCCTCTATGAGGCAAAGGTCAGCAGAAGGTGGAATGGATTAATATTCAACCTGGTCGACACGGCCTACCTTTCTCTCCACGATGGCAGGTCATTTATCATCTTAGATTATTCCACGTGTAGTTAAGAGGACGCATGTTCTGTAGTTTATGGCTACACTTCCCCCCCCCCCCCCCCCATACAGAACAAATGTAAGAGAGGGAAAATGGGTTAGCAATCTGTTTGTTCAAGACATCTGACTTTCCTTCACATGATGGTGTGGGGGTCAGTCAATGACGTGGGGGGCACACAATAATTAACTCCAACCGATTGAGATGGGTTTTTTTATTTGGCAACTCTTTTAAGGCTGGGTTTATTTTCATTTTGTTGTGCACACAGATGTCTTCATTTCTGGAGATGCATCTCGCGAAACTTGTTTATCTTTTATGTATTTTTATTACGTATTTCTAACGTTGCATTTGTATTTTAATAAAAAGTATTTTATTTAAATTAAAACGTGTAGCAAAATACTTGTTTCAAATACGATGAACTAAATCCTTAAAATGCATTTTAGTATCGTGGTTTCCAACCATTTTACGTTATTAAATTTTCAATTTCATAAACATTTAATTCACATTTCAGTTTCTTATTTCTCATACAAAACTAACTTAAATAACAATTTCAAACTATTACATAATAAGGAGTTTTTGAAAAACAATTTAATTTATTGAAAAATTTTATACATTGAAATTATTATTTAAAGAAGCAGAAATTGTATATCTATGGCTAAATCCACAATGTTTGTATGTCCATTTTTGGAGAAAAAAAAATATTTTTGGTATCAACATAAAGCTGTTTCTTTCTGCACAAACATTGTTTGTCAATTCCAAATAACAATTTTGTGATGCCGGTAAAAGAGTACAGTGGACTATCCAAAACTTTTTTTTTAATTTTCAAGTTAACGCTCTGAAATTTTTACCATGTTATTCATTTAACACGTTGAAAAAATTTTGATTTGAAAATAATAAAATACTTTTTTAATTAATTAAAAAATATATAAAATAATTTATTTTTTTAAATGTTTCATGCGCAGTTTTTCAAAAAAAAAGTTTGAGAATATCTTTTACTGTATCATTTTTGACACCATATGACATACCTAACTAAATTTTTGCAAGGTAAAACAATTTTAAAAAATATTTCTTTAAAAAAATTGAACTAATATAGGTTTTAATTCAAAAATATAGAAAAACACAGATATTTCTAAACAATATTCATAATATAATAATTATTATACAACTTTCATATAAGAAACATGAAAAATCCTTTTTTATAAGTATGTAGAACATTTTTTTAAACGTTTCAAGATTCTAACCGAATAACTAATACGCTCGAAATATTGCCTGCGTTTAAGTGTAACAAGATGTATAAATTAAAACTCTTTTGAAAAAAATGTGGGTTATGTACACATTAGATAAGACATTTGTATAGTTGTACAAAAACAGCAGTATTATTTACAGCAAAAAATAAAATAATCATAATTTTGATAGAATTTTACTATTTTTAAAGTCCACTGTACCCTAAAACGCGACGTGAAGAAGTTATAAACAGAAGAAATGTTAAAAAGGTGCGCCAAAAGAATTGGAAGTAAGATTATTTAATTGTAATATCTCAGTTTCTATTTAAAAAATTGACATCAAATAATGTTTATAACCATCTTTCTTAACAACCATAATAAGTTTGTGAAGTCCCTTTGTAAGGATGACTTGAACAGAAGCTGAGATTAGCAATGTTAAATCTCACTGCTGAATTTTGAGAAAATACGATGACTTAAATTTGAGTAATCCATGGTTCATTTACAATGCGATTGTACTAAAAAAACGGGTATATTTAGATACTCATTTTTAAGTACCTTTTTTTACAGTGCAATCATCGTGTTTTTAACCTTCGATATATTGTTTAAATGTTACCTTATTCAAATTTAGATTAGAAATGAACAAGACCCAAGTAAACGTTTTGTTTATTTGAGGACACATAATATTAAATGTACTAAAAACTTTAAATATTATACATGTTACAAGAAGCCAACGGTATAGTAACATTATAAAAAATCATTCCAATTGTACATGATTCCAGAAGTAATAACATAGACTCATAGAGATGACCAAGCAGCAACATTGATCCATAGACACTGAGATTAGAATGCAGAAATAAAGTTTGTTTTTTTTACATATTAATGTGGCAGTGTTTCGACTCTACTTAAGATCCTAATATTGGTCCTAGAACAAAATAAAGTTTCATTGTAAATTGTTTTTATTTGCCATGTTACATTTCTTTAGTAATAAATAAATCTTTAATAAAAAAAGTTCTGGTAAGTCAAACTATTGACAATTTACAAATTCAAACCTTAAATAATAAATATAATTAACACATTATAATATAAATTTAGTCATTAGTGAAATTAAGCAATAGTAGTAATTTTTTTAAACAATTTTTAATATTTCAATAACAATTACATTAATAAATATTTTGTTACAAATATGATTATGATTTTTATTTTTAAAAATAATTAATATTTTTTCTTAATATATTAATATACATTTATTTTATTATAACAAGTGGTAACAACATAGAAAGGACAAATAATAATTTAAAATTAATTTGGAAATCTTATCTATTATAAATTTAAGCCAAGCAAATGTTAACAAACGTTTCAAAGTTTGGTCTCCACGCTATAAATCTCCCCAAATGTAACTAAGTGAAATTCAACTCGATTTGCATACTTTCAATAGATTTCGATGAGTTGCTTTGGAGTGCTAAGTAAATCTAAAATCTGTAGCTTTGCAATTCTGCTGTACATAAATTACCTACAGTTGTATATGGGAAAAAGTGCTTAGTACATGAAAATGTTGAAAGTTTAGTAAATCCAAAAAATCATTTGTTTTCGGAAATTAGCAAATCAACATAACTTTTATTTAATTACTATGCGAATCATTAAAGTCTTTCCATACCATAAGCATGTTTTTAAATCTTTTCATTGATTTTAATCATGGCAAAAAACTATCATTTTAATTACAGCATAGGCTATTTTTTTAAATTTTAGCAAGAAATTAATTTAAACACTATAAAATAATTATGTTTTTAATTATAATGTGATTATAATGTGTATTAGATAACAATTGTTTTATTAAGTATCTATTTTTTTGGAATCTTACATTTATTTTGGTGATTCTCGAGTTATAAAAGTATCTTAAATAAACGCGGAAATATTCTTAAGCATTATCCAAGAGAAGTTACTAAAAATGCTTTTTGATTCGCAACAATACCTGAATTTAAACCTGAATTTATTTTCTCATTCCAATGTATGAAATTTTTAATATTTCTTAGAAGCAAATTATGCCAACAGCAAGGGACAGTATTATAGTTTTCAAAATGGCCGGAGTATATGCTAATGTGGAGCATTTCTTACTATTTCAAATGGATGAAATTCTCTGTAAAAAGAGAAGGGTAAATCCAATAAAATGCTGCTGCATTAAACTCTACAAAAACTATTGCATAAAATAACCCATCTGCGGTTCTTTCTTTAACATGCCTGTCTTTACCTATCGGCTTAAGAGCACTTTCCTGCATTCAAAGAATTGAATTCAAATACAATTTTTCAATCTTTTCCATCAAAGACAGTTGGAAAATTAAGCATTTTACTGGTATATCGTACACAAAATAACTTATCTTACCGGAAATCATTATATACCTTGATGTAAACGATCACAGAAGCATTTATTTGCCAGCAATTATTCAAGGCCGTACACGCATTTTTAAAGGTCCCAATTTTTAGTTGAGTCTTGAAAATGAAATTTTTATAATTTAACTAATGCCCACGGAGCCATAATATAACTATAAGTACTATAGCGAGGACTCCTATCAAGGGCTAATGTACTTTACCGTGCCACGCGAATCCATAGCATTCGGAAGAAAGATTGAAAAACATTCATCTTTAGCTATGCGAGAGTCTCGCATGACGTCTCAGAATTTTTTTTTAATGTTTTTATTTCGGTGCCTTTTGGTTTTCTTTTTCTTGTAAGTATGGAAAAATATTAAATGTGTAATATTTAATGTATTTTTGAAAGCCACAAATGCGTTTTTAAATCTACGCAAACATATGCAAAAGGACTATTTTTTCTACCTTCGCTCAAAAAGGTGTAATTTTTTCTACCTTCGCTCAAGAAGGTGTAATTTTTTTTTACCTTCGCTCAATATAATTTATTACGAAAAATATTGTCTGCAATTAACGGACTATTAAATTGAAATTATACTTTCAGATGTAGATATTATTAAATATATATTTTTTAATAAAAATTGTATAAATTTCTCAAAGAAAGCAATCTTTGAGTAAATTTATATGTATTTATGCAGTTAGAATGATTTTTAGGTATGTTGTTTAATCCTCTGTGTATTATTATTTTATATAAAATGACGATTTTAAAGAAACCCTGAAAAAACCTCTTAAATTATAAACACATAAGGTTCAGACAACAAGACATTTAAGTTTGTACCTTTTTAATTAAAAAAATCATAATAATACTATTTATCATTTAGTCATTACAAAGAACACTGCAAATGAGGCCATAACAATAACTTTAACTATACAACTATTTAATATTTCAAGCATTTAAATACAAGAATTTAAGAATATTGTGTACAAAAAAAATATATAATCGAATTTTTTGTTATAAAATAAACTCCCCGGAATCCAAATATAATTCAAATTACAATTCGAGAATATTTAATTTATGAACATGCACGGCCTTGAAATCGCTCATCGCATACAGAAACACGAAGCATAAAGCAAAGTCAGCAGAAACGTGAACTGTATCATTGGTTTAGCTGTGTACAGTCTAAGGAGACATAGGTAACAGTGGGTCTTCGATAGTGAGCTGTTTTCTATTGGCTGATATGAAGCGGCTGATAAGGTTTGGCGGGAAAATAGTAGGGGTGCGTGTGTACAAGGGGATCCGGCTGTCTTTAACCGGATGATACCACTGTTTGTTCTTGGGATCCGTCGTTGAGGTTCAGGTTTTTGGTTTGCCGGACTTCTTCGACGTGTCGCTCCTAGAAAAGAATGTGTTTTATTATTATATTTGTGTGGTTGGTATCGATAGGATGTATTTGTACTTAACCGTTTGAGTCCCAAGCAGCGTGATCGCGCTGTTGAGATTTTATGCCGAGAAAACCCAGTACATTTCGAACATTGTGGACAACTGACGGTGCGTTACCGATTGTTGAAGTCACGCGCTCAGATTTACTGAAGCAAGTACAGCCGGGGAAGAAAAAAAAACCACCAATGATTATTTCGTTAGTTTTTATAGTAGAGCTAAACTTAATATACCATTTTGTAGGGAATAAAGTCTACTATACATTGATAAACAAAAAATTTGCATAGGGGACTATCTTCATACTCGAATCCGCACCAACTTTAAAATTTTCAATAGCAACACCTACTTTTGATAGGGCAGAAATGTTCCCTGCCCTCAAAATAATCTATATATAAATTTTCGTTAATTTCCTATATTTATATGAAGATATATTAGACACTATGTATCGATCTTATTTGAGGGGCTACCACCTCATTGAACAAAATATTAGGACTACGAAATGAAGGATCAAGGAAATGAATTAAGCTCCGATTGGGATTCATCAATGTAAAATAAACAAAGCGCTATCGCGCCGCTTGGTATTTCTCGACATAAAATAAAACAAGCGCTATCGCGCTGCTTGAGTCTTTAATATAGGGTGGTTACAAATTTGTAGACGATGAAAAATTTTTTATGTTACCGCATTAAGCTGCAAAATGTACCCAATACTAAATATATATATATGTGTGTTACCGTGAAAGACCGAAATTGGTGAATGTCCACATTCACCGGTGAATGTCGACATATACCAAATACGTCGGTGAAAGATCGATTCATTACATTATTGTATATTCGGACGACCTTTGAAAGCTAAGAGAGCTGAAGAAGTAGCGTATCACGTTCTTCCAATATTTTTAACATTTTGTGCTCCAGCAATATTGCAATCAGATAATGGTAGAGAATTCAGTAATCATATCTGAAATATGCGCTATGTGGAAAGATGTTAAGATAGTTCATGGAAAGCCTCGTCACAGTCAAACACAAAGCTAAGTTGAAAGGGCCAATCAGGATATACAGAATATGCTAACTGCATGGGTGAACGATAACGATACAAATAAATGGTCAGATGGTTTACTCTTTGTTCAGTTTGCCAAGAACACTACATACCACGAAGGAATTCGCCAAAGTCCTTATGAAGCCATGTTTGGCGTTAAAGCAAAAAGAGGCATAGCATCGTCTTTTTTGCCTTGCGAACAAATCGCAAATATTGAAACCGAAGAATAACTCGAAGAAATTGCCAATACTTTTGAAACCGAAGAATAGCTTGAAGAAACTGTTAGTACTTCTGAAAAAAATTTGAGCGGTGGTCATACCGAAAACCATATTCCAAAGACAAATATTGAAGAGGACCTGCAATCTATCACGTCTTCACATCAAGTTCTGACTGAAAAACACGAGTTAATTTCTATAAAAAGAGCGGCCGCGAAAGAGAATCTTCTACTGCAAGCAACAAAAATGTTGCGAACCTCACAAAAACAATTCCCTCCTGCTCAAATTGGTGATACTGTACGAATACAAGTCCCTGATGTCCACCGTGGTCGTACAGATAGCCGAAATGTGTTAGCGGTTGCTGTTGGAATAGAAGACTCCACTGGCAAATAAAAATGGTACCCTCAAGCAGCTTTACACACGTAATCAGTTCGTAATTTATAAAGAAAAGTTACTTTCCATAGATGAGATTTCTTTTCAAGAAATGTCGCTGAGAGAAGCAGCTGCAGCTAATTCGAGAAGCCGGGGGGGGGGGGGGCAAGACTATACACGCTGTCATTGCAAAAGGAAGTGTTCCACAAATAAATACAGTTGTAAAAGCAAGGGACTCTTGTGCAATTCAAAGTGTCATAATAGTTTAAATTGTTGCAATAAATAAGATTTGAATCACACAATTAAGTAAGTTTTTTATTACTATTATTTTCTTTTCTCATTTAAAATGTACTGTTTGTTTTAAGTTCTTGGTCACTCCTCTCAGAAAGAGAAGCGAAAAAGTTACGTCACCCTTGTGACGTTTTATCGCTACTGAAATACGGAGAAGAAAATATAAATCTAACACATGTTCAACATTCACCATGTGCATGGTGAATGTTGAAATTCGCCAGATTTCGGACTTTCACTGTAACATATATATATATATATATATATATATATATATATATATATATATATATATATATATATATTCAAAAGAAGAATTATTTTATATAAATCCATAATTTATTTGTTCTATTGACTTTGACGCCATCTACCGCCATATTGTAATGTGAATTAAATACTTAAATTAAATGATAGTATTATTCTCGAAAATATATTAACTTTTGGAAATACTGCTTTTACAAAATAAATTTAAAATCTGTTTCTAATTTCATCACTAGAAGGACGATAAAAGACAGACATAATAGTGTCTTTAAGATAATTCTAGAGTTCTTTAAAGAAACCATCAAACCGCCCTCACATGTTCCTTGAGCTTCTCCTGCAGCGCCCTTAGTTTGGCCTCCCTGTTGCTCTCGAAGATCTCCATCTTCTGCTCGATGGCCTCCTTGGTGGACTGCATGAAGTTGTTGTTGTACTCCTGCCGCTTCTGGTTGGCCTCCTGCAGCTTGTTCTTCTTCTCGTTGATCTGGTTGAGTCGCTCGGCTTCCAGCATCTGAGACAAAACAAAAAGGGTAGTTAATTTAAGTTGAATTAACGTCTCATTAGAGCTGCACAATGGGCTATTGGCCACGGTTCGGGAATCTATCTCGAAGGAAAGACCGGGAACAATACCTCGTATTTTTTAACCGTGGTCAGATGACGAGGACAACATCTGATCTGGCACCCGACGCAACCTCAATAGGCGTCAGGACATTGAACCCCGATCAGATTTAACGTGCGCCAGCCCCGTATACACGCCGTAGAAATTAGAAGTAAGTTCGGACGACACATATTGTAACTTCGCAGCGAATCATCTGGCAATCCTCCGATCACAAGTTCACTGCATTTTAACATTTTTGTCAAGTCTCTTGTATCAACCGTATTCGAACTCACAACGGTCTGGTTGCTATCCGACGATAAGAGGGTTTCGAGTTCGAATATGAGTACAACACCGGAGCTGTCGCCCGGCGCAGCCTCGATAGGCGTCAGGACATTGGACCCCGATCACATTTAACATGCACCAGTCCCGTATACACGCCAGTAGAAATTGAAAGTAAGTTCGGACGACGTATTGTTATTATTACTTCACAGCGAATCTGGCAAAACTCCTATCAAAAGTTAACGGCATTTTAACATTTTTGTCATGTTTCTTGAACCAGTCGTATTCGAACTCGCAACCATCTGTATGCTATCCGACAACGGTACCTCAGGGCTACGAATCCCCTAGTACAGGGGTCGGCAACCTGCGGCTCGCGAGCCGCATGCGGCTCTTTTGATGTAAAGTTGCGGCTCTCTAGTTCCATACGAAAAAAATAATAATTTATTATCAAAACCCTTAAAAAATAAGAATTTTTTTTTTAGTACCTAATTTCTCAATAGCTTCTATTTTCATAATTGTTAATTACAAATCGCTAAGGTTAGCATGACCGTAATGAGATAAATTTGAACTATTGTTTTGTTCTTAGATGTTCTCTTTTGCTTCTTTGTGCTTGAGTGAAATAAAAACATTCCTCAATGAAAAAATAATTGACCATCGCGAACTGGAAGAAGACAAATGGCTGCAAAAATCCAACTTCAATATCACAATGAAACTAAATGAACTAAATCTAAAACTGCAAGAAAAGGGCAACCCAGCCTACGCCTTGCTTGAAGAAGTAGTTTGTTTCGAAAAAAAATTACATATTTTTGTTGAAGACATGGAGAGCGGTAAATTACTTCATTTTAAAAATCTGAAGCAATATCGCGATGAGACCAGTGCAACTATTGACACGAATTGCTTCAATATAGCTTTAAAAAACATGAAAGATGGATTCGCTGAGAGATTCGAGCAGTTCAAAACAAACAATAGCTCTCGCGTTCTCAGTAAATCCTCTCAACACAAATACGAATGAGATCAACATTGAGCCATTTGGAATTGATGTTGGATCGCTCCAAATGCAATTGCTAGATTTGAAAACCAAAGACTTGTGGAGTGGCAAGTTCACAGAATTCAAGAGCAAGTTGGAAGAGTTGGAGGTCCAGAAATGCATATGCACATCACGCAGCACAAGTGGACAGCTCTAAAAGGAATTCCGCGAGTTGAGGCCCTCATATTCGGCGCATGGAATAGTGTTCCAGAATGCTACAGTGAGGTGAAGAAGTTGGCATATAGAGTGCTGACGATTTTCGGGTCGACATATTCGTGCAACGACATATTCATAGCAAACGTTCTCTTGCATGAATATAATAAAAAGTATAGTTAGAAGTCAACTAACAAATAAAAATCTAGAGTCGTGCTTGAAACTTAAAACAGCAAGCTATAAGCCAGATTTAATCAAACTTTCAAAAGGCATGCAAAGCCAATGCTCCCATTGATGTAACTATCTATATTTGTGTTTTTATATAAATTAATATTATTCCGTATTTAAAGCCGTTTATTTTAAATCAAAAATAATATATATATATATATATATATATATATATATATATATATATATATATATATATATATATATATATATATATATATATATATATATATATATATATATATATATATATATATATATATATAAGCAAATACTATAATATTGAAAGGAAAAATTTTAGTGGCTCTTTAAAATCTGGCAAATTTTGTAAATTGTAACTTTTGGCTCTTCCGTTTCAATAGGTTGCCGACCCCTGCCCTAGTAGATTGTCAGGACTTTAGACCAGGATCAGATTGAACGTGCACCAGTCCCGCATACACGTCGGTGGAAATTGTGGGTAGTTTCAGACGCCTTTTGTTATTTAGGAACGCATCCGGCAACTCTCCTATCACGAGATCGCACCAGTTAACTTTTTCAAAACTACATCGTATATGAACTCGCAATTATCTTATTGTTTGCCGCATACTGTACCACTAGGCCAATTTGTCCTTAAACAACAATGAATTATAAAAAAAGAATAGGTTGGGGAGGTCCCACGCCGAGGAGAAAAAGACCGCTGTTAAGTCTGGTTTATAAAAACATTCCGAGTGACTGGAAATGCTACAATTATTACAATTATTTAAGCACTTGTCTTTAAAAATCACCGAATATCAATGTAATAGGTTGTGCACATCGTATTAAAGCGTAAACAAACTTGTATTTCAATAGGATGACATCTTCTGCTCAAAAAATAAATTAAATTGCTGTCCAACAATGCCACAGCAAAGATGGCTGTTGCGTTTAAGTGACGGTGCACTCACCAGTCTCCTCTCCTCAGCTGCCTTCAGCTTCTGCTCGATCTCCTCGACGGACATGGTCTTGGGAGGTGAGGTGATCTGCTCCTTCTTCGGGGGGTCGTTCACAGATGGCTCGGACAGCACCAGCTCGTACTTGATGCCCCCTTTCGAGGTCTCCTCGGCTCGGATCAGTTCGGCTGCAACATACATCACACATGAGCAGACGAATAAAACCTCAAACAGTAACATTTAAAAACAACTAGCGTTCCCGTCTGAGAATTCTCGCAAGAAAATTTCCACCACCCCCTCAACACCCCAGTTAATCGTAACCGTATACAGCAGTTAAGGAGGTCCGATACCTTCGACATTTTTTTTTTTTTATACTTGTACAATCCAATTTTTTTTCTCTTTCTAAATATGCATAAAAAACCATTTTAAGACGCTCAATTTTTTTTTTAAATTGCACATTTATTTTTAAATTAAAATTTTAGTAAATTTTTTAACAATTTTAAAAATTCCTACTCCTTTTTTGTTTTTCAATATTTTGAAGCAATTTTTTTTATTTAAGATCTTGAATAATATGTAAATAGATGTATGCATTCAAATTTTGATTCGGATACATCACTTTAAAAAAATAAAATATATTAGAAATTTTGGAAAAAAAATTGACGAAAAAAAATAAAATTCTATTTTAAGTGGTTTTAAAAAAACAAATTATGGTAAAAATAGGAAATCTGAATGCATACATCTATTTAAAATATATTTATCTTGCTATACACACAAAAATTATGATTTTAAGTATAATAGTAAAAAAGCCTTAGCATTTTTAGTGTTCATTAAATTTCAAAACCATGAACAGAGATATTTGCTTTTAAAGTTTACATATGATACAACTATGTTATAGGAACACATCATTAAAACATTCATAACTAAAAAAGTAATAGGAATTTTTTGAAGCAGTTTTTTGTGGGTTATTAAGATAAGTTTGAATATTATTTTTTAAATATAAAAAAAAGGACTTTTTTTGCGAATTTAGGGTATCGGACCCCCTTAAGAGCGACATTCTTTTCGCGCGGTACAATGTCAGATACGCGGCTCGCCTTCGTCCATGGCATGATTTATCATTCATCCCCATGGTATTATTCCACGTGGAGTTATAGGGGTGAAAGCGTATACTGCAGTAAAGGGAGACACTCTCCCCACTTAACGTAGTACAAATGTTAGACGTGGGCTAACAGATAAACATTCTTTTAGTTCGAAATATCTCACTTTTCTCTATACGATGGTATGTCAATTATCCCCATAGGATTATTCCACGTAGACATTATACGTATTTGACAGGTGTCAATATATAGTATACAGGTCCGTGTGGTGAGGTACCCCATACCAATTGTATACGAGATTACTACGAACTATAGCGGATAGCGATCACTTTTGTGCAGGTTGTCAAATGGTTCATTGGTTTAGTCAGGTCCTATAAAATATTTATTTTCATACTTCAAAAAACGATAAAAAAAATTTCCAAAAAAAGAACATACATTTGAGTCAAAAAAGAGTATTTGTGGCATTTATAATGGGGTACTGAAGCATCCTTTGCACTGAAACTGGCTATGATAATATATTATATTATGAATGTTCATTACTTATTAATATATTTTATTATATTATGAATGTTCATTACTTATTAACATATTTTATTATATTAGCATAGTTTATTTTATTAATATATTTTATTATATTAATAAATTTTATTATATTAATATATTTTATTTTATTGATATATTTTATCATATTAATATATTTTATTTTATTAATATATTTTATTATATTAATATATTTTTTATATTAATATATTTTATTATATTAATATATTTTATTTTATTATATCTTTTATTTTATTAATATATTTTATTATATTAATATATTTCATTATATTAATATGATTTATCATATTAATATATTTTATCATATTAATATATTTTTATTATTTTAATATATTTTATTATATTAATATTTTTTATTATATTAATATATCTTATTATATTAATATATTATATTATACTAATATATTTTATTATATTAATATATTTTATTATATAAATATATTTTATTATATTAATACATTTTATTATATTAATATATTTTATTATATTAATATATTTTAATATATAAATACATTTTATGATATTAATATATTTTATTATATTATTAACTTGTATATACCTTATTAAGTAAACAAATTTCCCACATTGAATACAATATCACCATCACACACTCAAAATAAGTAATAATTGAATACTTTATTATTTCATTCATTCCAAATACTGAACTTCAATTCTTCCTTCTCAATAATATGTTTTAAGTTTATGCAACTTCATCACGACATTGAGAGAACTTTTTCTCTATTCACTTGAATGGAGAACATTGACACAATGATTGGAAAGTGAATTGTAAATGTACAAATAATGCGTCCTTCAGCATAACACGCGAAGGATCAATGACATCTCAGTTGTTGTTCAAAGTTGAAACACGCGATTCACTTGAAAGTGTTGTAAATTCGATGTAAGGGTTCATATCTCAGATAAATAAATGGATTGTATGACACCTATAGTCAAGGTCTGATTACCGAATAGATTCGTGAAGCCCAACTTACGCTTTGCAATTGTGGGGGCTCCTAAATCACACATTTTATAAAAATACTTAACATCCCTAATATAGCTTGTTACTAAATTTAAGTTTAAAAAAATGAATTACAAACTTTAATAAAATACTTGGGTAAAATTTGTGAAATAGTACTTGTTAATAAAATTAAAAAAATCCATTGTGTTAAATGTGCTCGGATATTTGAAAAAAATCGAAACGTACTGAATATTAGAAATACTTATTGTATTATATTATATTATATTATGTAATGTCATGTCATGGCGTGTCGTGTCGTGTCGTGTCGTGTCGTATCGTATCGTATGATATCATATCATATCATATCATATCATATCATATCATACTATACTATACTATACTATATTATATTGAATTGTATTGCATTGTATTGTATTGTATTGTATTGTATTGTATTGTATTGTATTGTATTGTATTGTATTACATTACATTACATTACATTATATTATATTATATTATATTATATTATATTATATTATATTATATTATATTATATTATATTATATTATATTATATTATATTATATTATATTATATTATATTATATTATATTATATTATATTATATTATATTATATTATATTATATTATATTATATTATATTATATTATATTATATTATATTATATTATATTTCATTTTAATGCTATTTTCAGGGGCAAGGATTTTAGTGCTTGTAAAAGCTTGCTTTGTTCTTTTAGGGTCAGTGTGAGAGCAATGGAACCTCCATTTAAAGGTGGGCTTCCCTTGTTTCAATGTTTTATCGGGTCTTTCCTATAGTATAATATTCATTGCGTGCCACTCTTTCATAAAAATTATATTTTAAACATTGTACTACTAGGCTAAGTTTAGCAAGTTTAGAACATTAAACATGTTTACACTCGAAGAGAAAAGGAATAAACAGTGCCTTATTCAACTATTTAAATTTATTAAATCGGGTAACGATGAAGGCATAAAATTTAACGCAAACAATTTGGACTAGAGGTCATTTGCATAAGTTATGCAAATCTCAACATAATCGAGAAGGTGGTTTTATTTTTACATTAGAGTAATAGATAAGTGGAATAGTTTACCTGAAGAGGTGGTTAATTCGTTAGTAGTAGCTAGTTTTAAAAGACAACTAGAAAATAATTGGGAGATTGTCAGGATGCGATAAACGGGACCAACATTGATGGGCTTAGAACCTGTAGTTGGTCTTCAATATTTGTATTAGTTTTTAGTTTTGAAGAGTTCACTAAATTGTTATCTCTTTTTTCTTGCTATGCAAATGATATATCTTAAAAACGGCAAATATGAAATGCAAGCAAATGATTTATATGTTATGGAACCGTAAAGTTATAAATATAATTGGATTGTTCGATTTTTGTTGTTTAGAAATCGCTCAAAGATGGCTATAAAGATTTTGTTTCGAATATCGTTTTAATGTGTTTGGAACTCTTGTGATTTATATCAGTAAATTCCAAGTCGAAATTATGTTATAAATGTTCAATAAACATTTAAATTCTAGAATTTCTACTCAAACTATAACTTATGAATCCATTCAAAATTCCTCAACTGTGACACATTTAACAATACGAATAAAAAACTGTCTGTGGAATTTGTGAGAAATTGACAAAGGAATTTTAGGAATAATCTAATGTATTTGAAATAGAAAATATGTTTTATGAAAGCAAAATTGAAAACGTGGGTTCAAGAACAAGACAGCTCCACTTTTTTCTGTTTAAAGTTTTCACTTATTCCTATAAAGAAAAAAAATCTTCTATCGATTAGTGCAAGAACCAGACAGCTCCAATCATTGGCTATAGAAGTATAAAGGAAAAGGAGCTGCACTTTTGCATTATACAATGCAAGAAATGTTCAGAATTTTTGGTTTTTCCGGAACAATTTTGAAAACTAGAACTGCCTTTTTCTTGCCTCCATGTCTTCAATAGAAAAAAGCTGTTTTTGACTCTTTAAGTTTTAGGTGGAGTAAAAAAATAGAATTCTAAATAAAATAGTATTGCATGAGTACAATATACTAAAAACCAAAAAAGGGTCAAGATTGATAAGAAAACAATTTTATTGCAAAACCGGTTTGAACATAAAAAAAAGACTTAAATATATTGGAATTCTTTATATTTAGACATTAGCTTTACTTCCGTCTAGAACGTTTATATAGATGTTGAACCCAGTAAATCTGCTTTAACTTCAAGATTTAAGAATCTCTAATCTTGCCTTTCACCTCAAGCGCCTTTTCACACAGCTCGATTTATCGAACTTCGCAGAACCCTAAGATTGTGGTTTCCGATATCGATTATACGATTCCCCCCAAGTGAGAAGCTTATCGATTAGAAAATCCCTAAGGATAAAAATAACTTCTTTAAAAAAAATCCCCAGATCCCCTTACACTATTAATCAAAATATCCCTATGATGAAAAATTGCGCTCTTAGCACTAAGCCACCGCCTGAGGGCTGCTGCAATTCTGTTACGGATCATTTCGGAATGAATAAATGTGTCCAACTAATACAGGGTGTCCAAAAAATGTTGGACACATTACATAATTATGTAAATAAAAACTATAAGTCTTTGATTACCCAAATAGGGATTAGTCGCTAACTAATGTCCTTGCCAATCGAAAGAGGATAAACAAACTATTCCGTCTGATGTCATTGGGTCGGATACATGTCCAGATTATTTTCCTTAATTAGAGAAATTAAATATATCCCATCGAACAAGACAAAAATTAAAATTAATTTAGAAAAAATGTAAAATACAGGGTGAGAGAGAAGTCTTGGACACATTAGAAAATTATGTAAATAAAAAAATACGAGTCTGTGATTACATATAGAGATTGATCTCCAATCGAAGGAAGATAAACAAACTATTCCGTCTGATGTCGTAGGGTCGGATACATGTCCAGATTCTTTGCTTTAGTTTGAGAAGTTAAATATATTCCCATCGAACAAGGAAAAAATTAAGATTAATTTAGAAAAAATGTAAAATACAGGATGAAAGAGAAATCTTGGACAAATTAGAAAATTATGTAAATAAAAAAGTACGAGTCTGTGATTATATATAGAGATTGTTCTCCAATCGAAGGAAAATAAACAAACTATTCCGTCTGATATCATTGGGTCGGATACATGTCCAGATTCTTTGCTTTGGTTTGATAAGTTAAATATGTTCCTATCGAACAAGACCAAAATTAAGATTAATTTAGAAAAAATGGAAAATACAGGATGAAAGAGAAGTCTTGGACACATTAGAAACTTATGTAAATAAAAAAGTACCAGCATTTGATTATATATAGAGATTTATCTTCAATCGAAGGAATATATACAAACTATTCCGTCTGATGTCATGAGATCTCATCATGTCCCTAAGCTTTGCTTTAGTTTGATATGTTAAATACATAGACGACCAACTTTCTATCAAACTATACCAAAATTAAGATTAATTTTATATTAATACAAAATACATGATGCAAGAGAATTCTTGGACACATTACAAAATTATGTAAATAAAAAAATACGAAGCTTTGATTATATATAGAGATTGATCGCCAATCGAAGGAAGATAAACAAACTTTTCCGTTTGATATCATAGGGCCATGCTTAAACATGCTTTGTTTTATTTTGAGAAATTAAACACATCGACAACTAACTTTCAAGCGAACAAGACCAAACTTTAGATTAATTTCATAATAACGTAAATTACAATCTTGGACACATTACAAAATTATGTAAATAAAAACTACAAGTCTTTGGTTATCCAAATAAAGATTGTTCGCCAACCAATAACCTCTCAAACATATAACATGCGCATGTTTCGTCAAAAATAACGAAGTTTTTTCAACACATCACGTTACGCTTTTAGAGTTATATATTCATAAACTATAACTCCGTGAAAAATAGCACGATTGGCCTATATTTGACTCATTAGAAAAGAAACTAAGCGACGTTTAGTTTAACGTCTTGAAATAAAGCTAAGAAAGTACAAGGGAACACGTGGCATCAGAAGGAACAGTTCGTTTATATATTCGTTTTATTAATAAGGTTTTCAGTTGGAAATCAATTCCTATATTTATCTGTGAAAAGAATTATAGAAAGTAGTTTCTCCTTTCGATATTAAAAATAATTAAAAGTTTACTATCTAAGTAACACACCTCAAGGGTTCGGCATGAAGACAAAACGATTCACTCACTATATTTTAATGAGTTCAATTTGCTTAATGAAGGGAATTAGCTTAATGAGCACAGCTGTACCTGATTATGTAATTGCATTCCAAAGTGGCTTTCATGCGGTCTGCAATTCAAACTCTAATCATGTTTTGTTTAGAAAGGTTTTTAGAAAACGTTTAATAATAATAACATATTTTTTATGCAATGACCGTTTTGAAGTACCCTCTAAGTCCAAAATCGCTATTATATATATATACTTATTTCAAAATTTTCAAATCGGCGCCAAAATTTGGGTAAGGTTTTTTTGTAAATTGGCACCAACTTCAAAAAGTTATAATAGGTATAAATTTTGTATTAAGTAATTCTATGTTTTTAACCTATTCTTAAAATTAAAAATTATTTTTTAATTTATAGCGAATTTTTCTTAAAATCAATTTTTTTTTTTTAATTTTTTAATTATATTATTTTTTTCTTTCTTTTTAGTTTCTAATTTAGAAAGGAGTTTCGTCACCTTCTATTATTCACCAAAAATGTCAAATTTGTTACTCTCTTTTTTCCACGCTACGGATAACATATTTTTAAAATATCCGGTGTAATAAATGCTGGGTAAAATAAATTTCATTGTTTTACAACTTCTTGATATTTCTGGATAAATAAAAAGCAGGTAACAAATATTTTTTTTGCAGTTTTTGCCAAAGTGGATTTTTCTGTATCCAACAAAAAAATAATTTTCAAAGTCGGACAATATTTATTTTCAAATAGTCCTCTTAACTGAAAATTCCAGATAGTTAAATGCCGGATAACCAGATATTTTTTTCAAAAGGTGCCCAAGTGAAACATCCCCTATCCAACAACAAACAAATTGTCCAAATATCTGAATTAAGACAAAAATCTTGCGCTAACAAACATAAAAAAAATTAAATGCATAACATCGAATTGATGACCTCTCTCCTTTTGGCGCGTTTCTGAAATTAGTTGGCGCACTTTTTAATCGGTTAAAAATACCGTAAAACGCACCCACTTGAAAGCTTAACTAATGTAAATTAAGAATTTCTCTCATTCAAGTTATCTTTACCTATACTTTGCACTGTTATGAAGCTAAAGTAGCTGTGTAAAATATTATTATTTAAATAAGACGAAAGTTTAATAAAATATGGGTCAATCAAATTTTTCGTTTCAAATAAATTAAATTTCTCTCGTAACAAAGTTATAAATTTTTAACAGATTATTTTTCGAGTAAGTCCCTTGACAATGAGAGTATTTTAAATCATACAAATAATGAAAAGTAGTAAATGTGTACATGTACAGATAACTTAAGAAAATCATAAACTTTTTTATTGTTTTAGACACATTTTACACCACGTTAAACAGTGTATAATCTTCCGTAGAATGTTTTTTAATTGCCAAGCAAATTTTTGAAAATAAAATGTCAACTGAAATTACATCATCGAAATATAGTTTTCATATATATTTAGCGTTCAAATATCAATATGGCTAAATCAATACGAGATTTTTTAATTATTTAATACATGGAATTGATTGACCGAACGTTTGCGAGGTCCCTGTTTTTAACTCGAACTTTCGTCCTTTCATTCATTTGTATGTAAATGTATTAGTTTGTTATGCAGTGACGACCAAACGCGCTAAAAGCTTTTCTTCACATTTAACATGCCTGTTCCTTGAAGTCATTAAAAACGACGTATGTTTTTTAAAGACTTTTTTTGGGGGGGGAGGGGGGGTGCGAGGTAGAACTACTAGTATGTTTGTTTTTAAATTAATACAAATTTTACACAGTTCGGATTTTTTTTTTTGCTTTATTTATATGCTTCAATTTCCTATTTTTAATTCCAAAAAAAAAAAATTCAAAAAAAAAGGTTAGAATTTTTTTTTAAAAATCAAATAAACAATTTAAAAATACTTTTCTATTAACATTCTTTTAATAGTTTTAATTTACAAAGTGTATTATCTATATCCTCTTATTTATATATCAATATACACTTGTATTCAACACTTCCTACTAATTCTTTTAAAAACTATTAACTTACACAAAGAACCAAAACATGACTGTACACTCCTTTCAAATTACCCAGTTTAATGGCGATATAAAATACCCAAACGTAAAAAAACAAAAATTAACCAAAACTGAAAAACCACTTGTAAAAAGCCCATAATAACCCGCAAATAAATTCAAAGTGAAAGTCAATCTCATTCTGAACCTTTGAACAGAAAATCCGCAACGAATTCAAACATCCAAAAAGAAAAAAAGAATAAAAAAGAAAAACCGTCCTTCCATTGCCATCCTTGCTTACGAAATTCAATCAACCGTATAAACAGGGAAAATCCCTAAAGCTCTCAGAGCCTCCCCATTCCGGGCCGAGTAATTCTCCCCTCGGTGGGAAAATGAATTTCCTCACGTCCTCCTCCTTCAAATGTATCGATCCCGGTTCTCTTCTTCATCTTCATCGTTTCCACCTCTGCTGCTCTCGAAGGGAGGTCAGGGAATCAATGGAGGCTTATCACTTGCGCCGGCGCTATTAATGATTTTCAGCCATTTCCGGTGGTTCGAATGACTCTGAAGAAAGTAATGATGCATTTTCGGAGATGTGGAGAGAGGTTTATTGTTTGGTGGGGGGTTTATTTAATTGGAATTAGATTTTGGTTTTAAAATATACACAATGTCGTCGTCAAACATGCTATTTGAATCTAAACAATGCATTAGTATGCGATTTGAATTTTCAAAGTACAATAAACTTATTAGCAATTAAATTAATTAATGAAATAGATACCGAATTGTCATAAACACACCTTTGTGCAACTCTAGTGCGATGTTATTTCTACTAACCAAATAAATGTGTTATAATCTATAAATCGACATATTTACATATAACTGATAACTACACGATAATTTATCATAATAATTACTAATTGATGCAAATAAATTTTTTAGTTTATTATTGTAATAAAATTTTGGTGTGGCTGTGTCAGAGAACGACCAGAAGGTTTATATGTGAAACGCTAGTTCAACACTTAAATATGGACTGGTTGTCAACATAAATCTCTCCAAAAGAAGGAAGATAAACAAGCTGTCCGCCTTTCCATATCCCGTACGTTATTTACTTTATTTCAAGATTTTATACGCATCGGCGCTTGATTTCCGTGTGAGGTATATTGATGTAATCAATTTCTGGATTGTTCCAAACTATTTGCTACAAAACAAAGATTAACAAGTTTAAATATTCCCAAACTAGAAAAATAAAAGCACTCTAGACCCAAAATTCGATACATTACTTTTTACTGCTTAGATTGCGCAAATTAATTACATCTTCTTCAGTTTAAAATGTATGTCTTATAAATTTAAATAAGCCTGTGCATGAAAATTATTCCGAAATTCAGTTATAACATGTTAAGTTTTTAAGTGTACAAAAATTAATAATTATATTAATTATTTATACAGACAATAACTAATCTATTATTGACATCTATATTATTAACTTACACTATTTTATACAAATAATTGGTCATTCTTTTGGGTAAGAAATTTGTGTCACAACCAAAATTTCGCACTTAATTTAATTCACTGTTTCTTAAATAGTAGAGGATTTCACCATTGTAATGAACCAAGGAAAATCCTTTATATAAACCGGAAAATGTATATATATAAACAAAATTACAAATAAGAAAACATTTCCCTATTAGTTAACTTGATTATTAGTTAGTTAACTTGATATCTTTAATTGTAAAAACACGACAAAATTGTCGGATATAATAGACCACTGTAAATGAAATATAATTATGGAATTCTTTGAAAATATTAAGTTACATATTTGAATTACTTTCTACCTAAGCTATCAATATATTTGTATCAGAAAATAGATATAAAATTTTAAATATTGGTTTTAAATTAAACTATTGTGAGATAAATCGAAAAATTCAAATGTTGTCGAACAACTGAAGAGAAAGGAATGTTAGAGTAAAATGTTGTCAATGTGAAGCATATAAGCTGGTGGTGCTGCCCTCTAGTAGCATAAAAATACACTAAAGTAATAAATGTATTACGTCTAAAAAAAAGGCGATTTTTTTTTTAATCTTAAACAGTCTTATATAATTTTTAATCTTCTCAATAAAAAAATAAGTATAAAATTACAATTTCAAAAAATTCATATTTATTTTATGATAATATGCAAAAATTACGAGTGTAAGCCAAGTGTTAGAGTTTTTAAAATGTAATTTATAGTCTTCAGCTCTTTAATAAATGAAATTTCTATTTAAAAAAAAAAAAAAATCTTTAACCGTCTCATGTAATTTTTTATCTTCTTAATAAAAAAACAAATAAGTAAGAATATTATAATTTCATAAAGATTCATATTTATTTTATTTTAATATGCCAAATTTACGAATATAAGCCGAGTGTCACAGTTTCAAAATGTAATTTATCGTCTTCAACTATTTAATAGATTAATTTTCTTTAAAAAAAAACCTTGTCTTTTAAAATGAAGGTCTTTAAAACTGGTACACTGTTATAAACCCATGTCACCATTACAAACCCATGTCCTATCTTTAATATCAATATTTCTATCATTTATAAACATTGTCATAAAAATTTTAAACAAAATCGTTAAAACTGATTTTTAGAAATACTTAAAGAACAAAATCGAAAATTTCAGCCGCGCATGTTCAATTTAAGAACCAATCTCCGTGTCATATCCATCAAAGCCATTTGTAAATATTTTTTAATGAATTTGCTATCAAAACAATAAGAGTTTACAATTAAACCTCTTTTTTATATACCATCTGTTTTGTTTTTAAAACTTTAACGCGTGAAAAACATTAGTAGGACATAGAATTAAACTTAAAATAGTTTATTCTTTTCATTAAGTAATGATGATAGTGAAAAGACAAATTTGTTTCTATAAAATAATGTTATTCTTAGAAAGAGCAAAATGTAGTTTAATAGAAATTGCAATATTTTGAAAAAAAGGTTTAGTATATGTAAACAGGGTCGTCCTTAAGGGTGTGCCATAAGTGCATTTGCACAGGGCCTCGCGTTTTATGTGGAGCCCCACATTGACAAGGAAACATTTTCTTTAAAAAAAATTATAAAATCTTTTTTTAACCAGAAATGTTTATAAATCATACATGGAAAATCAGAAAAGAAATATTATGTTACGAGTTTAGGGTGGCAATTCTGACCCAGCACCGTGACGAGTAGCACGATTGACATAAATTTGGTCTCATTCAAAAAGAAATTAAGCGTCCATGCGTGTAAATCTTGCGGTTAAGCAAATGCCTTGTTCCGACCTATCTTTCTTCGATTTTTTTTTATAATTTTATTTTATTTAAATAAGGATGCTTTGCTACGGATTTTTAACAAAAAAAATTATTTTAAAACATGAATTTAAAAGAAGAAAAAAAGTTCTTCCTTTATTACAATTGATTATGCGCTTTTTTCATCCATTGATATAAATAATAGTGCAAAATTACGCGTGGATTGGCCTAACTTAAAAACCAAAACACTTAATATCTTATTCGAGGGGCCCCATGGCTTCCTTTGTACAGGGCCCCGCGGCTTCTGAAGGCGGCCCTGTATGTAACAATCTTAAATATTTATTTAAAGTCATCCATTGTTTTGCCATCTTAAAAAAAATTGAATCGTTAAAATTTAATACTGCTGAATGACGGATTTCGATTTACGCAGACAAAAGTTTTCATCGATTTAAAATCATCGATTGTTTTGCCATCTTAAAAAAAATAATTGAATTGTTAAAATGTGATACTGCTGAATAACGGATTTCGATTTACGCGGACAAAAGCTTTCATCGATTTAAAATCATCGATTGTTTTGCCATCTTAAAAAAATAATTGAATCGTTAAAATTTAATACTGCTGAATGCCGGATTTCGATTTACGCAGACAAAAGTTTTCATCGATTTAAAATCATCGATTGTTTTGCCATCTTAAAAAAAATAATTGAATCGTTAAAATTTGATACCGCTGAATGAAGGATTTCAGTTTACGCAGACAAAAGTTTTCATCGATTTAAAATCATCGATTGTTTTGCCATCTTAAAAAAATAATTGAATCGTTAAAATTTGATACTGCTGAATGACGGATTTCGATTTACGCAGACAAAAGCTTTCAGAATACCTGTACAAGAGGTTCAGTTTGTTTATAGGTCAGCGTGACAAGAACACAACTAAGAACATCCTTTTAATAAACAGAAAAACAGAGGACGACACTCTCGAATAATCGCGTTTAGGCAATACCGCCACACGTGAAAAAGTAATTTAGATTATGAATTATTTAAAACTAAAATTGTTTCGACCTATTTACGAAAAGTAACAAACAAAACAAGATCCAAAACAAAAATGAAAAACAAGGGCCCATATCAGAGGGGAAAATAAAACCAATTCGAAAGCACAGATTAATAATTTTTTTTAACCATCTTCAACGAGGACAAGCACGAATCCGTAGAAAGAATAAAATCAAGAGAATTTCTGCAGACGATAGCTGTCGGTTATTGACCGTCTGCTGCAGTAGAGTTGGTTGCCAAGGCGACCATCAGCATGTGACGGACGTCCAGAAAGGTGACTTTACTCAGGACAAAAAGAACGACTACCTAAGAACCTTTACTATTAACTGTTTTTTATGGTTATGGACATTCGCACGTGGTATTTTTACAAACAATTATTCTTTTTAGTTAACGATATTCATAACATAAGTTGAAACTAAGTTACAAAAAGAAGATGCGTTACTTCAAAGGACGTTTGTTGTTTTAGTAATAAATGAGAAGTATGGTTTTAAAAATTCATAGCTCAATGAAATATTGATTTCTTAATTTTTTGCACGTGTTTTTTATTTATTCGTGTGTCAATGTTCGATTAATAGTTGCGTTTGTGGGGAGTAATCAATAAATCGATTGTTTAACTTGTTTTTGATAAAATATTTATATGTTCATTTTTCCGCTGAAAATGAAATAATGTTTCTCTGAACCATATATTTTATTCGAATAGATTGAAAATTTTATATTTTAATATAAAAAATTTAATACGTCAAGATGTTGATGAAGTTTTAAATTTTTCACATAAATTTTCATTAAATTCTGTTTAATATTTGTGAGGTTTTTACTTTATTTTTTATAATAATATTATATATATATCTTCATTTATTTTCTGTCAGAAGCCCGTAAATTTAACTGATGTGAAATATTTTTATTAACATAAACAATACATCGAAATCTAGATTGCATGCATCTTAATATTTGTTCATTAATATAAAGAAAAAGTACGTAGCATGTAAAATAATATACTCACTGACAAAAAGTATTTTTTTAGTTAACATGCACTGACAATAGCTAAATTAAAAAATGCATACATTCAAATTTACGTTTATATTTTAAAATCTGAGAACATTCGAATTCTCAGAAATTAAATTATTGTTGTTTACTTTTATTTTTTCAAAAACTTCCACGATATTTTTATTAACATTACATCTAGGCCATTCACATATAATCCAAGGAATAATAAAAGTCAGTACTATAATAATAAATATATAAAATAAAGATAATATCATTATATTAAATAAAAATATGGAATATATGGTACTGTTTTAATATTACATAAATTAATTTGAAGAAAAAAAAGAGAGGATATCAGGTATCTCAATAATCTTTCATTTAACATCGCGACATATTATTTTCCCAAAATTTAAAATCAATTTTTTGGCCAATGGTCATTGCTTGGCGGTTTAAATACCCATAATAAACCATTATTTTTATTATGCATTAACTATGTTGTGCGTTGCTACTACACTTAAAATAGAAGAGAAGTAGTTGGGCAAAAATAATGTTTTATTTGCCCAAACAGCTAAATATGATACAGTCAAACAATGACCATCCATCGTCCAACAATTTGTGACCAACCTGTATATTATAAAAATGAAATTTTCTGCGTGTTTGTTTAAAATATGATTTATTTTATTTTTATATATTATACCTCGTGTATAGGCATATAAATTTCATTCATAATTATTTAAATCCACCATAAAAATTAAATTAATTTCTAAGTAATGATGCTAATTGTATTGCATATTATTTATGTTAAGTAAATTAATTTTTGATAACTAAGTTTTTTTCTTGTCATGTCACAACTAAAAGGCAAAAAGCTAGTTTCAATACATTTTGGTCTCGTATATCACAGGTATTGTTGACACAAACAATTTGTTTTTTAATGTAATTAAAAATCTAATTATCAATGTAAGTGAGATAAAAATCTGTTCAACGGTTCTAACGTGATCAAAGCACATATATAAACTGAAATAAATTCTAAACTAGTGGATAGCATACCCTTTGTACACAAACTGTCGAATAGCATTGATTTTTTAAAAATATTCTATGCACTAATACGACCTCAAAGTTACTTCAAAATGTACCTATAATATCATTTTTTTTTAATTTCCTAGCCTACTGACGAACGTTCTATCGCGTCTCGAGATCTCCAGTTTTTCCAACTATGCACCCAATTTTTTAATTCTTTAAAATACCTCATTTTACAATACTTTTGAAATTTAATGTATTGAAATACAACTTAAAAACCATCTCTTTATAACTAATTTTTTTCAATACATCATAAAGCAAACACTGGAAATATTATTTGAACTTCCAAGCCGTGGAAACAACTTAACAATTTCAAAAATTACTTGACTAATAATGGTATTGGATGTTTTGAAATGAAAAATTTAAAGCTTATCCCATAATTTATGACTTGTAACAGTGGCATAGCAACTAGAAAATTATGGGGGGTAACTAGTTTCATTCCAAAAATACACAACAATATAAAACTAATCAGCAGTTTTGCTAGATAGTAGTAATTATCAGCCGTTAATTAGTAATTAGTTTAATTTTCAATTGCTAATTATCAATAATTTGTTAATATATATATATATATATATATATATATATATATATATATATATAATTCATTTTGTGTGTGTTTTACCATTTGACGGAGCTAAGCAGCATAAATTGTCCATGGATTTCCAGTTTTTCTAGCAATACACGTAAACTTTAAATTCATGATAAAATTCGATGTAGAAGTGTTTTTTTTCGCATCTAAGGTATTGGACAGTGATTTTAAAGTTATATCTTTTAAAATAACAAAAGTTTTAAATTATATATCATGTATACATGTATTGGTAAAGGAGTAAACTATTTTGCAGAGAAAATAACTTAACAATTTTGACCATTTTTCTAAACGCCGAGGTTAAGGTCTTATTTGGGATATTTATACACTGAAAAAAAAAGGTATTTAAAAATGAGTACCTAAACATATTCGTTTTTATTTGAGTACAATTGCATCGTAAATGAGCGATGACGTACTCAAACTTATAAGTAATCGTACTTTCACAAAAATGAGCAGATTGATTACATATTGCTAATCTCAGCTTCTGTTCAAGCCATCTTAACGAAGAGACCTGACAAATTTAAAATAGTTGTTCAGAAGATGGTTTCCACATCATTTTATGTCGATTGCTTAAACGGAAACTGAGTTATTACAACACAACCATTTTACTTCCCATTCTTTTGGCACACCTTTTTAACATTTCTTCTGTTTATAACTTCTTCACGTCGCCCTGTTAGTACAACGGATAAGACACTGGACTGCGGTACTTTAGGAGATGGGTTCGATTTCCGATAAGTCTTGGTTGTAATTGTTGCTATTCATTTATGAAGACAACCTATGGAGGCTAGCATAGGCTTTTTTTATTCATTGTGCCTATTTTTCAGTACATGTTTTTTTCAAAATTGAAACTTATGTATTCGTAACTATGATAAACATCGAATGTACTCAAAAATGAGTAAATTTGACATATTTTTGAGTCGCCTATGTTTAAGAGTGTAGAAACATTTTAATTGAAATCCTATAGACGAGGGGGGGGGGGGAGTTGGTAACGTCCCTTATTTGAATAGTTGAATAAACTAGAAAAGCACATTCGAAGCTCAATTGCTCGTAAGCAAACTAGAAACTACTTTAAAAAAAACATTGTAACAGCATTCACGCCATTCCTGTTTCGTATAGAACAAGAGTCTTGTTATTTCTGTGTGTTTGAGGTTTAGGGGCGAGTTTTTGGCCATCTGCGGTGAGTCAGGTGTTGTTTTCGTCACGCCACTGCTTAGTG
This sequence comes from Troglohyphantes excavatus, assembly GCA_963932185.1. Lineage (NCBI taxonomy): Eukaryota > Metazoa > Arthropoda > Arachnida > Araneae > Linyphiidae > Troglohyphantes > Troglohyphantes excavatus. The sequence continues at coordinate 44,292,547 of OZ010674.1, forward strand.
AATCATACCGTTGTCTCTGTGGCGTCAGCTCAGAGTCAGAGAAACAGGATCGTTTGGGATTTCAGTGAAGCGGTTCGTTATTTCGTTATTCTTTTCTGAGAATTTTCTCGGGTTGTGGTAAGCTGGACTGGAAGATTTTCTGAAGAATTAATATGAGAAAAAACTAAACTACATGTACTTTTCTCATTTTGCAGAGCATCTCCAACAATAGAACAAACATTAAAATGTTTATTTCTTTGTTAAAAATATGTTAAATTATTAATTAATTAGAAGCATTTAAATGAAACACAAAATTAAATAATTGTAAGTTTTTAAATTAAAATATTTAAATTAAACACAGCATTTAAATTAACAAGTATTAAATTATAAGCATTTAAATTAAACACAAAACTGCTCTTTTTTAAAATGTTAGAAAGGTACTTTGTGTTTAAAATGGGTAATCGAAGTTGACAAAAATAATCGTAAAATATTATGTATTGTGATATTTATTGGAATTGCAATATTGCGAGTTGCAATTTTTATTGCAAATCGTAATTTATTTTATATTAGCACATTAAAAAATAATATGCAACAATTTCATTACGTTTTTTTATTGAAATATAAACTTTTATACAGAACTGTCTTTTTAACTTTTAAAAATTTATAGTATAATGGTATATGACAGCTTTTTAATGCTTACACAATGTAGGAAGACGAGAAATTGTGATGTTTCTATATACGATTATATATTCGATTTCAAGCAATTAAAAAGTTGCTTTAAAATTTTACAAGGGTAAACAAACAATATAATTATAAATAATTCCTCTAAACGCTTCAGAATCGTACTTTAATTTATTAAATTGTTTAAAAAATAATCTCGTTTTAAAAAAAGATTTAATCGCCAAGACAAAATTTTACATTATCAAATTTTAATTCAAATAACAATTTCTTACGGAAATACGTGCAATATCTACTTTAACGTTAAATTATTTTTTGAATAACTATTCTATTTTGCCTTAATACTGTATTTCTACTGTCTACAATACTTGAGAATGCGGGAAAAGACCAAAAACTTATTTTTAAAAAACGTTTATCAAGTATCTTTCGCTATTTATTTCTTTAATACCTTGCATTAAAATAAAAAAGTCTAAAAAAAATTAAATAATTTTCATCTAAATTAAAAATTTTTTTAATTGAGCTGTCAATATATGATGAATTATTGTATCTTTGCATTAAAAAAAAGTTGACAAAATTACTTAAAAGTTGACATTATTTTATTGTATCAGCATAAAAAATTCAGTAGAGTTTACAAGATTTATGTAAATTATATGCAACTAAACATTTTTTTTTTTAAATTTACGAAGCATTTCGCAATTATAGCTTTAATGCAATATACAAATATTATCTCTCCCATTATTTTTAAACCACTAATACATACAAAATCACTTGTTCAAATACGAAACATTTTACAAATACCTAACAAAACTAACTTCACACCAAAATAATAAATAAAAAAACCTATGCAATATCCATGCATCATAACAACCACCGAAAACATACACAAACTAAACCCAGGCCACGCCTAAAACTCCGCTTTTCCGCACTTCACCACTCCTTATCCTAACCAATTACGTAAACTCACTTTTTATTTCGACAAAATGACAAAGCTTCCAAACCAAAACATAAGCCAAAAGAGAGACAAAATAAAACTACTCACAATCGCACATGGTGACTTTAGAAGCAGCAAAGGATCTCTCTTACAAAAACGTCTCCTTAAGTTTGTATTACCTGTAGAAGTTACCGAGAGCAGCAGTGGGGAAAAAGTGGATTGCATATAACGGAGAGGGTTACGACAGGGGGCAGCACGGTTCTTGGTCGCGCCCCAGCAGTAGTGGACGATACAGACGATCCGGCGCCATGTTAGCCCCCCTCCCCCCCTTTCCCCCTACATATGTTGGCCGGTCGCACTCACGTCTACTCGGTTTCGAGTTCGAAGCCAAGAAATTTGTTGGTTTTTATTGTTTCCATATGGCGTGATATACGGGATTTTTTTAATGTTCGATTTCGGGGAAAGTCACTGATGAAAATGGTGGAAAAGGTTATTGTATTGGGTTTTCAGGGAATGGTAGGGTTTGCTTAAAAATGTGTTAATTTTGCAAAAAAAATTACAAAAATACTCGATTATTTTATATTTTAAATCGATTTTTTATATAGCTTTTATTAAATAACATTAAGATCAAAATTAACTTAACATATGGACTTGTATCTTATTAGGATGAATCGCCAATAGTTTAAATAAAGTAAGAATATAAGTTCATTTAGTAACAATTAAACTTTTATAAAGAAATAATTTATTTTAAATAAAGTAATAATATAAGTTTATTTAGTAACAATTAAACTTTTATAAAGAAATAATTTAGTTTAAATAAAGTAAGAATATAAGTTCCTTTAGTAACAATTCAACTTTTATATAGAAATAATTTAGTTTAAATAAAGTAACAATTTAATTTAATGTAAATAAAGTAATAATTTAATTAAATGTAAATAAAGTAATAATTTAATTCAATGTAAACAAAATGATAATTCAACTTTCGTAAAGTAATAATTTAAATGAATGTAAATAAAACAATAATTCAACTTTCGTAAAGTAATAATTTAATGTAAATAAAGTAATAATTTAATGTAAATAAAGTAACAATTTAACTATTTAATGTAGATAAAGTAACAATTTAATTAAAATAAAGTTACAATGTAATTTAAATAAAGCAACAATTTAATGTTCTTTAAATAAAGTAACTATTCAATGTAAATAAAGTAACAATTTAATTTAAATAAAGTTTAAATGAAATTTAAATAAAGCAACAATTTAATGTCTTTTAAATAAAGTAAAAAATTTAATTTAATTAAAGAAGCAATTTACTTTATGTGTGAACTAACGATTAAATTTAAATAAAGTTACAATTCCATTTAAATAGGGTAACTATTTAATTTGTGGCCTTGTCTTATTAAGATGAATCGTCATTAGTTTAAATAAAGTAAGAATTTAAGGTTATTCAGTAACAATTCAACTTTCATAAAGAAATCAGTTTAGTTTAACTAAAGTAACAATTTACTTTAAATAAATTAGCTATTTTAATGCCATCTAAATAAAGTTACAATTTAATTTAAATAAAGTTACAATTTAATTTAAATAAAGTTACAATTTAATTTAAATAAAGTTACAATTTAATTTAAATAAAGTTACAATTTAATTTAAATAAAGTTACAATTTAATTTAAATAAAGTTACAATTTAATTTAAATAAAGTTACAATTTAATTTAAATAAAGTTACAATTTAATTAAAATAAGGTAAAATTTAATTCAAATAAAGTAACAATTTAATTTAAATAAATTAGCTATTTTAATGTCATCTAAATAAAGTAATAATTTAATTTAAATAAAGTTACAATTTAATTCAAATAAGGTAACAATTTAATTCAAATAAGGTAACAATTTAATTCAAATAAGGTAACAATTTAGTTCAAATAAAGTAACAATTTATTTTAAATAAATTAGCTATTTAATATCATCTGAATAAAGTAATAATTTAATTTAAATTAAGTTACAATTTAATTCGAAAACGGTAACAATTTAATTCAAATAAAGTAACAATTTATTTTAAATGAATGAGCTATTTAATGTCATCTAAATAAAGTAACAATTTAATTCAAATAAAGTAACAATTTCTCTCTATTTTAAAAAAAAGTAAGCCCTAGGGGGAAAAAGTAAGTACTAGGGGGAATTTTCCGTTCTTTCAATGTTATTCAGATCGTATCTCAAAATGAAAAAGTCCTAAAATTACGAAATTAAGTGAATTTGTTAAGAAATGTTTGATAAATAAGAAGAATATATTTTTGTTTCAATACTGTTATTAGTTTATAAGTTATTTAATATTAAAGTCGTCGTTGATAAAATTTCGCTTACAACTAATTTTGTCCGTCGAGTTTCTGAAACACTATTAAGAGGAGAGATCCAATTTTTTTAGGGAGTGTAGAAATAGGTTTGAACTGGAAATCCAAGTAAGCATTTTTTTAAATTCGAATTAGTTTTGGATTTATAAATTTTTGAAACATTTAAACACGCTCCACTTTTTGAAGTTTTTTCACCCTCATTTTTGAAACTTGATTTCTAAATTGCTATAAGTCATTTAAAATTACATATTCTCTTATTCAAAAAAATATATTAATGTTCGTTAAAACTTCTTCTTTCTGATGTTATAAAGATTATATTTCTATCTTTACAATTAAATTAGATATGGTCAATTAAGATAGGTATAAAAAATAGCGAAGAAGGATAAAAATGTCGGATATTTCGAGAACATTTTAATTTGCGACTTTTTGTCTCATTGTTCCGCTTGCATCTCAAAAAGTAAATGTCCTAAAATTATGAAATTATGCCAGTTTATTAAGAAATGTTTGGGTAATAAGATGAATATTTTCTTTTTTCAATACGATTAGTATATTAGACGTTATTTTATGTTAAAGTCATGATATTAGAAAATTTTGAAAACAATTCATACATTTTTGGATACTTGTCTTCCAATTTTCAACAAAAAAATAAATAAAAAATTAGGGATATATATTAAACTATTGGCTACAAATGATCCAGAGCGTTTGTGAAATTTCGATTTAGTTTTGTAGTTATAAATTTTTAAATAATTGACGAAATGTCTGAAATAATCGTCAATTATACGGGTAAAATTTTAAGTGATAAATTAAAACTGCTCTAAATAGTTCAAAAGTATACTTTTTTCCCGTTAAAAAAATATAGTTATGTTCGTAAAATCTTTCTTCCTTGAATGGTATCAATACTGAAATTCTATCTTAAAAAATAAATTAGATGTAACTATTTATGTGAAGTACTATAAATATTATTAAAAGATACTCCGGAAGGAAATGCCAACATTGGCAAAATGCCAACGTGTATTTGGCTGCCAACGGCGAATTATTATTAGCGCCAATTCTCAATTATCTTACTTTATATAAATATAAGTTGGCGATGAAGCCTATTTATTCTTGGCGCGTTTATGCTGTTGTTTGTTTACACATGTTTCGCTTTTCAATGAGCACAATTGCGTTGAAGCAGTTCTACAGTTGAGTTTTTCCAGTTATGGGGGGGGGGGTGATTGGGGGGAAGCATGCCCCCCCCCCCCCTCTGTAAACTTGAAACCTTAAAAGTTGGGAATTTCGAGTTTTAAAAATCTCTGAGTTGGGAAAATTTATGCCTCAGGCAAATTAATATTATTAGCAAAGGAAAGCGACGGACTACTAGAAATTGCCCAACTTTTATTAAGATGAAACTTAAATTAGACCTCAAAACGGACCACTGCATTGGAACACGCGTGCGACAAACCAATACTTTCGAAAGAACTGTTTAATATTACCTATAAAAAAGCTGAAAATGTCTTATAAGTTGGAACTGGGAATTATTTTAGCACTGTTGTGTTGTGCAATTTCGAATAGGTAGGTGTGGTCTGGTTAAATAACGTCACACTAGAGCTGCACATTGAACTACTGGCGTTGGTTCGAGCAAAGTGCCCTTGATATGTTATTGGTACGTATTTACTTACTACATCAAGGACGCTTTGGTTCGAGGCCTTTCTCAAAGAAAAGACCCGGGAACGATGCCTCATATTGTTAACAGTGGTCAGATAACGAGTATAACACTTCAGCTGGTACCCGATGTCCTTAGGTTGGGAATTTTGAATCGTTCAAGTTCGGAATTTCGGATCGTTAAGTTGGGAAATTTCTTGTCTCAACATACTAAAAATAAATTTGTGTGACGGCACTGCCAGTAATAATTTATATAACTAAAAAAAGTATTGTTGTTAGGACACATTGTCATTGCCTACAGTGTATGAAGCCGGTATTGGTTTGCGAAGCAAACTAAAGAGGATTGCGTAGCAATCCTCCGGGGGTTGGTGGAGCGTTAGCGGAGCAGGGGGCGGAGCCCCCTAGTAATTTAAATAAAGTTACAATTTAATTCAAATAAGGTAACATTTTAATTCAAATAAAGTAACAATTTAATTTAAATAAATTAGCTATTTTAATGTCATCTAAATAAAGTAACAATTTAATTCAAATAAAGTAACATTTTAATTCAAATAAAGTAACAATTTAATTTAAATAAATTAGCTATTTTAATGTCATCTAAATAAAGTAACAATTTAATTTAAATAAAGTTAAAAATTAATTCGAATATTGTAAAAATTTATTTCAATTAAAGTAGCAATTTAATTTAAATAAATTAGCTATTTAATGTCATCTAAATAAAGTAACAATTTAATTTAAATAAAGTTACAAGTTAATTCAAATAAAGTAACAATTTAATTTAAATAATATTATAGCTTAATTTAAATAAAGTAACAATTTAATTTAATTTAAATAAAGTAATAATTTAATTTAATATAAATAAATATGTTTTTGTCAAAACAAAAATTACTTACAATAACTTTTCAAAATTAGTTTTCGTTACGATCGTGAGCTCTTTGCAAGCACATACCTCACATAAAATTCTAATGATGTAAAGTTTTTTATTAAAAGAATTTTTCATTAAAAAATTTAACTTTAACTACGTTGGCGATTGAAAAAACGTCTATAGTCTATCCAGGGGTGCAACAAAATAGTACACAAAATAAGTTAGAGGTGGGGGGGGGGTGGCGAAAGGGAAATAATTTACCCACAACTGCCCTAAGTCAAAGGAGCCGTCTTCCTACTCGGTTTTAGCTAAGGAACTTTGAGCCAGGCTAGACTAGTGTGGAGTCAGATGCCGTTGATGCTTAGTTACAGCAGCGGGAGGCAAACATTGAAAGCAAATATTTGCGATCGATTTGGATCCTCGTCGTCAAAACAACAAATGCTAGAAAAGGCATTAATATGTTGGGTCTAGTGCCAGCTCAGGCGTTTGACCGCGCTATATCTGATCATATGGTTAAATATATATACGGGGTCGTGTTGTGTTCCTAAGGTCCTGCCTTCGAGATAAACACCAAACTACCGTTAATTTAGCCCACTGTGCAGCCCTATTGAGACGTTATTTGACTCAACCAACCTTATATCTGTTCTGGTCCAAATGTAATTAAGTTAATTGTAGTGTGGAAGTTTAGTGAGTGGGAAACTTACATTGTCCTTAAAAAAAATTGTCACATGAAACGATGGATTAGTATGGATCGTGAAAAAAAGAAACTTGACAATTTTTCGATTACCTACACACATATTTGGAATCCAACCCGCGCCCATTGTATGTTTGTCTGAACCTCTAACTATTCAGCCTTTTAATAATGTAAATAGTTGTTTCTAATACTTACTTCACTGTATCCGTAACTAGTCTGTATTGTTGACGTTTTCGTCTTCTGTTTTCGTTTAAATTTGTAGACATCCAATAAATTAAATTTTATTTAATTTTTAACTATATATTAATTTCTAACAAAGTGATTAATTAAAAATATGTGCAAAGTTTGTGTTTTTTTTATTTTAAAAAGTTAGGATTCTTGAAAGTTATCGAGTTGTAACTGTTAACCTAAATATACTTTTTAAACTCACTTATTTGAAAATTTAGGTTTGTGACAAGATATATTGACAGGTTTGTTAACGAACAGGAAATAAATGTTTCATACTACTTGTTCAGTTTTAGTATATTTTTATGTTTTGAAACATCGTAAACGATTGTTCATTTGGTTTTAAAATCGGCAGGTCTTTTGTTATGATTTTTTGTTGTTGTTTTGGGGGGGGGGGGGGGTCTATTTTATTTCTCTTGAAGAAATCTTTTATCCAGGAAGTATTTCACATAAAACATATTCATAAATTTTAATTCAAGCATAAAAAAAACTCAATTATCATTTATTTCTCTATATTTAAGTTCTAAAGCCCATAATTTTGCATATTTTTATTTATGTTGATATATTTCTCTCTCCTGTTTCTTGTCTTTGTAGTGTAGTTTCTGTTTAATGTCTAAAAGTAATTTCAAACAATAATAATCCTATTTGTTATAAGCTTCACTATACTATAGCTCTGGTAAACATAAACAGAATTGATTTAAGCCATTAAACAAATAAATTTGGGTGAGTTAAACCATTCTGCTTATCTAAATAACATGCGGTCGCAGGCCATTTAGCCAAATCCAAACTATAAAATAGTATCAGATTATCTGTTTATTTATAAAGTTTGGTTGGTTAGAGCCAAGCAAATAATTCAATGTTCTTACATCACTTGCATGATTTGGATTTTGTAAGCACAGACCTTTTGTCAAAAAATTTGATGATAAAAATGCTCTGGTGTAGGTGGTCTCTTAAACTAAGTTTTACCTTATTATTTGTAACTAATAGATTTAACATGGATCCTTTTTTGAAATAGCCCTTAATGTAAGACCATATGAAACAAACTAGAAACAGAATTATTTTGATGTATCTCTTGTGGCCGTTGAGATCCATTGAAGTTAATATATACCTTAAAGGTTTTTTTCTTGTTGTCCTGGTAAAGGTTTTTTTTATTAAGAGTGCTACAACTGTGTTTATTGTAATCCAAATTAACAACTGCCTGAAAGCTGAATTCCTTAAAAGGCTTAAACCTCCTATTTTTCTAAAAAAAAAATCTTGCATATATTTTACATTTTTTTATAGTTTAAAAGTTTACTATTAATATCAATAAAAGGTTTAAGTGGACTCTGCCAAAGCGTCAAAATTTATGTCGCCAAATATGATTTCGGTTCAAATTGGCAACCTTGTATTTTTCATTTTGTGTCTGGTATTGGTTTGATATACAGCAAGTAGTTGCACCCACTTGATTACATTGATTGTGAAGACTTTGAGATCTTTAATCGCCAGAGATGGCTACTTTATCTCATTATTCCTGTATGGAGAATAAAGAAATAGGGATGAGAAAAAAATCAAAGATCTTTTATAAAAATGATAATAATTTTCACAATTGATCTTGTTGATTACATTACATTGATATATCAGTGTTGGAAATAGAAACCCCAGGGCTTCTACATCAAAGTTATCGAAGAAGATTTATCTGGTAGATTGACCACTTATTCTTAATGGACGAGTAGAAAGACCACGCCTACAGTGACGTCAGAACTAGTTTGTTTGTGGGATAGCGTTAGAATTTCACTCAAAACTACTAATATATTGAAAAGTTTGATGATATTTTATTACAATATGATGTTAAAACACAAGTTAAACGTAATTAATGCAAAATTTGAAAATAAAAAGCGGTATTGTTTGTTTAACAGTAATCGACAACTTGCACATGCTCGAAATCCCACAAACAAGGCTGAACTCCGCCCCGTTATAGTTGTCCATTATCCCTAATACAAAATATTTCTATAATCAGTTACCATTTATCCATTATTTAAAATTAACAAAACTTTTAAATTTTACTTTGTTTTATATGTCTTGAAAATCATGTAAAATTTTTGTTATAGCATGCGTATATTCTTACCCTAATTTTGTTGTTTTAGGATTATATCGACAAATCCCTCATTATTGGATATCCTGCCAATGTATTTATCTATTTGTAAGTAAAACTTTTTGCAAGCATTTATAATCCTGCAATATTTATATTTCTGCTCTTTTAACTTTTTTGTTCTAGTACATATAATTAAAATATAATCTGGAGTATTAATTTGCTAACAAAATTACAAATTCAACAATTTTTTTATGGTAAACGTTAAATACATCAGATGAATCTGTTCTAGTTAGTAATTAAATAACAGTGATCTTAAATTTTGTTTTTATTAAAATACATTATATTAAACATTTAATTTTCTATTGAATTATTTGATAGAATTTCTCAACATTAAAAATAATGGTTTTATATTTTTATTTGTTTTTAAAGTGAATGTTATGGGCAGAAGGGCTTAACACTGAAAGAGAATGCAAAAAAATATAAGCAGCTATTTATCCTACAGGAGTATACTATGAAATTTGCCATATAAAGTTTTAATTCAAATATGTCGAATTCAGAAGATTTTTTTTAATGTAATGAACAGAACATGAAAGAGTTTCTATATTTATAGCTTTTTATATCGCTGTAACCAGCGTTATTCATTTATGTTATTATCTTATATGTTTGTCCTATTATCATGTCCCCGTCACCTGTATATATTTTCATGTTCCCGTTACGTGTCTATATATTGTTCCCGTTATTACGATTGTAACGCCCTCTACATATTTATGTCTTTCCCGCTGCACGGGAAAGCTTCAGTCATGTAACTGCCTCTTACGGTGATGCGTATTTAAGGTTTCGTTCCTCCCCGAGATTATTGTAATGTTAGGCATATGTGATTAAAGATGTTTATGTTCTATCCTTGAATAGTTATTTAGTCAATACGCCTTATAAATGGCGCCCAACGTGGGGCAACACCGTAGGAACAGCAATTGCATGGCTCGCTTTTTAGATTCTTCGTTCCGATTGATGAAAATGGCTAGAGCCGCCATATTAAAGTTCGTTGCAAGAACGAAGGATATTGTGTTCTTCAGGCAAGAAGGAATGTCATCGGATGTTTAAGATAAGTGTTATTTTGTTTTCTTTTCAGTGTTACAAGTTTTTTAATTTGTAGGCTAGGTTAAAGTTTCGAAACGCAAAGTTTCGTTTTTCAGTATACATCCTGTTTACTGTGAGGAGACAATTTTGCATAACACGTATGCTGTGTCTCGTTTGGAGTGTTATCTCTAATGATTTAATTTTAACTAGTCTTTTGAAATTAAACCGCAATGGTTTGCTGTGTTTTGGCACTGAATTTCAAACTAAGAACCACCTTGGTTCTGTAAATACTGATTGTGCGAATCGTATTTGGTAGCATTACGAATTCAAAATTCGTACACACGGAGATAAAAAGAAAAGCAATTTTTCCCCCTCCTCTCTACATAACTGATAGTGTTTTATTTCTCATTTATTTGAAATTATTGCTGGCCTTGAAAATTCTGATTGTGGGTTTTATTTATTTTATTTTGTTCTCTTTCGGGAAAAATAAAAGAATGTGGTTTGACATGCAAACATAAGAAATAAATGTTCTTAGTGTGATTCAGAGTAGTAGATTTTATATTGGCAGGAAGTTTTATTTGTGATAGTGCTTATTTAATTTAATTATTGGCATTAACTAATTATTAGTTATTTTGATCAGTTGGATAATTGATTATATTATAAAATTTAATGTTGTTTTTAAAATTTATTTTGAAAGAACACTTGAATTGATTCGTTATGAAATGGAAGTTTGTTAATGCTATTGTTTTGATTTTATATTTAAGTACTTCATAAATTTCTAAATAATTTAAACAAAAGTGATTCTTCTTATAAATAAATTTGTCAATCATGTTAAAATATATTTTGGTATTCTGGTAATCTAATATTGAAATGGTACCATAGAAATAGTGCATTTTAACTAGAGATCGGGTGTTATACAGTGTCATCTACACTTGAAAAGATTTAATACTGCATAGTGTTATTTGCTTGAATAAATGAATAGTTAGAATGATTTTATAATGGTTTACAATAAATTTATAATAGTTTAAATGATTTAATATTATTTTAACTGATATTAATTGGTTTTCTGAAAAATAATTATAGACTATTTGAGTGTTAATATTTCATGGTAGGGTAATTGTAGTGAGTTTAAGTGCATTGAACTGTGAAATAGCTCTAGGACTTTGAGGTAATTATTTTGTGTGCCTGTTATCTACTGCCATATTCTGAACTCACAAAGGAACTATTCTGAAATCCCACGATGGCTTTTCTCGCACGAGGAAAGAAGATTGACCTGGTCCGGCTGGCAATTGAACTGGACTTGGATGGTATTGATAGTCTGAAAGTTATTCAACTGAAGACGAGAATACAAGAGAGTGAAGCATATAAGGACGATTTAGAGTTTGTCCAAGCAAGGTTTGAAGAGATAATCGCTGAAAGAATAAAAGAGGAAGACCTTGAAATTCAAGATAAGAAAAGGAGAGAAGACCTTGAAATTCAAGATAAGAAAAGGAAAGAAGACTTTGAAGCTGAAGAAAGAAAAAGAAGATTGGAACTGGAGTACGAAGAGCGGAAAAGAAAAGACGATTACGAATTCCAACTTCAGAAGCTGAAACTCCAGGATGAGGCAACACGATCCCAAGTTCCTCTTACCCAGAACGATGGTTTTCAAGCAGCCAAACCAAGATTGGACTTGCAGACGCTGATCCAGAGATTCGATCCAGTGACGAATGACATCAGCTTATACCTCGTTCTCTTCGAGCGACAAGCTCACAGAGCTGAGATTCCAAGGACTTTCTGGGCCTCTCATCTGATTGGGTTGCTGCCATATGATATTGCTCAGATCATTGCAAGAGAAGTCGAAGAAGTTGCACAAGATTATGAAAAAGTGAAACAGCTGCTTCTAAAGCGCTATAAACTCACTCCAGAAAAATTTCGTCAATTGTTCACAAAACATTCGAAATGTCAAGAAGGCACTTGGACAGATTTCGCCTACGAACTTAGGAATTACTTTCAAGGTTGGATTACAGGTCTCGAGATAACAACTTTTGAAGAATTGTCTAATCTGATGGTTACAGACCAGATTAAACGCCGTGTTCCACAAGAAGTCAAAGAGCACTTCATCGATGACTGGACACAAATAAAGACTACTACAGATCTAGTACAAAAGCTAGATGACTACGAGACGGTTCGTCCAAACAACAGAAATGACTCTACGTCGAATACCAAGAAGTGGTCCAGTCCAAGATTTAATACTGGAAACTTCAGAAAAGTGGCGCAGAATCCAAAGCCAAGGCAAAATGAAAGAAATCCTAATCCAGAGAACAAGCCTGCCATATACTGCTATCGATGTTCCAGACCTGGTTTCATAAAGGCAAAGTGTCCGACATGCTCTCCAACGGCGAGAAATGAGAATTTCCCTGCAAATTCACTTACCATGTACACTTGCCATTCCCCTATTGCACTGATTGATGTGTGCATATCCGGTGTACGAGCCAGAGTTTGTGCAGACACAGGTGCCAGCAGATCAGTCGCTGGTGAGATCCTCTACAACCTGCTGAAGAGAAAAGGAGTGGAGTTCCAGGAGACTTCAGTAACCATGACTTTGGCAAACGGTTACCAAACTACTGAAGAGGCTTGCACAGCCACGGTGTCCATTGAGATTGAAAACAAAACAATCATTCTGGATCTCCTTGCCCTTCCAAATGCAAAAGGAAATCGAACTCTCTTAGGAACAGACTTCCTAGAAAAGTCGGAAATTGTTCTCGACATAAGAAACAAAAGGTGGAACTTTTGTGACAACCCTCGCCGAAAGGTTTATTTGGGGAATGACATTACATCGACGTCTCAGCAACCTGTCGAAACTCTTCCCATCAACAGCTGTAATCTCCGTGAAGAAGAAGGCGAGAGCTTGAACATCGAGCAAAGGCTCCAGGTCAATAATTTGCTTCAGGATTTCGAGGAAAGCTTCAAACCAGGGGGAGAGAGCACGACTTTCATAGAGCACCGCATTAATACGGGAACGCATGCTCCAGTCGCTTATCCACCCTACAGAGTTTCTCCTGCGAAGAAGGAAATATTGAAAAAAGAACTGGATGACCTCTTGCAAAAGAAAATAATCGAAGAATGCGAGTCACCCTTTGCTGCTCCGGTGGTGTTGGTACCCAAACCAAATGGAAAAACAAGACTGTGTGTTGACTATCGCGGCTTGAATGCAGTGACAGTTGCAGACCACTACCCTCTACCACAGATCGATGACCTTATCCATGACGCCCGACATGTAACTTACATGTCCACTATTGATTTGAGGTCAGGTTATCACCAGGTGAGCGTGCATCCGGAGGATAAAGACAAGACGGCTTTCACAACCCAGTTCGGAACGTTTAGATTCAACCGAATGCCTTTCGGGTTGAGAAATGCACCAGCTACATTTCAGAGGCTGATGGACAGATTTAAAAGTGGTCTGCCGGATGTAAAGATACTAGTCTACTTGGACGATATCATTGTCTTATCCGCTACCTTTGAAGATCACCTAAAAGACCTCAAGAAAGTTTTCCAACGACTTTCCCTGTTCAACTTGAGGGCAAATAGAGAGAAATGTCAATTCGCCTGCCCAAAGGTTAAGTATCTAGGTCACTGGATAACTACCAAAGGAATCGAAGTTGATCCAGAGAAGGTTGAGGCTATCCTGAAGATACCAACTCCGAAGAACGTCAAACAAATACAATCCTTCCTACAGACCTGTTCTGGGTATCGAAGATATATTCCAAACTTTTCAGAAGTAGCAAGACCTCTTGGCAATCTTACTAAGAAAAATGTCATTTGGAATTGGGGAACAGAGGAAGAAACTTCTTTCAAGACTCTGAAAGAACTTTTGGTTAGTCCACCGATCCTTCGTCAAAGTGATCCAAGTCAAGCATACACTCTCCGAACTGATGCCAGCGGTTATGCCCTTGGTGCAGTTCTCTTACAAGGCACCGGATCTGATGAACATCCTATCGAGTATGCCAGTCGCTTACTCACTAGTGCCGAAAGAAACTATTCGACTACAGAGCGCGAGGCTTTAGCTGTAGTTTGGGCTTTAAAGAAGTATCGTGCCTACATTGAAGGTCAAGAGATTACTGTTGCATCCGACCACCAACCTCTTAAGTGGTTAATGAGTTTGAAGTCTCCTACGGGACAATTAGCAAGATGGGCTCTAGAAGTTCAATCTTTCAATTTGAAGTTAGAGTACATCCCAGGAAAATGCAACGTGGTCGCTGATATGTTGTCAAGACCAGCTTGTCAGCATGCCGAACCTTCATGTGAACTGTGTAGCATACACATCGACGTTCCCTCACATACTTCAAAAGAGCTCCGAGAAGAACAACTTAAAGACCCAGAAGTTGAGAAGATAATTCGTTGTTTCGAAAGCAATGAGAAAAACGTAGACTTCGCCAACTGGACTGATCGTGGTTACCTGATGAATCAAGGTGTGCTTTACCGATATGCACCAGACTCGGACAGTGACGAAGCACAACTGGTCATACCGGCTCAAGAAGTAAACTCCATCCTTAAAGATCATCACGATGCTCCAACAGCAGGCCACTATGGAGCCGAAGGAACATTCGATCGTATAGCAAAGCGCTATTATTGGACAGGTATGCGGAAGTTTATCACGGACTATGTAAAAAACTGCATAGAGTGCAACAGATACAAAGCTTCAAACCAAAAGCCAGCTGGTTTGTTGCAAACTCCCGTTCCGTCCCAACGATTCGAGACTCTTGCAATCGATCTGTTTGGCCCATTACCAGAAAGCAGAGATGGTAAGAAATGGATATTCATCATCGAAGATGTCAACACTTGATGGGTTGAACTCTTCGCATTACCCACTGCAACTGCGAAAGAGTGTGCTACTACACTACTAGAAGAAGTATTATTGAGGTACGGAATCCCACGTAGAATTATAAGCGACAACGGCACGCAGTTTGTGTCTGCCGTAATGCAACAACTTTGCTGCATGCTAGACATCAACCAAACGTTGACACCGGTCTATCACCCTCAAGCAAATCCGGTAGAAAGAAAAAACCGTGATCTTAAACCTCGTCTTGCAATCCTGGTTCAAGACGAACACCGATCCTGGTCTGAGAAACTGCCAGCAATCCGTTTTGCGCTCAACACAGCAAAGTGCCAATCAACTGGGCAGACAGCAGCATTTCTCAGCTTTGGACGAGAATTGCGGACGACAGGCGACGTGACTAACGACATCCGAGGAGTGATCGACAACGACAATTTCGTCCCTGAAATAACACCGTACCTTAAAAAATTCTCAAGATTCACAGCCCAGATCAAAGAAGTCATCGAAACCCAACAAGACAAAAGAAAAATCAACGCAGACAAAAGGCGTAATCCGGCTCCACCATATGCTCCAGGTGATAAAGTGTATGTGACCCTGCATCCCGTCAGCAAGGCTGCCACTGGACAATCCAAAAAGTTTATGCCCAGACGAGATGGACCATATGTCATCCTTACACAAAGATCACCATCCACATTCGAAATTGCCAGCCTGGACAATCCCCAAGTGCCCCTGGGCGTGTACCACACTTCTGCCCTGAAGGCCTACACCCAGGACCCCATCGAACGTCCTTGCAATCCGTTGCGAAAACGAGGACGGCCACCAAACTTACCCAAAAGAACTGGTGCTGGCCCCTCGTCGGGACTACGTCGGAGCCAGAGGGGGAGGATGTAACCAGCGTTATTCATTTATGTTATTATCTTATATGTTTGTCCTATTATCATGTCCCCGTCACCTGTATATATTTTCATGTTCCCGTTACGTGTCTATATATTGTTCCCGTTATTACGATTGTAACGCCCTCTACATATTTATGTCTTTCCCGCTGCACGGGAAAGCTTCAGTCATGTAACTGCCTCTAACGGTGATGCGTATTTAAGGTTTCGTTCCTCCCCGAGATTATTGTAATGTTAGGCATATGTAATTAAAGATGTTTATGTTCTATCCTTGAATAGTTATTTAGTCAATACGCCTTATATCGCAAATATTTCTAGCTCTTATTTTAAAATATGTTACGGCCCGTTTTCAAATGTTTGTGGTAAACACCACATAGCTAGTTTGCACTGACCGTGTACAGAACAAGTGTAAAATTAGCATTATATATGTAATTTCTATTCAATACCTTTTATAAAAATTTAATTCTAATACAATGAAAGGCATGACAAATAGTGACCTATATAATAGGTCCAGTGGCGGATCTAGGGTCATCCAAAGGGGGGGGGGCTAATTTTTCTTTTTTTGTGTAAATTCATTAAAGATAACGGTATGTGTAAATTCCGCCTAAAAATGTTATTTTGATACCCTAGCGAGATAAATGCCTCCAATGTAAAGAAGCAACTTTGTTGTGTTTTATTCTGGTGCAATGTACTTTTTTTGTATAAGAATAATTTTTGTCTCAACGCCTTCTGATAATAAAAAAGGGAAATTTTTGGCCCACCACGCTGCTCATAAACGACTGGTTCACCCACAACTATTTCCAAAAATAGTAACACAATGCCATTTTAAATAATCACAAATTAAACACATATTTTAAAAGAATATAAAAGTGTTGTTATATTTGCATTGTACAAATCCATTAAGAAAAATAGAACTTTTCGCATCATAAAAATTTTGTAGAATATTATTTTCATTAAGATTTAGTTTGATTTATTAGTTATTTAGAAACTTGTTTGGTATACTTATAATTTTTTTTGTCTAAGAGATTTATTTTCAAACATGTCGTTGTCATAATTTCGAAGTATTGAGACACCCATTTTTTCAGTAATCTATATTATTATTGGTTAGTTGGACTGTAGCCTATGCTTAAATCCGGCCCTGAATCGAGCAGTCAATTTTGTCCTCTCAACTCCCTTTTGCGTAGTCGTTTTGGGATTCTCGTATCATAACAAAATTTTCAAATGAATGTAACCTAAATTAAAAAAAAAAAAAACTTGCTCTGATTTCGCAAATAATAAAAAAAAATTCCATATTTTATAACTTTATATACACGGTTAAACAATGTATTTTTCTTAGTATTTGCATCACAACAGTTTACAGGGTTGCCAAAGTTGACTTAGTAATCTTTTGCCTACAATATATATTGCGTGAAAGAACAGATAATGCTTGCAGTTGAATTTACCTATCGATTTAGAAAAACGTAAAAATGTGGGCCGAAAATTCCTTATATGGATTAATTGAGAATATTTTTTATTTCGTAAGCAAACGTAAGATACAATATACAACATAAAAAAAAAGCACACCAAAAATAGTTTCATGTACACGAAGAAAATAACAAATATTGAAAAATGTTGACTAACGTTTAAATATAAATTTAATTTTGTGTTTTAAAATATAAAATTAAATGTTACAAAAATTATTGTTTAAGTCTAATTTGATCTTATTTGAATCTTAAAAGGCCGTTTATTTATTACGACTCACACCCTTGAAGAAGGGGGTCCATCATACGTGACTGTGGTGTGACATGAGGGAAAAAGGTCTCGGTGATTGTGTGACGTAGCAAAAGTTCCTGAAACATTCCTTTCACAAATTTTGAGATAAGAAACTTTTTATAGAAATCACTATATCTTTCTAATTAGTTTAAATGTTTTGTAAAATACACAGAATGAAAGTTTTAATTACTATTTTTTAACTGCATAAATTTAAAATGAAGTAACATAGGGAGGAGGGGGTGTACAAAAAGGTGAAAAATATTATGACATAAAAGAATGCTCTCTAACAGTGCAATTAATTATTTTTATTTGAATTTTTATATAATAGAGATTTTAATTTCGGAAATATATATTAATTGATTTGTTCCAGTTTTTTTTTGTCCAGCCCATATGATTTTTACTTTAATTATAATTGGCTTCGGTTCCATTTAAAATTATATGTAGCTATCTTCGCCACTGATGAGTAATACTTCTATCAATCAAAGTATGGTTGTGGAAATCATGTAAATATAAATATTCATAGGTTAATTGACAGAGCAAAAGACAAACAATATCTCACAAAATCTCTCGAAGAATATTAAATTTCGTAGATTACGAAAATTTAAGTACAATGGTGATATGTGAAATATCCTCATTGTACATAAATTTTGATAAGAACTGAAATAGTTAGGTAGATTGGTCAAAATAATAAATTACGTTAAACTATGCAAGGGAAGACTTTACGCTTTTAATAAGAATACCAACTAGCAGTTACTAGTACTTGCTTCAATCCACACAAACTCAGACAAATGATTGATATACGAATAGAAAAAATTCAAAACGTGTTTTGTCACTTGAAACGAATATTGGGTAAATTAAAATTAATTTTTCTAATTCGCGTAGACAGATTTCAATTTTGCAAGTTAATTTCAAATGTTACAACACGTATTTTGGACAAATAAAATACCTTTGTTAGATAGAAAATTCGGTGGCGAAATCAGGTGATGTAATTTTTTTTTTAGCAAAATAAGTTTTGATTGTTTGTTTTTCATATATGGTACAATATTTCTTATGTAAATGCCAAACTAAAGTTTAAAAATATCATCATTAAGCATTTTCAGTTCTTTGAATTATATTTTCAATTTACGTAAAATTGATGTTTTAAAAAAAATAAGATTCAAAGATATTTGGTTCGGTTTTCCTAATTTAAACAGAACAACTTTCATATAAAAGGTTAAGAATTGATTGTCAAGGATAATGTGATTCCGGTATCACTACTTCATTCAAGTACTTGAATAAAACCCAATAGTATTTACAACTGCAGTCTCGCTTTTTGCATTGCTTAAAATACATAAAATTACACGAATAAAACACAAGAGAAAGAAAAATTACCTGACTAACCCAGCTATTAATGAAGCAATAGCATAGAATTCGCCTTTTCCGATGTTTTCGCTCATCAAACCTAACCATAGCGACGCGAATTTTTATTTCCCTCCTTACACTCGGATCCACTGACCTCTACAGAAAATCTCCCGCCTCCCTTAAAACGTTTAACGAATGACCGTACTCGGGTGATACAACAAAAAATTTCAGTTTTGCTGTTTCTGGTCATTTGCAGTGTCAAGGCAAGGGTCAAGGTCATCTGATAAGACGAAAAGACCCTACTCTAAGGAAAAGACGCGTAGCCCCCCCCCCCCCACCCCCACCCCCAAAGAGAGAGAGAGTCATAAAACTCGATCTACCCCTAAGACTACCTTCCAGGCAATGTGTTTCTTTCTGGGCCGTTGCATTGTCCAAGGTCATCTTAGTGCGACAAGACGCGTAGCCCCCCCCCCTCTTCCCATCCCCAATGAGAACCATAATAAAACTTGGTCCTCTCGTCACTCCCTGAAAACTTTAACTATATAAGGGGCTATAGCCTCTTAAGAAAAAAAAATCTTAATTTAAAAAAAAAAAAAAAAAAAAATTGGGCCATAGCCCAAGAGGGGGGCTATAGCCCCCTTTAGCCCCTATGTAAATCCGCCACTGAATAGGTCACTATTTGATAATATTATCCTAACCGATAATATTATCAGTAAGTAAATCAAAATGTCTTGATCGATAGATTTCTAATTCATATAACATACCAATATTTTTTTACAGTAACCTTTCTTAAAATTGAAAAAAAAACTTAAATGACTAGTGGCATTTATATTTCAGTATATACTCTAAGCAAAAAAATTCCTTGATTGAATTCTCGGCTATTAATAATAAAATATATGTTAAACAAACTAAAACGAGATTGTTTATTTTAAATATACCTATTAAGTCTTTTATAAATCCTATTTTTCATATTCAATGTCAGATATATAAATATACTATAATTATATGAAGGTCTGTACATAAGTAAATATAGTGTTCACATAGTTTTAAAAAAGGGCAGGGGGGATTTGTCAAAAAGGGCACTTTTTGTTAAGTAAAAGGGCACTTTTTGTTATGTAAAAGGGCACTTTTTGTTATGTAAAAGGGCACTTTTTGTTATGTAAAAGGGCACTTTTTGTTATGTAAAAGGGCAAAGGGTACGATTGGGATACCAAGGCAATCCTACAGACCTACGTTTTTGCAGAAAAATATTTTTTTTAATTACAGGGCGCAAAGAAGATATTGAAAAAAAAGGCAGGGCACATTTTTCACTTCTAAAAAGGGCAGGGCGCATCGGCACTTACAAAAAAAAGGGCAGGGCGCGGCGCCCTTTGAAAAACGCATAACAGGAACACTAAGTAAATAGTAAGCTGTAAAACAATTCACAGGTCAGAAAATTTCAAATTGTCTTTCCACTGGCCACTATTTGTGAAGTTAGATTAACTGATAATGTAGCATTTAAGTTTAGTGCTTTTAGCCCATAGCCAGGCTTGGATAATGAATTTGAAGAATAATTTTTTATCATCGTTAAACTTGTATGCTATTTAAATATTATACAAAACAAATACGCTAGCATTTGAAGAGAAATTATGGACAAAGCGCTTGCATTTTTGCATATTGTTTATGTTAGTTTAATGAAATCATGCCAGGTATGTATTTTTTTTTTTTAAATAACGTTTGGTTCAACACATTTGTGATAAGAATCTTTTCTCTATTAATGTTGTTATTGATATTGAACCTTTACCACAACAAAGTTCCCAGTTCAAATAATGTGGGGAACTTTAAAATAGTAATTTTTAGTATGTTTTCGTTTATATAATTGTAAACCAGAAGTGTTAAAATAGTAATCAAATATATTTATATAAACTTTGACAAGCTTTATACAATCCACTAAGTGATTTTTATGTTTAAACAGTACTAGAAATCAAATAGACTAAACTAAAATAGAATTTTATTTAGGCTTTGATTTTTTAAGTATGTCAAAAAATTAAATATGACTGTAGATCCAAATTGTTATTTACCTGTATTTGTCATATATTTTTGTTAATTTGATGATAATATAGCAAAATATTGAATCTTATATTTTTATAGCTATCCCAAACATTTGTTTAACATCAAGTCATTCACAATACAAGTGACTTGTGTTACTACGAGGTAATCAACATTGATATGTAAAATTTGGCAGCCCTGGTGGAACAACATTTTATTATGTTTCTAACGTACCAGAGAGTGGTAAGTGTCAACTGATAAGTGTATTTTTAATATCCTAGTTCATTTTTTAAGAATTGTAAGAAAGAAATTGTACACTTTAAACATTTTGTTGGCTAAATTAGCAAAATAGCTCTTTTTAAACATTGCAAAAATTACAAAATATTAAAAGCACACATATATAATGGTTGCCATTTTACCAGTGCAGATAGTCACATGTGTGGTGGTAATTTTTTTTAATTTTTGTCCAGTGCAATAAATTTTAATAATTTTTGTCCAGTGCATCACAATAAATATTTTTAGTCTAATATAACTGTCTACACAAAAAGTCTGATGGTTAAATATTATATTTATTATTTCTATTTCTAAAAAAAAATCATGTACATCATAAATTGTAACTGGTTCTTTTCCATTTATTTTTGTAGAATTCAGTGTAAACATATAAAGCAATAAATAATTTTACATTATATTTTGTTATTTAACTCCAATATAGGCAGTCATGAACCTAATGTTTTAAAGATATTTATTATATGAAAGATATTTTTGAAAATTGACTTTGGCTTTTTTTCTTATTCCTGATTCAATATCTAGTAAGTTTAGAAATATTTTTAAAAAGATAATATTAAAAGTTCTCTAAAAATCAATAAAAAAAAATAGGAGTTTTGGTCAAAATCTCACCTATGCAAAGCAACAAAATCTCACAAATATTTTGACAACCAGTAATAAATAATTGATAAAGATGTATGATTCTCAGCTATTTGGAATCTTGCTTTCAATTTAGTATAATGTGTACACATATAATCGCTATTTAATGTTAATATCCTGTACATAATTTTTTTTTACACATTTGATATTAAAGTCCATACACTAAGAAATGTTTCACATTATTTTGGTTCCAAAGCCAAAGTTTTAAAGTTCAACTAAATTAGTTTCCACTGTGTTTTATGGGTATATTTGGCTAAAGTTTAATTTTTTCATGGATTTTTTTTAATTGCCTTTATTATAAGTAGTGAATTTGCTTATTTTAATCTTGAAAAAAGGTAGAATATAGAAACAATTATGTTTCTATTACTTCAGTGAAAATGTTAGGGATTTGTGTTGTTGTGCAGAAAATGTTAGTTGTATTGTGTTCACAGATCACACAAATAAATATTTTTTAAGTTTAAGTGAGTCAAAGTTAAGTTTTTTTAAGTTTAAGTGTGTTAATGGTAGTCAAAGGTAGAAATTGTAAAATACCGACAAAACAGTCTTGATATGAAAGTATTTAACTTTCATACCAAAACTGCTTTGTTTTTTGAAAAAATTCAACATTGTATAAGATTTTTTAGATTGCTTGTAGAACTTTTCAATTTGTAATTTCAAAGTATAAGGCATGTTTAAAAAAAAAAAATGCACTTTTTAGAGTGACTGAGTGTTTTACTCTTTTAGTGATCTCTTTCAATGCTGCTTACAAAACCTCACAAATCCTGCTGCATACAAGCGAAACCTCACATTAATGATAAAACCAAACTTTGAATGAAATTTTTTAAAATATTTTAATCAGACAAGCTGTGTGAACTTGCATTGCTGGTAACCTTCTTGATGTAAAGTATAGATTTTCAAATGGAAAAAAACTATAGGTCCTTGTAATTTTTTTTTTTTATTTAGTCCTTTTAATTTTAATTATTTCCTTATCTAAGACCTAGTTCCCAATTATGTATGTTAGGCCCAGGCATAAAACTCCTTGAATTTAGAAGACTCAAACTTTTATTTAGCTACCCATCTCTCATTACAAAAATGTGTTACAATTTCCAAATATGTTCTTACTATCACGTTAGAACAATTTATATATAAAAAAGAATATACTTACTATTTTTCTTTTTTTTTTAAATATCAGGGAAAGTAATATCTTTGGTGAATTAGTTTTTACCTTCCTTTGTATATATATTATTCTCGACATTCTATAATATTCTTAGACAATTCAATGTAAGATGTGATCAATTTCTATTATTCTTGAAATATATGCTATTTCAGTCAATAAGTTTAAATTTATGTCATTCGGTATGAACCATTCAGATTATTTGGAAATTTTAAGTAAATTTATTATGAAAACATTCAAAATTTTATAGTTTTAGCAAATACCTGTCTGCTTAAATACCAAGAGAAGTCTTGCATCAAAAACTTTTCATGAAAATCAACAATTAAAAATATTCCACAAGTTTGTAGATAAAAAAAAAACTCCAAGTGTTCATGTAGATTTTGTCTACATTTTCTAGTTTGATGTTATTCTTTTATACTTGAGTAATTTTGGCAGTGAATTTGATAACAGTACTACCAATGATAAATTATGTCTGTAAGATATGGAAATTAAACGCTTATTTTCTCTAGCATTTTATTTTAGAAGTGTAAAGGACTTTTGTATTCATAAGAGAAATCTTAAATATGCAGTTGTGCCTAACTGATGAATTATAATTACTTCTCCTGAAATAGTTAAAATAATTAAAACTGCATTTAACAATTCATTGTTTTAAAAATTCTATATTCAGTTTTTTTATATCATTGCTTAATGAAAAAAACCTCACTAATAAGATTTACATAAGTATGTTTAATATTTTAATATGCCTGATGATACTAATGCCTGTATGTATGATAATGCCTGTACAGATATTTTAAAACAAAAAAAAATGCTGATGAGAGTTACTCATTTGATGAGTGCACTTAATGCTTCTAAGGCTATGACAAGTATTAACAAGCTTTCTTAGTTTCGTTTTCATAAATATCATAAACAAGTTTTTTAAGTTTATTTTCATAAATATCAGTATTAAATATCATCTTTATATTTTCAGGTGATTCAAGATATTACTAGGTTTTGTTAAATATTGTTTTGCAATCAGCAAATTACCAGCAAAGCCTACCATTAAGACATGACAATCTTTCCTGTGAAACAGATGGGTGGAATGTGAAATAGCCTTATTTGAAACTGATCATGAAAAACGTTGAAAACCCTTATATTTGGCGAAGAACATGGGCATTTGTCGCATTGATGAGTCTTGTATTCATGCAATATGAGTAACAGAAAAGATAAGCCTTATTCTTGTGACATTTGCAACCAAAAATTTTCCCAAAAAACAAACCTCACCAAACACCGTCTCGTTCACAGCGACAAAAAACCGCATATCTGCGGCATATGCGACAAGGCATTTTCCGACATGGCACAACTCAAACAGCACCTCGTCAAACACACCGGAGACAAGCCACACATGTGCGAGGTATGCAACAAAACGTTCTCTCAAATGGGAAATCTCAAAAAACACATTTTAACCCACACAGGAGAAAAGCTGCACACGTGCACCGTGTGCGGGCGAGCGTTTTCCAACATCGGTAAACTCAGAACTCACTTCCTCACACATACAGGGGAGAAACCCCACACCTGCGGCAAATGCCACAAGTCCTTTTCCCTGAAGTCCAACCTCACCAAGCACCTGCTCACCCACAATCCAGACAGGAGCAACTGCAACATCTGCGGCAGGATATTCACCGGGATTTCGAAGCTTAAGCAGCATCTCCTGTCACACACCGGAGACAAGCCGCACAAGTGTGAAGTATGCAGCCGATCGTTCTCCCAAAGGGGGAATCTGACAAAACATATCTTAATCCACACTGGAGAAAAACCGCACACGTGCAATGTGTGCACCAGAGCTTTCGCCGACGTTTCGACCCTCAGGTTGCACCTGTTCATGCATACCGGGGAGAAACCGTTCATATGTGATGTATGCAACAGAGCCTTTTCCCATAAGTCGAATTTACGGAGACACCGTCGCACCCACAGTATAGAAAAGCCGCATCAGTGCCACGTGTGCAGCAAGACGTTTTTCAACAAGGGGAATCTCAAAACACACCTGCTGACACATACCGGGGAAAAACCGCATGTTTGTGAGCTGTGTAATAAAGCGTTTGCGCACCTGGTGTGTCTCAGGAAACACCGGCTCACACATACGGGTGAGAAACCGTATATTTGTGAAGTGTGCGACAAGGCCTTTTCCGTGAAGGAGTCGCTGAAGAGACACTTCCACATTCACACGGGAGAAAAGCCGTTTGCGTGCAGCAAGTGCGATAAAGCGTTCTGCGATAGGAAAAGTCTGAAGAGGCATATCGGTATTCACGCACAGTATGCTGCGATGATGACTCAGGGAATGGATCTCTAACAGATGTGATTATTTTTTAATTTGTAGTTTTATATGTTAATGGATTTGAACGAAATATTTTGCAGATTATTATCTGCAATTTGTAAAAATTCTGCTTTATAGTATAATATAAAATTGTTGGTATTGTCATAACTTTTTAAACTATTTCTTTCCTTCAATCTTTTGCTAATTTTTATACGTATCTCTTCCTGATGACTCAGGAAATGGACCTCTAAGAGATGTGATTTTTTTGAAAATTTGTAGTTTTATATGTTAGTGGATTTGAATGAAATATTTTGCTGCTTGTTATCCACAATTTGTCAAAATTCTGCTTTATAATATAATATATAATTGTTGGTATTGTCATAACTTTTTAAACTATTTCTTTCCTTCAATCTTTTGTTGATTTTTATACTTATCTCTTCCTTTTCCTCTAAAATTGTTTTTTTAGACTTTTGTATATTTTTATTTTTCAAGATTTAAAAATATTCCTGAAAAGTTTTAAACATAATATGAGTTTATTAATAGATAAATGTGCTGTTTCGGCCTATATTTTCCCATTAATTGCACTGTTTTTCATATTCTCAGATTTAACCTTAATTCTCATTTGTTATTATTTTTAAAAAATTGTCTTTATTATTTCTTTTAGCAATTGCATGTCTTCTATATTATGAGAAAAATCCTTAATATAAACATAAATAAATTTTATGTAAGAGAGTTATGTTAATTAACAATCTTTTAGTTTCTGATGTACAAAAGCCTCCAAAATGGCAACTATCAGATTTTTATAATTACAGACACTTGAATGTACAATGAATGCATATGAAATATTGCTCGAAATAATTGTGAACAAGTTACTTAATATGTGATGAATAATTAATAGTTTCATTTTCAATTGAGTTATTGTAAGTGGTAAAATACATCTTTTAAGTATGTATTAATAGAAATTGTATTCTAATATTGTTTTCCCACTATTTTAATATAGTGTTAGTGAGCGGAATCCCAGTGACTGATGCAAATCTGTGATATTGTAGTTTTTATCTGTTCTGTAATGCTACTAATAATTGTTAACATATATTGATGGATTAATTAATTTGATAATTTATATGAAAAATCTGCAGATTTAAAACTGTCTTATGCTTGCAATTAACTGAGTATTGTTTATTTTAATTTAAAAAAAATTGTTTATGCATATTTTAAAATCTTGAAGTACAATTAAACCAAAATTAATGTGCTGTAAATGGCCATTGATATTAATCGTTAGGGACAAAGATAACTGATTATCTTGATTTATTCTAAAATGTTAATCATTTGTAAAATATTCTGTTATAGAGTACAAAGCATTACTGTCATAATTTTCTTCATAATAAACTGTTTGTTTTGTGTGCTTAAGCTGCCTTAGGTCTGTACAACCCTTATCTCAAAAAATGGTAGTTTCACGGTATTTCTAAATCAAAATTTTTTGTAACTATTTCATATAATGTTTTTGTAAGTTGATTTTATACTGCGCGTTTTTTCCTTGTTTTTTCTTATTAAAAACTGATTTGAGAACTTAAAACATATTTAACAAATGTTTTTTGATATAATAAAAAGAATAAGAATAATGAAAATTAGCTGAATTGTAGATGATGATATAAAATTTCAAATTATCATCTTTGAATGCCTCTTTTGAGGCCTTTATCCCTCCTCCCAAAACTTGGAGACTTTTTTTTTTCATTTAAAATTATTCTTTTCATAATCATTATTAATCAAAAATTAAGTTTGTTTAGATATTTTTTATTGTATGTTATATCAGTTTAGAATCAATTTCATTTTAAAAAAAATACTTAAAAATATATCCAACTGATGATGGCCTATAGATACCTATAGATAGAATTGCAATATCCACTAATATATTTTGTAATTTTTTTTTAGTTTTCGATTGATAATATACTTTATTATTATCAAATATTTTAGTTGATATTTTTGTGTGTGGTAAATATATTGGTTAAGCCCTCTTAATGTTCTTTTATTTAATAAATCAATGTGTTTGTTTTGTAGACATTTATTTTTCATTTTAAGCGAAATGGTGCCTTTTATCCGCATTATTAGATTATTTAGTCTAAGTACTTGCAAAATTTTCACTGAAAACCATTATACACATGTACAAATATATAGGTATATATTTGTTAAACTTTGATTATATTCTTAGTATTTGTTGGTAAATTTACATAAAAGTCCCTTTCTGGAAATCTTTAAGTACATATGTTCCTCAACCATCAAACTTGTGCTGAAATACTTAATATTTGTGTGTGTGATTATATGTATTTTTTAAAATGTGCCAACTTAAAATCAAATATTTCATTTTTATTTATATAAAGGATTTCATTTGTGTTGTATCATTCCTAT
Organism: Troglohyphantes excavatus; assembly: GCA_963932185.1. NCBI lineage: Eukaryota > Metazoa > Arthropoda > Arachnida > Araneae > Linyphiidae > Troglohyphantes > Troglohyphantes excavatus. Next base: position 44,320,650 of record OZ010674.1, read on the forward strand.
AATTGTATTTTATTCAATTTTTAAATCCTGTGAAGACCCAAGGCAATCAGAATTGTTGTAAACAATTTTATTATCTTTCAAGAGTACACTTGTAATAAATTGAAAATTATTTTGCAAATGTTAAAAAAAAATTGTCTATTGAATTCATTATCCAGTAATTTATGTAGTTTAAATTCTTTCATATAAAAATGTTTGTACTTCAAACACAAAAACAAAAAATCGAAACACTTCCATGAATATCACTTTCACAACTGTTCAATTTATTGTTATAACTCAAATTACACTTGGTAAATAAATTTTTTAATTGTTCCGAACCAGTGTAAAGAGCAACAACGAGTATTATATGATTTAAAACTGCCTTCATACTATTTGAATAAAACTTTTTAAAAAATATTTGATTAACACACATAGTTTGTCCACATCCTGTTTAAATAAGTTTTAAAAAAAGTAAAGTTCATCTAATTGTGTAACGCAAACTATAAAAAAAATTTAACACATTTCATTGATAAAGACTAAATATTACTTAATTCTGAATATTTTTGGTTATAATTTTTAAATGTGCGAATTAATAGAAGAAAATTAATTATTTTGCGCTACTGTTTGTATTTACTATTTTATTTTGCATCTATGGTATCATTTCTTTTTTTTCTAAATAGATATTTAGTTTCAAGTGCTCCTGGTTTTTAAAAATGGAAAATCGTACCCAATTTAATAATTTGACTTTACATGGGCACTTGGGTATTTAGTAAAAAAAATTATTAGGTTTTTAAAATATAAAATTTCAGAAAAAACATCTTTGTTATTCTAAAAAATGTTTTTAGAATTATCGCGTTTTACATGAATTAAACATGGAAAAAAAAGAGTAAATGTTTTGAAAACTAATGAAAGATGTAGGCAAGTCTATTATTGAGACAAATAACGTAGAATAGTCATACATTATTTTGCGATGGTCATTGTTTATCAGTTTAACCGTTCTTAATATAAACCGTTAATAACTCGTTGTAATAAAACGTTCTTTTTACTATACTTTAACTACTTTGTTGCTACTAAAGCTAAGAAGCTTATTAAAAATATAAGCAAAGTAGTTGTGCAAAAATATTTTTTATTATCCTAATAATGCTAAATAATATACAGCCATACATTGACCATTGCCCAATAATTTATGACCACCTTGTATAGTGAGCCGACAATTCAAGCCATCTAACCAAACGTTTTATATTTAATAAATATTTATTATAGGAGTTCTTTTTACTCTTGAGTACCAAAAAGAATGATTGTAAATTTTAATGATATTTAAAAATGTCATTTAAATGAAAATAGCAGATAAATACTACCATTCAAGAGTTAGTTAACAATCGGATTGATTTTAATATTTTCCCTATATTTTCAGTTCAACAAAAAAAAAATTATGAGTGGACATTGTTTACATTAAAATTCAATCTAATCCTGAGTTCGAGTTCTTCCTTCTGCGAATAATGCAAATTCTTTTTTTTACAAACATTCTTGTTTTCATTTCTCCATTTTAATAAGATAACAAAAAGTCGATAGCGTATCTTTTCAGACGTTATCGTTTCCAGTTAAAAGATTATGAGATGAATATCATTCTAAGAAAATGACGTTTACCAAATTATACATTTTTCCTTATTTGAGAGACTATTAATTGGGAATCCATATACAGTAGTAAAATTACTTATAAAAGAAGCCACTTTAATTGCACAAATCTTAACATTATCCGCTGTTGAGATATTGTCGTTCTGAATTCTTTTCAGTGTTTAGGAAAAACGGATACACATAATTCTATTTCAAGTTACGGAACACTACATATGGATAAACTGGGAATGTAATATTACTTAAATATACCCAAATACTGGAATCGAACTTTGATGCTACGCATCAATAGCCATGCCCTCTCTAAACTTTTTCGAGTCCCCAATTTATACGTTTCATTTTACTAGAAAACTTTAATGTAATGTATAAATCCTTCAATAAATGCGGCAAACGGTTCTTACTTCCGGAATAGCACCATACCATTACACGCTTCCTTACGCAAATTACTTTTCAGTGAACTTTCCAGTGAATTCACCGGCATACTTTACAAAACACTACATTTTACAACCCGTGTAAAATAGCGCAATAAATAACTGAATAAAGTCCCTTTGCGTTTGGGAGTTGTAAGCATTCCACGTAGATTTTCGAGATGACCTCAACGTTATAGCAACCACGACCTCTGTCAAACCACTTGCGCAATTTGCCATTTTCTGATAAGCTTTTTCTGGGGAATCCCAAATATGATTGCCTACATCTAACTCTGTGGGCATACAGGAAATCAGATAGCAATACTATGTTTAGCAACAAGATAGTTTTGTAAAGAATTTATTTATTATGAGCTTTCAATCAGCAGAGGAGGGTTTATTTTTTTTACCCCTCAGTTTTTAATTTAAAATTTTATATATTTAACCCTCCAGTGCATGATTTTTTTTTCTTTTTTAATGAAATAATTTTTTTCTCGTTTTCTTTTGCCCCTGGACCGCTGAAAAAATATACAAAAAAAATCCTAAGTGCCTATTTAATTAAATAATTAATTACAACCATTGTGCAGCGTATATGCAACATATATGTAATTACTAATTTCAAAAAGTATGGGTTTGGTTTGGTTAAATAACGTCGCAATAGAGCTGCACAGTGGGCTATTGGCGACGGTTCGGGGTCTATCTCGAAGGAAAGACCCAGGAACACATTCACACGCACATTCATACATGCACCTCGTTATTTTAGAACCATGGTCAGATGACGAGGAAACACCTGAACTGGCACCCAACGCCTTCAATAGACGTCGGGACTTTGGACCCCGATCAGATTTATCGTGCACCAGCCCCGTATACACGTCGTTAATTTTTTCGGATTTTCTGGACGACTTTTCTAGTATTTTGCAGCGAAGCTGGCAACCCTCCGACCAGAAGATCACTACTTTTTTTTTGTCAAGTCCATCGCCTAGGATCGAACCAGGAATCTTAGTATTCCCAGCTGACGCCTTTAACCGCTCGGCCACTATGGCCTCTCAAAAAGTATGAAAATATAGTTAAATACAATCTACATACCTCTGGTATTAGCTATGATTATTTTGTAGAGCCAGATTATACTTATAAGTAATAAAACGATCTTCGAAAACTTACACCTTCACGAGCCAGTTTTACCACAACAGAACTCGAAGCAACTGATTATCTTTATCACAATCTTTTTTATAAAAATAAGAGACCTAGCGGCGGTTATACGAACTAGACACATTGTTCCCTAAGTGACAATATTATAATTAATTAACATAAAACTAAATATATGCAATAGTGATCATTTTAAAGTTGTGTGGCATATATGTTACACTCTTGCATCCGATGGTTAAAATTACCAAACAGCGAAGCATGTGACAACTTTGAATTTACCATTTCTTACAGTAGACAGCTTAGAACCATTTGATTATATGACATCTTAAAATTGACAATTATTCAACTATTTTGTTCATCACCTAGTCGAAGCCCCTGCATGCCTAGGCTGCCTGCATGACACTATAAAAAAAAGGTACTTAAAAATGAGTACCTGAACCTACTCGTTTTTCTTTGAGTACAATTGCATCGTAAATGAGCGATGACATATTTAAATTTAAGTAACCGTACTTTCTCATTAATGAGCAGTGTGATTTAATATTGCTAATCTCAGTTTCTGTTCAAGCCACCTGAACAAAGCGACCTGACACACTTAAAATAGTTGTCAGAAGATGGTTTTCCACCTTATTTAATGTCGATTGCTTAAATGGAAACTGCGAATTATTACAACTCAATTATTTTACTTACCATTCTTTTGGCACACCTTTTTAACATTTCTTCTGTTTATAACTTCTTCAAGGACTTTGGTGCCTGAGGATCTGGGTTCGATTCCCAGTAAGTCTTGGTTGTAATCGTTGATATTTATTGAAAATGATTTATGAAGGCAGCCTATTTAGGCAAGCAACTACTCTTTTTACTCGTTGTACTCATTTTTGAGTACATGTTTTTTTCAAAAATGAAACTGAGCTATGATAAGTATCGAATGTACTCAAAAATGAGTACATTTTACTTATGTTTGAGTACCTATTTTTAACAGTGGCACTGAGTTACGTCTGTCTCAGAGCAGTTTTTTTCCCCAAGACTCTTGCGCAGTGGCGTATGCAATGTGTGTGTGTGGGGGGGGGGAGGGGGTCAAAACCCCTCCCATTGGTCTGTAAAGAAAATTTATTTCCATATATACATAATATTTTTTATAAGAAAGTTATGCTAAAGACTTCTGTGATAAATTTATTTCCGTATTATTAGTTTTTAATTTAATTTATTCTAGTTCTGTTAGGGATACCAGCTGAAAAGTCGAGGACGCAGAAACACGTCCTACATGATTGCTCGTTAGATTAAGAATGCTGCTAAGTCGCAGAACTGCCAAAGAGAGGTTACCATCGTAAAAGACCGGGGTTTCTATTCTCACAGATTCTAGTGACCATATATGGACATGAAAAAGGGGTTTTGAAGACATAACTTAGAAGAATGAATTGTGCAAATGCGTGAGGTTGCTGCGATGTTAAAAACTATATAGTAAAGTATAAGATCATCATTGAAAAATTAAAGAGATTTAAGAAAGGACCGCGTAATAAGATTAGAAAGAAATGTGGGTACATAATATATATTTAATTTTTTTCTTCAATATATACTAACAAAGCTTAGTGAGGGTGTAATTACCCTCTAAAAACCTATTTTTTACGTTTTAGTGCTTCTTTTTCTTAAAACTGGTTTTATTTTTATTATAAAAAAATTATTATTTTATTACTTGGTTTTATATAACGTAATAAAATAGTTTAAATATTTGAATATCTTTAATAGTTAAAGGTAAATTTTTACAAAAATTATTTTAAAAATTACTCAGTTCAACTAAACATATTTTCATGCGTAATAGAAAAGTTTGTTTTTGTAATAAATAAAACTTCTATGAAATCAATTACTAGAACAAAAGCTTATAGAAATGTTTGAATTGAACAATCGCCTTGCAAAACTCTAACGTTTCATTCGAAACATGATTTATAATCGTCATAAAAAAAATATATATATATTGTTTTTGAAGCGGCATCTTTGACATTGTTCGAATTTTTCTGCTACTACGTATTTTGTAATATTTCAATGTGACTTTCTACGCGGGCCGCCCTTAGGGGTGTGCGACGTGTTCCATTGCGCATGGCTCCGCGTTCACCAGAGAAAAACGCGTAAATTGATAATGTAATATATATAGAATTTTGCATGCGTTTTCTTTTTTAACTTCAGGATTTTTATTAAAAAGCATACATTAATTTTTTTAAATTTTTTCACAAAATTATCTCATTTATTTTATATTTTGAATGTGTATTTCCATTTCACAAATTCTAAGTATATAAGCCTCAGAATGACTCATGGACGTCGAATTATATTTCGGCTCCGATTAAATGGCATTTATGACGTCACATTGTTTACAATGTTTAGATAAGTTAATTGGTCAACTGAACAAATCCCGTTTGTGGATCCGTTGGAAACATATTAAAGGGGCGTTACCCATCCGCCAATTAATTGGAGCCATACTATAGTCCAGAAGGAATATTTATAATTTTCAATAAAAGGACCAAAATATTGCAGATTTTTAGAGTAACAGAAATTATAAATATTCTATTCAAATGAAATGTAGCCGCATCAAGTTTTGTAGTTGATTGTTCACACAGAACCACTCGGCTGCTGTGGACGACAGTTTTCTATATTAAACGCCAATTACTATGAAGCCGAAAATTTCTTAAAAGGAAATTCAAAATGTAACCCTTTATGCAACTTGTTTAATTAATTAATGAACTAAACAGTAGGGTGGAGCGAAAAAAATCAAAATTTTAATAATGTAAAGTAATAGTGCGGAAAAGTTGCCTTTCGTATATGTTATTCACCATGTAAAAGGATTTCGATAGCAAATAATATCTAGAGGTTCCCCTCAGGCCTTGAAATTTACCAATAATAGGTAAAAATTGAATATGTTGTAACGCACTATTAGTCCAGTCAGCAAAGGGTTCAATTCGGAAAAAAAATAGGGGAAATCTGTAAACAATTTTAATCGCTTCCAAAAAGTGTTCTATATGATATATTAATTTTGCACTCCTGCACCACGCCAGCGTTGGCCACCATCTTGGAAAAATGGCGGCCAAAATCAGTTTTTTGTAATTATCTCCTTATTTTGTAAATTTAGAGAAAATATTTCAATTACAAAATTATTCCCGAAGTAATTTTACACAAAAATGCAATTTACATTATGTTTCTGCGACTCACCATTTAGACGCTAGAGGCGAATAAAGTGGATACTAAATCACCAAGTGCCATGAAAACTCAAGAAACCGCTTTGACAGGACGTCTTTTGTTTCTTACTTTGATTAAAAACATCTCTATACCTTATGAACGTATAATTTAGCAAAAATGGTTGTTTGACGTTAAGATAAAGTTAATTTTACTGAGGGGATTTTGCAAATAAGTGTTATATTTCCATTTCTGAAAGAGATTTCATAATGGGCTCCCATAGAGTTGAAGAATAAGTCTTCCCTATTTATTTCCAAGTAACTATTCCGACTTGAAACACCTTTCTACAATCCAAATAACATTTTAAATTCCAATATTGATATTGAATTATTATTCGAAACTTAATATATTGCCATAGAGCTAAATTTTGAATATAAGTACTATGTTACTTTTAGTTGTCTGATTGCTTGAAAAGGATATTACTTTGTTCAAAAAGAGGAAGAGCGCCAAAATGGCTTGCTTCTGTTAAAAGAATTTCTGATAGTGTCTTTGATGAAATCCTACTTAAACAATGGATATGAATCACACATTAAAAAAACCTATTATAAACTCAGGAAACATTTAAATTTAGCATCATGTCTTCGAATTTTACAGAAATACTAGAGTATTTTCTTTCAAATCGCTTTTAAATGATGACATAATTTTTAAAAATAACGTTTGCTTACACTCAGTGTTTACTCTCATAGTGTGGAACTAGTGCCACGTTAATTAATAAAACCAAACCCACAGTGGGGAAGGACAATAAATAATCTTTGCCCAATAAAAATAAATTATTAAAAGGCTTTCTAATGTTGTATGATGCCATTGGAAAAATATAGTGCAAATACTCAGTCACGGAATAGTTTGCAAGGCTTGTTTCCCTAATAGACCTCAATTGTTACATTTAAGTCGATAATGATAGTTTAGTGCTACACACATTGTATTCATGCCTTTTATTATTATTGTACCCTGTTAATGATCTTAGACTAACGCATGGCTTTTGAAAGCTGGTGAGATCGCAAGATAACCATACAACACATACTTACTTACCATGTAGAAAAAGCACTCCAGCTGTGCTGGAGTCAAATACATGAGGCGTACTTTGTTGTACCGAACTATAATACGAAGGTAAAGAAATATCAGAAAAAATCGTAGTTAAATTTTTTATATGTACGGGAACTGACTTGAAGTAAATAATTTTGGGAGTGTACATAAACAAATTTAGAACTATCTGCATACAATGATAATATAGAAAATATGACTTGTGTTGAAGCTGAATTTTTTTTTTTAGTTTTAGGAATACGAATACATTACTAAAAAGTTAACTAAAAAATATTATGCGTGAATGAGGTATTGAGAGGTTTTTAAATTAAGTAAGAAGCAAAAGACGTCCCGTCAAAGCGGTTTCTTGAGTTTTCATGGCACTTGGTGATTTAGTATCCACTTTATTCGCCTCTAGCGTCTAAATGGTGAGTCGCAGAAACATAATGTAAATTGCATTTTTATGTAAAATTACTTCGGAAATAATTTTGTAATTGAAATATTTTCTCTAAATTTACAAAATAAGGAGATAATCACAAAAAAACTGATTTTGGCCGCCATTTTTCCAAGATGGCGGCCAACGCCGGCTTGGTGCAGGAGTGCAAAGTTAATATATCATACAGAACACTTTTTGGAAGCAATTAAAATTGTTTACAGCTTTCCCCTATTTTTTTTCCGAATTGAACCCTTTGCTGACTGGACTAATATAGTGCGTTACAACATATTCAATTTTTACCTATTATTGGTAAATTTCAAGGCCTGAGGGGAACCTCTAGATATTATTTGCTATCAAAATCCTTTTACATGGTGAATAATGTATACGAAAGGCAACTTTTCCGCACTATTACTTTACATTAATCAAATTTTGATTTTTTTCGCTCCACCCTACTAAACAGCCCATTTTATTTTCACAAGAATAGAAGTTTATTGTTAATGATTATAAAGCATGTAAAGTAGGTCGGATGAAATCAAACTTTGCGGTAAGAAGAAACGCAAACTGGTTTATATAACACAAAATTAACACAAATTAAAAAAGATCTGGCGATGATTTTATTCGAATTGTTTTATAATTTCGGGCAAAATTAAATTCGACAACCTGAAAAAACATTTCGGAATATAGTGCTTATTAACAATGTTATTAACAATTATATATGCGTGTGCGTGCGTGCAAATCTGTCCCGATGTGTGTTTATCAGTGCAAAATAGGGCTTCGGAACTACAAAACGTAGAGCTTTTAAGTTCACAGAATTGTTAGTTAAAAAAATAAAAAATTTAACGGGACTATTTCAAGTATCTACGATGTTCCATTCGAATGTTATGAAATTTACGTCAGTAAAGTTTCACGAAGTGGCAACAGTAAAATCAAAGGAGAAGAAAAGCGAAAATCTATATATATAAATGCGAAATCCCCACTCATTCACTCATCACTAATTCTCCAATTTACCGTATACCTATGAAGATGAAATTTGGCAAATTTGTTACTTATACCTTAAATAGGAAAAGTAAGCTATTTTTGTTCAAATCGAACGTATTTAAGGGGTTGTAAAACCCCTTTTTCGATGTTTGTAGCGACGTTATTTTGGGTATCTACAGATCTAAAAGACCTAGAGTGCTGAAATTTGGAGCACAGATTCATCTTGGGCAGTAGTAAGGGTGGGTACTGACCGAATACAATAGAAGGGGGCGTGGCCACCTGTCAATCAAACTCGGCCTCGTAGACGAGGGTCTGGATGACGTCATCGGACAAGATTGGCTTGGAAGAGAGGGTTTCTGGATGACGTCATACTTTCTGGAATATTCTGGGGAATGTGTGACGTCATCTTTAATTTATTTTTTATTTAGTTGAATTTTTGGGGAAGGTGTGACGTCATCCTTGTGACGTCAAGGCTTGGAAGAGAGGGTTTCTGAATGACGTCATACTTTCTGAGGACGCCATTTTTATTTAATTAATTTTAGTTAATTATTTTGGATTTATTAATTGGAGAATTTTAATGGGGAATTTTAGTTAATTATTTTGGTGGGTTAATTTGACTTGAATATTTTCTGGAATTTTTTTTTTTTTGGTTAAAATGGATATTTGGCCGAGGCCGGGAATCGAACCGGGGACCTTTTGCGTGATCGACGAGCATGCAACTGACTATGCCACGAAGACTGTTGGTGATATCTGTTCTTAATGGTATAAGTGTAAAGCTATGTATTAAAGATAGTTTTATATTTTGAAAGATGTTGCTATGTTAGAAAATAGTGGCGCCATCTATAAATGGAAATGATTTATTAGCTTTAATATTTTATTTTGAAGACGGGTACTTGTATCGCAATGTGTTTTATTTAAATGGAAATAATTATTTAATATTTTTGAAGATCTTATTTACTTGTGACGCTGTTTAGTTAAATGGATATAATTTATTATAAATATTTTATTTTGAAGACGGGTACTTGTATCGCAATGTGTTTTATTTAAATGGAAATAATTATTTAATATTTTATTTTGAAGACGGGTACTTGTATCGCAATGTGTTTTATTTAAATGGAAATAATTATTTAATATTTTTGAAGATCTTATTTACTTGTGACGCTGTTTAGTTAAATGGATATAATTTATTATAAATATTTTATTTTGAAGACGGGTACTTGTATCGCAATGTGTTTTATTTAAATGGAAATAATTATTTAATATTTTACTTTGAAGACGGATACTCGTGGCGCCATCTGTTATTAGTTAAATCGAAATAATTTATTATTAATTTTTTATTTTGAAGACGGATACTCGTGGTGCCATCTGTTTTTAGTTAAATCGAAATAATTTATATCTGTGTTGTTTGCTATGCAATGACCTATCAAGATGTGTTTATATAACATGGTAAAAAAAGGTAATTTTTAGTTTACACAACATGTCAAAAAAAGGTAATTTTTAAAATCGTCATTATTCAAAAAAGGTAATTTTTTAACTTAACCAACCTGTGAAAAACGTCATTTTTACATAGGATTACATGTTACGAAAAGGTAATTTTTATTTTATGCAACATGTAAAAAAAGGTATTTTTTTTAAACGTCCTTATTCGAAAAAGGTAATTTTTTAAAAGCGTCATGATTAAAAAACGTAAATATTAAAAAGGGTAATTTTAATAAACGACATTACTTAAAAAATGGTAATTTTTATTTTTAACAAACTAATGAAAAAGGTCATTTTTTCATAGGATTACATGTAACGAAAACGTAATTTTTATTTTATTCAACATACTAAAAAAGGTAAATTTTTAAAACGTCATTATTCAAAAAAGGTCATTTTTAATTTACACAACATGTAAAAAAAAAAAAAAAAAAAAAAGGTAATTATGTGTTATACATTTTATAATATGTAAAGTTGTAATACAAAAAGTTGACGATATTTGGTAAATTCAATTTCTTTATTCACAGAGTTTCCCATTTGAAAGGAGAAGTTTTTACAATATTCGTTCGTTGTTGAATTTTTCTACGTTTCCTTGGGGGAGGTGGTGATTGCAATAAGTATTTGTTGCCTATAAAGTCACTTGGTACATTTAATTCTTTCAACACTTTGTCGTAGTCATGCTTACGTGACACGTATTTTCGAGAATTATACATGTACGTAAATAAATCAATAATATTGGAGTTGGGTATTTTTTGTCCATGTACAATCAGCCGTCCATTTGCGTCCCATGACAAAACGTCGGGATGAGACTTGAACAAAGCAAGGGCATTTTCTGCTTTTCGTCGCATCGTCTTATATACAGAGTTCATTATATGTTGTTGATAAATATCTGGAATATTTTTCTTTTCATCTATATTACTACCGACTTCTATTTTCTTATCCTCTTGTGGTTCAACATGCTTCTTTTCCTCTTCTGCCATTTTCTTGTCATTGTCTTCTGGTCGTAGTTTCTTTATGAGAAAAGGTTGATTGAATTCTTGGAGATTAAGACTTGTATGAAGGGTTTCGTGATAGCGTGCCAATTTTTCATGATCTGGTAGGTCACTATTTAGTATTTGCATCATAGCTTTATCCAATTCACTCAATCTCTTCTTGGACACAGTATGCTTTACCACTAATTCTTCAGGTACTAGAGCAAACTTCTTAACTTGAGCCATGGATTAAACTTGTTAATACACTAAGTACACTGGGGATAAGGATATTGAGGAATCCGCCTTTCTGTGTGATAATTTCACGCTTTTTATCCAATGACACTTTACGTTTACTTAATTTGCGTAAAATTCCTTTATGTTTGGAGAGACGTTTCTTCTGGTCTGCAGTCAACGGTATATTACCCTTTAATGTATTGAGACAACACTCGCATATCGCTTTTATACACTTCTTGTCGATTTTCTCCAATAAAGGCTTGCGTAAGTTGGATGGACATATTTGTATGAGCTGTAATTGATTCACCTGTTCCTCGGTGAGCGTCATATTGACAACTGATACATAATTTACATGTATCTTGCTTTTTATACCACTTGGGAGAGTTATTTAAACTGATATACGCATTGGGTTTGATGAGGTAATATGTTAGTACGTAACCGTAAACCTTCAGGTGTTTCAGCACGTAAATCAATAAACAAATAGGTATATGGATTTTTTGTGGCATCTTCAAACACTTCCTGAAATAGTCTGACGTGTCTAGGAAACAGTTGTCTTCCCAGATGGCTTACTTGACTCAAGTCCCTTCGATTTTTACTGAGTACCAAATAATGAGCGTTCAATGTAATATCCCGCATTTCTTTGCCTTTATGAAAAAAGTTCTGCGTTATGAATATCACACTGAGGTTCAGATGATGACTACCACGCGTAAATAAATCACTAAGACGCTTATCATTCGAGGATTGCATGAGATCATCGATCACAAAAAGGGTATTGTCTCCCAAATATTCTTGAAAGGTAGTGGGTAATCCTTCCACAAATATCACATGATCTATGTCATCGTAGAGAGGTTGATAAATACCATAAAACCATACTATTTTATCGGGTACTATGGAAATCATTTTCTCTTTAGCCTCTATCATATCCCTCACAAAATAACTTTTACCGCATCCCGTAGGACCAGCAATGACCATCGTAAAAGGGTGTTGCAACTTTGGAAGTTCCATTGCGAATGAGACGTAATACACCATACAACTGTTTAAATAAGGGTCAAGACAAAACATTTGACAAAAAAAAAAGTTTATTTTATTGAAAGAAAGGCAAAAGTGTTCTAAAATGCTTGGTTACAAAGTAATGCACTTTTACATCATTACATAGTTGATGAGGTACAAAAGGCAGTAGGATTTCGTTCAGAGTACGTCCTACACATTTCGAATACAGATAATAGATACAATATTGTCCACACACAGAGCTGACATTAGACTGTAACTGCATAGGATTAAATTCCACATGTTGAAAATTCTCGACATAATTTTCTATATCTCCTCCAAAATAGGCAGGTGGGTTTCCATACGAGTCAAAGAAACATAGTTCCATTGGTGAATGGATGTAGAAAGCTAACCAATGACTCCCTTCTTCTGTCGACTTGTCTGTATTGGCCACGAAACAAGCAGGAAAGTCTGTGATACGGGCTGGTAATTCATCACTTGCAAACACACCTAAAAAAATGTGTTTGGTCTTCTCGTTTCCGGAAAGAATTCTTCTTATTTGTTCGGTTTCCATTAATTCGGAAAGTCACACACCACGTGACGGGATTTGGATATTTCAATCACGTTTTGAAACTCTGCGTAAATGAGTACAGATAAGGTTTCTGCAATAGCTTCAGAAAACTTCACTTCCACTCGTAAGTTTCCTTGATGTTGTAGATTAAAGTGTTCACCGTCACACAAATCAGGAGTCAGATCGAATGCATACAACACATGACCTTTCGCATAGTCTTCATGGGATAAATAAATACCTTTATCAGCGTTGAATCCAGAGAATAAACTGTGGTAGGCCCTAGTATAACTTTTTGAAGAAAAATCTAATTCCAAAGGCTTGGTAGGAACGGGTTGACCGTCCACATAGATGGCGACAGAACTTGCGTTATGATGTGCAAACAGGAAAGGGTTCTTAATATATGCTCCATTCATGGCAGCATTTTCCACGCAGGTGAGAATCACACGCTTTGGCATGGATCCAAGAAACACATTGTCTTGCAAAAATGAATAGCTTCCCTTTGCAATACTGTAAGTTTTACAAATGACTCGATCGATCGGGTATTTACAAGATGTCTTCTCCAAAGCCTTGGCATGGGCTATAGACACAGCAGGGGCCACCTTTACTTTTCTGATAAACATAGACGCATGTTCCAAGATAACCTTAAAGTCATCCGTTGCCGTGGGGGATGTCAGACAAAAGGAAGTTTTACTACGTATCATCTTAATCTTTATACTCACCATGTTGATCATGAGTCGATTTTGATGAAAGATGTCGCAATGGAGTTGTCCAATCATATCCAGGACTTGTCCGCCTTTGATAAGATTATGGCGTGTCTTTAACCCATCACTCGCTCCATCTGCTGTTGGATCTATCACAGAGGGATCCGTATCTTTGTAGAATCCTTCACAGGTGAGTAAGCTTTTCTTGGCATCTTCTCCATAATTGAGTAGGGTTTCTATGTAGGCTCTGTAAGGATAGGTATTGCTGGCCGAAGAGATATTTCTTTCATTCAAACTCACATCCACTTGACTGAAGAGCGAATGTAGAAAGAGATTGCTAGGAGTCACTTTAGAGTCCGCAGGCAGTGGAGTTCCATCCGCTTTCGTTACTTTAACTTTGATATGAATATAGGAAGAGGCGAGATCCATATATTCTTCTCCATTTCCGGAAATGGTGAATTCAATGGGACCGCCATCTCGAACACTGGCAAGGGGGTGAAATTCGACAAACTGTCCTTTTTCAATCACTGTCTGTGTAGGGGGTACTGTAAACAAATCCAACTCTGATTTGACGCAGGGAGGGGAGTCTTTGTAGATAAACGAAGCCATTAGGAGAAAATATCGCGTGCTGCACTCTGCTTGTCTAAACGTGGAATGACGGTATTTGTCATTCGCTTGCGCTTTTTATTTCTTTTCCCACTCCCAATCATGGTCTTGACTTTGACCGCGGCTTTATTCGTTAAATCTTTTCCAGCTTCCTTGAGTCGTCGCTTGGCAGCTGATTTGAAATCTTGACCTTGAGAAATATCGTTCACTAAATTCACACCACTGTGGAATAGTTGTTTACCAATTGCTTTCACACCCGATGTAAGTAAAGGTGCCGCCGCCCTGAAGAAGGATCGAAAGAGACCCCCTAATCCATATCCTCTCTGATAGGGACTTCCTTGATAATAATTCAATCCGCCTCCCGTTTGTTGATCATAGTAATCTTCAAAAGATTTTTGGCAGCATTTGTAGGGTACATACATTATGATAGAGATCTTTGACGAAAGTGTAACTTCACGTACGAGCGTCCACGTTCAAATGGCGTTAAGTAGCCTGTGTGCGTCCTTATAACGATTTCCATCGTCTCGATCATTTTCCGATTTACAGGTAAATAGTGCGGTCTGTCGTATTGTTCACTCACCATCTCGCCATCTTGACCTTTCACTCTCACTACTCGAAGAAGGGGTGCTAACACATCACCGACTATCTGGGGTTCTACGATATCGGTATAGATCATCAATACATGATAGTGTGCGGATGGGTCTGCCACGAAGGGGCTCACAGCTGCACTTTCTATGTTGGTGTCCAATGAAGTAATCTCAGTCGGTGCAAATCCCAACATTTGAGCAAGTCCATCTTCTAATATAACTTTAGCATATTTGACCTTAATTTCTACGCGTTTCGTTACTGCATTATAACTGGTCATAATTTTTCCGTCATGTTCTTTCACATACATAGCTTTTAAAATATCCGGAACGGTTTCGTAACATCCGGGAGGTATACGTCTTCCCACTTTTAATTGTCCATCCACTTCAAATCCGAATAAATTATTGTGCTCGTTCACATTATACCACGTGTGCGGATAGACCAATTCTACCATGCCGACCTCCCATTCTCCCTTCAGTTCAATCGGTATGGATAATCGTGTAATAAAATGTGAAATTTTATTCTCGGGGAAATAGGACATGGAACTGTCCGAGATCAACGTAATGTAGAAACTCATCCTTTCATAGAGATGTCCAGAATGACATCTTTATTCTATGATATCCCTATTTATAGGGGTAACAAGTTAGAAGCGGGGATCCACTGATTAAATTTGGCGGGATATCCTCGATATTTCACATAATATTCAGTTTTCTTTTTTTTTATGCGCTTTTTTAATACTTTTTCAATGACAAAGTCCTCTTTCATGGTGACCTTTTGCAACTCTTGTTTATAAAACGTGCCTTCTATGGGCTCACCTAATAAATCTTTGATTCTGTACACAGTAGGCTGCCTCTTGATGCAATCTGTGACGACGAATAATTCTTCTGTCCAATTGGCTTCATACCCCTTTTCAAAGGTAAGTTTCTTGCGTGACACTCGTACTGTATCTCCGACCTTGAACTCACACTTGGGTGGAGGATCCTTATTCTTATCTGCATACAGGGTATTCCACACCTCTTGTTGATTATCCACATTCACTTCCACAGGTGAACGCTTGATACTTCTATGATACGTATGGTTATAACTGCTGACTAAATCTGGCAACACGTCGATATATCGATGCGTATTCTTGGTCGTGAAATATTTCCACATCTTGGTCTTGAGCGTGCGATTAAACCGTTCCACCACAGACGCTTTCGTAGCATTAAAGGTGGTAAAAAATCGAATGCTTTGGGTTTTCAGAAATTTTTGAAACGTGCTATTTTTGAACTCGGTCCCGGCATCGGTCTGCAGTACTTCGGGGGCCCTCTCACTAAATATGGTTTGAAAAGCTTGCATAATATCCACACCCCTCTTTTGCTTGAGTGGAACAACCCATGCATATTTTGATAATATATCAATACAGGTGAGCACATAACGGTAACCGTCATTATACTTTTTCAAAGCGGGCATATCCACTAAATCGGCTTGCCATTGTTCATCCATACCGTAGACATACACACGATTCGTAGGAAACGTATGACGCATAGGCTTATGTAACGTGTAGGCGTCAACACCTTCCAGCCACGTCTTGATGGTTTTCTTTGGAATTTTGCGATCGGCAGCACGGTATAAGGCATCTACACCACCAAAACTTGCTACGTGATCGGGATTTTGATACATCGGATCCATGGTATATTACTCACAGTCTTAGATGAAATAGGGTAAATCATAAAGAAAGAGTCAAATTCGCAGTGTCGTTGACACGTAATGTAAAGTCCACCGCTATTCGTGCGGTATCGGTGATCAGGTAAATAATAGCTATGACTACGCACAAGCAAATGTATAAGCACCCTGCGCTCGTTACCTCACTCGACAATGCCATAACCGCAACTAATACTTTCTTTGAGATACACTATTATATAAACATTAATTATATCCCACAATACACTTGGCATTTGTTATGAGATTTCATTTGAATTATAGTGTCTAAACGTATCTAACCCATCATAGAAGCGTACCCATCCTCCATCATGGTAACGTCCTACTTATAGTTACAAAAAAAAAAAAAAAAATTGGCTGCAATACCATAATTCTCTCCACCTTATTTTGATCAAATTCATCTATATGCTATGGGGTATACATTCAGGGAACCAGTGGCATCTCTTTTGTTAAACTGTTGCCATAAAAAATATCCAATCAGAAATCAAGTATTGGCGTAAAAGTACGTTTTTGAATCAACCAATCAGAGAACAGTAGTGACGTCATCAGAACATTCCCTCTTTAAGAACACATTGCCACCGAGAAGAAACCGGTCCCCCAAACCCAGCCATGAACGTAATCAGGTATACTTTAAAATCGTCTTCAGATACCAGACAGTTCTAGTATAGTGGTTAGGATAAGCGCTAATACTATATCAGAATTGTCTTTTGGTTCACGAGGTCAGAGGTTCGAATCCGCGCTTTTGCTTAAAAATAAAATAAAAACTACTAAATGGATTTAATTTATTTCTACTTAGGTCATTGCATAGCAGACAACACAGATATAAATTATTTCGATTTAACTAAAAACAGATGGCACCACGAGTATCCGTCTTCAAAATAAAAAATTAATAATAAATTATTTCGATTTAACTAATAACAGATGGCGCCACGAGTATCCGTCTTCAAAGTAAAAATAAAAATAATTATTTCCATTTAAATAAAACACATTGCGATACAAGTACCCGTCTTCAAAATAAAATATTTATAATAAATTATATCCATTTAACTAAAACACATTGCGATACAAGTACCCGTCTTCAAAATAAAATATTTATAATAAATTATATCCATTTAAATAAAACACATTGCGATACAAGTAAATAAGATCTTCAAAAATATTAAATAATTATTTCCATTTAAATAAAACACATTGCGATACAAGTACCCGTCTTCAAAATAAAATATTAAAGCTAATAAATCATTTCCATTTATAGATGGCGCCACTATTTTCTAACATAGCAACATCTTTCAAAATATAAAACTATCTTTAATACATAGCTTTACACTTATACCATTAAGAACAGATATCACCAACAGTCTTCGTGGCATAGTCAGTTGCATGCTCGTCGATCACGCAAAAGGTCCCCGGTTCGATTCCCGGCCTCGGCCAAATATCCATTTTAACCAAAAAAAATTCCAGAAAATATTCAAGTCAAATTAACCCACCAAAATAATTAACTAAAATTCCCCATTAAAATTCTCCAATTAATAAATCCAAAATAATTAACTAAAATTAATTAAATAAAAATGGCGTCCTCAGAAAGTATGACGTCATTCAGAAACCCTGTCTTCCAAGCCTTGACGTCACAAGGATGACGTCACACCTTCCCCAAAAATTCAACTAAATAAAAAATAAATTAAAGATGACGTCACACATTCCCCGGAATATTCCAGAAAGTATGACGTCATCCAGAAACCCTCTCTTCCAAGCCAATCTTGTCCGATGACGTCATCCAGACCCTCGTCTACGAGGCCGAGTTTGATTGACAGGTGGCCACGCCCCCTTCTATTGTATTCGGTCAGTACCCACCCTTACTACTTTGGGCCGTAGAGATGCAATACGAAAGGATTTTTAAAAATTCGAATTCGAAATGCCAAAATAACGATTTTTTAGAAACCTTCCCATAGGATTACCATGGAGAACATGTAACAATTTAAAATATAAAATTGAAACAATGGAAATTTTTAATATTATGTAATCAGGAGCATTCTGATTGGCTGATGACTAAATACCACCAAAATATCGCCAAATAAATAAAACCTACGCCAAATTAATAAAAACATCGCCAAATAAATTAAAATTTCACCGAATGAATAAAAAATTTCGCGAAATGAATCAAATATTGCCAAATGAATTAAAATATGATCCTATTTGTAAAAATAACATAAAAATGGCAAAATTAGTGTAAAAAAATTATAAAATATATGTCAAAATGGTGAAATTATGATTGGATAACGGGATATTCCGTACTACAACAACTATGAAAATTAAATTTGGAATGGAGTATGGCATTTTAAGCCAAAATTGCTTACTAAGAAAGGATGTTCATTTTCAAAAATTCAAACTCTAACTGCCAAAAGTAAAAATCCTTGCCACTTATCCACTGACTCATCACTAATTTTCTAACTTTCTGTATACCCAGGAAGATGGATTTTGACAGAGTTGTTACTTATATCTTACATAGAAAAATAATCTATCTGGTAGGTAGAAGCCACTCTGTACCGTAATAATTGGTTCATGAATACTTTGGACCCCACGTGGTAGGAAGGTCAGAGGGAGAGTGTATAAATGGTCAATCTGATTGACGCGGCCTACCTTCCTCTACTCCATGTTATATCATTTATCCACGAAGGCTGATTTTCCATAGAATTATGGGAGTGGAAGTGTATACTGCCTGTCACCAAGCGTGACATTTTCCTTCATGCGGTATAAAGATCAGAGGGTAAAATGGGTTAACAAACGACATGATCAACGCGACTCACTTTCCCATACCATGGTAGGTCATTTATAGTCCATAACACGATTCCCCTGGGAGTAATGTGAACGAAATAGCCTGCAGTTAAGGGCGACATTCCCTTCACGGTCAGCGGCGGAATGGGTTAATAATCGGCTTGATCGATGCGGCCTACCTTTCTTTATATAAAGGTATGCCTATACGAGTAGCTATGTGGCGGAATCGAAAACTGTTGTTATAGACTCTGCCCCCACGTGGTACAAGTGTCAGAGGGGGATTGGGTTTGCGTAAATCTTCTGTAGTAGTGAGTAGGGGATTAATACGATTTTTTTTTAGAAATTGATTTGAAGTTCAATGAAGTAAAAAATATGATTTATTTTTTATTTAAAAAAGTTAAATATTTAAAAAGTGCGGGGGCAAAATCTAAAAAAAGTGCTGGGGAACCATCCCTCCTCGCATATTGATAAGGTTTGCCGTACAAAAGAAAAAATATGAAAATCTTGAATTTGGCAAATGAACCTTTTAAAATTCTTTTTCGTTTTTTTTCTTCTTATATTTTCACCAATTTGTGAAACTTAACGACAAATGTTGACATAGGTGTCTAATAAAACTTTTCAGGTAATTTTTATTAACATTTATAAAAGTTCTTCTCGTTTAAATCTTTGGGATGTTACTGAAGGTTAAAATATGGATGGTGATCAATGGGAGTAATGCATATATATCCACGTTATTGTGTAGACAACTTCATATTAGCAATCTTTCCAGTTCTTGCAGGACCTTGCCAATAAAATTTCGTTTCAAATTAGTACTTTTAATACTGTGGTTTCCCCTCATGGGTGACAAATTAAGAATATTGTTTATTTCGCTATAAATATTGTATTTGTATCAATTTTGTAATTTATTTCCTTCCCGTGCATAGAACGGGTATTTCAGCTAGTATGATATAAAAAAATTATAAATCAATTAGAATGCCGGTCTTTACACGAAATACTCCATAAGTACAGACGAAGCTTTATGAAATTTACAGTGTACTTTACTTGAAACATTATACATTTTTTGTGATAATTTTTAAGTTTCAACAATGTTCCATTCGTGTATTATAACTTGTTTAATGTATTCTATTGACTCAACATGGATGAAAATATCGTTTGCAATTTAAAATAAAAAATTTCGTTATTGACGCTATAAAAATGACGTCATAGGTTTTGTTTGATTTAATAATTATTGAAAAACGTCTGCACATTGGGCTTTTTGCTACAATACGGATCCTTTCAAAAATTAAAACAACCAGAATTTTATCTTAGGAAAATGGTTTAGAATAGTTTTAAAATGTTATAATTGTTTTGTTTGTATGCAGGTTAATTGTAACTATATTAGGCTTATAACTTGTTGTTTTAAGTTTTAAGCACGACTCTAGCTTTTTATTTTTTAGTTGACTTCTAACACTTTTATTATATTCATGCAAGAGAACGCTTTCTCGCACGAATAGGATGCCGACCCCTGGTATAGGGCATGCAGTACCGCAAGGGTTTGTTCGTGAATATTTTTGGACCCCCTCGGTATAAAGTTCAGACGGGAGAAAGGATAAATGGTTAATCTGGTTAACGCGGTCTACACAATGGTATGCTATTTATCCTTTCATCTCATAAATATCAACGTGTTTTTTTTTTTAAATGATTTTAAAATAATTCATTTGAATGAGTTTTTTCTTTTGGATCTATCTGGTTTTGCAACAAAATTATACGAGCTATCTGGTTTCGCAACAAGGCTGAGAGATGTAGCTCGACTACTGCTCTGCGATCGGTGCGCAGTAGCCTACGCGCATCTTGATATATCTTTTGAAACTGATTCCTTTACTTATCTGGTTTCATAACCAACCGCTACTTTCACACCTTCAAAATGAATAGCATCTAACTACTGCGGAATGTTATGATTTCGTCTATTGATAGATCTGTAGAAAATGACCTAATCTCAAAATTTATCTATCTGGCTTTGAAACTACACGGCTAATATTAAAAAAGAAAGAAAAAACTGTATGAAAAAAATAAGATTACGAAATATTTTATGTTTATATCTAGATTGCTTTTCGATGTATTGTTATGTCGAAAATCTATTTTAAAGAAATAAAACAATTTTAGTTGAGAAATGGATGTTCCATTGATATGCTTGCTTAACAATAGATATAATAACATTCTCCACTTCAAATAAAAACTATTCTGTAATGTTATTTACTTTGTTTTAGTTGCACAAAAATGATATATCCAGCAATTAGTAATGACTGCTTATTATAACTAAATATTTTAACTAAACACATTATTATAAATAACCTATCATAATGATTTTATCAGGCATGGGGAAAAAACTACACCATTCAAGTAACTTATATAATAAAAATTCTATGCATGAAAGTTATATTCGTAAAGTTTAATAGTTTAAAATATTATATAAAAGAATTAATCATTTTAACCGAGCTATAGAATATTAAATTAAGAATTTTTAAAGCAAAGTTACATAACTTAGTTTAAAAACAATTAGAATACAAGTTACAGCATTGTAACATTCGCTTTTTTGTCGGAATTTCTTTGAAATTTTTCAGAAGTATTTTGAAATTTTTTTTATAACACATTATTTTGTTTATACTGCCTAAACGTAGGATAAATGTGTTTATTTATTTATTTTAAACTATAGAACTCAGTATTGAAATAAATTTGTAAATATGACTCATCATATATAATATTTCTATAGTATAAAACTCTTTCACGCGACGAACAGGTGAGTATCAAAAGAAAGAGAATTTACCGGTGTACTGACAAATCATACGTTCATTTCATAAATATCTACGATTTGTTTTAAAAATGCATTTAAAGAAGTATTAAATATCTGTAAAGATATTTCCAAGATCTAACTAGAAAATGCCTTTGTAGCCTATAGTCGGAACAATAGGTCGCGAGGCCCAACTGTTAGTTTTATATAATTATTTAGCTACATTTAAAACGTCAGCAAGATAATTTAACTGAGTTCTATTTATAAATAAATGATGCGAATTAAATTTATCTGAGTATGACAAATAAGAATAACAGGAAGGAGAGAAGTATATAATCCGTAATTCAAATTAAGTATATGTATCATTAAATTGCTAAAAATATTTGTTAATTAACTCTAATTTTAATTAAAAATTTCATTTTAATTCATCAAAAGACGGAAACTTCCAAAAATTTCCTTACGCATTACAATAGAATTCAGGTTTTTCACATTTTTAATTTCGCAACAGACGATTTATCAATAAACGATATTTTCCTGATAATTATAGATTTTCATTTATATTTAATGGAACATCCCCAAAGAATTCTTCGAAACGTTCGATTTTATTCTATTGTACAGACCAACCGAAACAACAAAATTAAAATAAGTTTTTGATGTTCAACTTTGCATGTTTAAGAGAACCCGGACATTGTGGGTCATGCCTGCAGATCGACCTTTTGATAGAATTACTAGAAAGTTCTAAAATGATTCGCGCTACTGCAGCGCCGCCTGTTTAAATCGTCTGCTTAAATAAAAATATCGTCTGCTCTTCCGGAATCAGTTTATATTCCGAGACTTCTCCGTTGCAGCCGGTTTTACGTTCCATTCGTGTGTATTCGCGGTTGTTTAGAGACCATGCGTTCCTTTAGCACTGTGATAATATGTTCGGCTTTATTTGTTCTTTTGTTTGCAAATGGCGGGAACAGCAGCAGGCAGAAAAGATTTTTGAGGAGAGACTTCTTAAGTCCACTATCCGATAGGTGATTTTTATATTTTTCTAAAATTTATACTTTTCTAAAATACTTACCTCTTTTTCTAAAAAATATTTGTCTTTTTTTATTTGTATTATTGTTATTATTTTCTTTGTTTAACCTACACTTAGTCGTTTTATTTGATTTTTTTTGCACAGAAATGGACATTGATGAAGATTACCATATAAGCAGCCCATAAGAAACGCCTTATAAGCACTTTTATATTTTTGGGGGGAAATTCCAAAAAAAAATTTAAATTTGCCTTGTTCTGGTTCTATGGAACTTATTATTATTTTTAGAGTTTTTATAGGTAAATAATAGTTGTTTCCCTTTCTCACTATATGATAAAAATTAAAGGCAAAGTTATAAATAATACTAAAATCTCCTTTTTTTTATATAGCTCGTTTTACTTTTGATATATTTATCATATGTTCCTGAATTCGAATACCATTTGTTTTTTGTCAGAAAGCGGATATATTTTTTTAAAACATCCTTTTATTGTAACAAAGTTTTCTTTTTACTTTATTTATAAACAACGAGCATGATTAAAATAGTTGAAACGGTTGCATAAAATGTAACGGTGTGCATGACGAAATTCTCTATCGTAACTAAATTGTTCTCTTCGTCGCATGAGATGGATGACCGACCATACGATGCTGAACGTTTATGGGGGGTCCGGAACTCAAAAAAATTCCATTACTTTTTTATTCTTTTAAAAAAAAAGATATTTCTCAATGGTACCAAACGTATATTTCTACCATTACTAAAAGTTTCAATTTATGGGCTTTAGAAAGATGACATCTGCGCTTTGATCGAGTAAATTTTAAAGCGTTTTTTCTACATGATTACATTTTTTAAAATTTGACTTAGCCATTTGCACTCCGTTGGCGCCGCTCAGGCGACAACATAACGACTCGTTCTTTTGGTTCCCATAAACAAGCAGCATGATTTTGTGTTTGAAAAACATCGATATATTTTTTTCAACTCGTTCTTTTGCAGATCCAAAACAGATTATGTTTCTTTTTTTTATAAGCATAACAAATTCTAGGGAAAAGAACATAAGGATGAATAAATAACTGTTCCGTAGAAAGATCGGAAAACGCAAAGAGTTCTTCGAGTGCAAAGGGTTAAATTTTACAAATTAAAACTGTATGAAGTTTTCTAGATGAAGATGAAGAATAACTAGATGAAGTTTTCTCTTGCACTTTTCAAACACTTTACTTTTATCTGTATTCAATGAACGACAGGGAATATAAATAAATCTGCTATATTTTTTCATGTGTTTCATATTGTGTTATAAGTACTTTTGAAATTAAATGTATATATATTTTTTATTTTAATTGGTATAAAGAAATTTTCGCAAGACAATCTATAATACCCGGAAACTAACACAAGAAATATGCCGATAAATTCAAAATGTTTTGATATGTTTATTTTAACATAGTCATGATTTTGCAGGGTTTTTTTTTAAATTTAAAATTAATATTTTGAAAATGCAATGAAGTTATTGCAACTACAAAATATTACATTAATTAATTCGAAATTTTTTTGAACAATTCCTCAAAATTCAAAGATTTTAGCATATTGAGTCGGGAATATGTTCCGAGTTACCATATTCACCAAGAAGAATGAATTTATCGCCAAAAAAAAAGTGAGAAGCAACCTGAACTTTCCGATTGAGTCCCCCTTGAAGTAAAATAAAAAAATCATGGAAACTTTTTATTCTTTTAAAATCTGGTTGTAACATCGAATAACAGAAATAGTGTGCTTAAATGTTGAAAGTTTGTTTTCTTACGGGTATATTTGAGTAAGTGTTAACAGATTGAGCGCATCTGCACCAGAGATGACAAATAAATAGGTTAATTAAAAAGAAACACCCGCATAAATGAATACCCGCACAATCCCTCATTGTAAAATAAAACATTCTTTTATTATTATATATTATGCCAAAGGCGAAAATATAATTTCGTAGTCAATGCAATCAATTAATCAATGTTAGACTTATATAGGGGAAGTTAACATGACGTGATAATAAACTATACTGAACGACAAAGAGTTCTATAATAATAACAAAAATACTCGTTCTTCATGCCGTACCGGCGTTCTTTAAAGCGACCTACCATACATATACATAAGCCTATATCCTAATTAAAGCAGGAGAAAAATCATAATTGCAATTTTAGCTTTGTTTCAATTGTCTTTCAGCATACTACACGGACGTATTTCAAGCGCGTCGGCTTTTGAAAATGGCTCTTGAATTGGTTAATGCAAACCACGCGGTTTGTATTCCCCAAAGCTAACGCTCGTTAAAATCGTCCGCGTAGAATGGGCTATAGAAAGAATGGGAAGGGGCATGTTGTTTCCTGACAACACTTTTAATTCGAGTGTATCTATTTCAAACAACCTTCGTCTCTGTTAACTATATATAAAGATTTTGTAGACATGGGTTGTAAACTTTTGTAGACGAAACAGTTGTGTGCGTTCCAAACTGTTTTTCTTTTGAAAATTATTACTTTAAAAGTTTTAAAATTTCGTCCTATATAGCAATTCAGATCGATATTTGTATCCTTCTCTTATTTTCTTTACATAAAATAATACTTTAACTAATGATATTTCGTCTAAACCGCACGTTAAAATGGTAAAGTTGTTTTCCACTAAAAAAGAAAATCATGTATATTGTTTTTAAAGTATAGATAGATTCGTTTACGTCTCTTACTCGCGAAGAATTTTAACAAGTGAGGTAAAAAAAATATTTTTCGGAAATACTGACGATTCATACGTTCATCAACGGTTTGTTTTAAAAAAATGTTTAAAAGAATTATTGCATAAAGAATTATTTTAAAAAATACTTCCAATATCTAGCTTGAACTTGTTTTTGTAGCGTGGTCGGTAAAGAGCGGATTTGAGTCACAACGGGAGTCACTCACTTTTTTTTGCCACGGGTTCCCAAGATTCTCGGGGATAAACAGCGATAAATTTGTAGTTCCATTAATAATTTTTGGATTGTTTGGATCGTTAATTGCGTATTGAAAAAATAATAATTTTTATTATTTTAACTATCTGTATGGCCCTGCTTTGCCCGGGCTTCATCGTGGCGCCATCTAGAGGTTTTAGTAAAAAGTCATTTATACTTTAAAGGGTAAGAAGGAGGTTGCGGGTGGGTTTTCAAAATTTCGAGTAGACAATGACCTTCCTCTTTTTTAGAAGTCAAGTGGCAAAATTTAATGTATATATATATATATATATATATATATATATATATATATACATATATATATATATATATATATATATATATTTCTTTCGAAACCCGTGAACCCCTATTCATCAGGGGGCAGCAAGGCTCACACGTGTCCCAAATAT
This sequence comes from Troglohyphantes excavatus, assembly GCA_963932185.1. NCBI lineage: Eukaryota > Metazoa > Arthropoda > Arachnida > Araneae > Linyphiidae > Troglohyphantes > Troglohyphantes excavatus. The sequence goes on from OZ010674.1 coordinate 44,347,202, forward strand.
CCATTGTGTTTTTAATGTTATTATATATTACAAATTTATTATTTATGTATATTAAAAAAATACCTCAATGTTTTAAATATGAAAAATCTTTTAAAATTCGGCATTTTTATGAATTAAAAATGTATGTGCATTGCTGAGAAAAGAGTACATACGAGAGCGCAAAATTAACTTTGTATGTTAAAAAGGTTAAAAATCAACGGGAATTAAAAAGCTTTCACAAGCGGATAAAAACAACGAAACCAGTTGTTTTGACCACTGAAATAGTCCTTCCATGCGAGTGTGAGAAAATGACACATATTTTTTGTGTTGCTGCTTTTAAAAATAATAACGGGATGTATCGCCAACGTTTCGGGTGAAATGTTTGCTTGCCCCTATAGTCATCGGGATGAGCGATGCGCTCCAATAATTTCACTGCGTCCATTGATGGAACTCATTAACATAATCGTAAATATAACTGAAAAAACATCAGATTTGCAGATGTGTAAAAATAAAAAGATTTTTAACTGATTATGCTATTTTTTAAGCAAAAAAAAAATACGTTGCGAGGATTAGGCCATGCTTTTTAAAGGTATGACAGACAGGATATGGCACGAAAAAGGTTGATCCGTTTAATTTAAGAAAACATAGTTTATGTATTACGGCTAAAGTTTAGTAAAAAAGTTTGTCATATGTGACCAAATAAGCTAAAACGTTTTCAACGTAATAAAAAACGAACTGTGAAAAAATAAGTAAATTAAATATCACTAATCCAGCCATTTCAATCTCTTTCCCTGTTTCTTAAATTTCTTGATTATTTTACAAGTTTTTGGTGAAATTTTTTTCTAAAGAAATTTCTTTCCCTTTTGAATAGTCAATATTAATAAAAGAAATTGTTTGTGTGTATATCTGTGGCACACAAAACACTATTTCCCACTATCAGACATGTCTAAAAATTTATATATATATAAACTATTCAATTTAGTTTACCGTTTATAGCTGCTTTAGAAGCTATTTTTTTTTTAAAAATCACCATTACAAAAAAATTATACCTACTATGTCATAAATAATCATAAGTTTTGACAATAATGACATACTGTAAAATAAATTAATATATTTTTATGGTTTTAAACAATTGAAAAGTTGGCGATCAAAAATTGCTTCGACGAAATAACTGTTTTTGACAATTATGCTTCAACGGGAAAACTAAATGAAAAGTTAACATTCGGAGATGTACCCATGAGACGTTTGAACAATAGACCAGTTATTTTGCATTCAATAAAATAAAAGGAAAGGAATATACGGGGAGAACGAACCAATGGAGGAACATTTTTTAACGTGTGTGAAACCGCGGGTAACGGCTAGTTTAAAATAAAATTAATAAGTCAAAAACTTAAAAAAAAAAAAATGTCGTCGTTTTGAAAAGTTTATATTAAAAACTGACGAAAGAAATCTCTCTTTTTGACAAGAGTTAAACGGGCTTACTTGAACTATGTATTTGAGTAATATTTGCTACAATATTAGCATACAAATTGTACTAATTTATCTTGTTTATAATGTATATAACATGTTCAAAAGAACAATCAGACAGAATCGACCTTTTGACGTTTTCGTTGACCACATAATTCCGGCTATTTCTTCGATGTATACATCTGATAAAGATGCACATTCCAGACAATCACAAGAACCCCTATCGCGCTGACTTTATCTGTACGAAAATGGGAAGTTCCTATTCGCAGAGCGGAATCTGCTGGTGCAAGTGGAAAAACAGAAACACGCTTCCCTTTTCTGCTTTGTAATGAGCCACTTCCCTAATCGGTTGGGCATGTCGTCCTTCGTCTGCTCATCAGTGACACCCAGCAAAAACACCGGCCAAACGGATGCTCCGAATTGAAGTGGAGCATAAGGTTTGGCCTTTTGATTTGTTGCACAAGAGCACGTGGCCCGATGTAACAACTGTCGTTTAATCATACCTGAGTAGGCCTGATTTTCCATAGGGCGAATTAGGCACGAGTCTAGTAGTCCCAGTTATAGAAATCCCGGCAATTATTTAATTTCAAACCTCAAACTCCAATTGGATAAAAACAGCAAACTTTGAGAATATTTTTAATTGAATTTTTTAGACGTTTGTGCTAACTCCTATTATAATATATTTTTAACATTTGTAATCATAAGAAGTATTAAACCTTTTAAAACACCAGGGCCAGATGAAATTTATCCAAAAGTACTAGTGGAATGTGCTGAAGAACTGGGAGATGTTAGTACTAACTATTTTCGAATCAAAGTATAATTCGGGTAATGTACCAACAAACTGGAAATTAGCAAATGTCACTTCGCTTTTTAAAAAAAGGGCGAAATACGAACCTGGTAATTACAAACCGGTTAGTTTAACATCAGTGTTATGTAAGTTTTTTAAACATTAATAAAAAATAGCATCATATCATTTTTGGAATCGGAGAGCTTGCTGTCAGGTAATCAGTATGGATTTAGGAAAGGCATATCTTTTACAACGAATCTTTTAAAATTCTACTATAGGGTTACTGAAGAATTAGATAAAAGGAACAGTGTAGATGTAGTATACATTGCCAGAAGGCATTTGATAAAATTCCCCACGAGGTATTGCTGTTCAATTTAGAAAGGTTAGGGATTGGGGGGTGAAATTTTACAATGGAAAAGGAACTGGTTAATAGGTAGGAGTCAGCGGGTGCAAATTAAAGGTAATTACTCTCAGTGGGCAGACGTTAAAAGTGGAGTGCTACAGGGTTCTGTCTTAGGCCCACTTTTATTTATTATTTTTATTGATAATATTAGTTGGGAGATTGAGGGGAAGGTCAGCATCTTTGCAGATGATTTAAAAATTATGGGGACTGTGAATTCTGAGGAGCAAATAGACATACAAGGTGATTTAACAAAAATATCTGAATGGGCTGTTAAATGGGGTATCTCTTTTAATATCAGTAAATGTCAAGTTTTGCACATGGGTATCAAAAATAGAAAGGCTGCATATGTTGAACAGGGAGAAATAAATAAAAAAAAGCAAGATAGTATAATAAGTGATCTGGGCGTATTAGTAAATGAGGATTTTAAAATGAGTCCTCAATGTACAGTGGCTAGCAAGAAAGCTAATAGAATGTTGGGGTACATCAGGAAAAGTGTTTCATCACAATCTAAGGATATTATCTTGCTATTGTACAGAGGTTAGGTAAGGCCACATCTTGAGTATGCTGTACAGTTTAATATCTTAAAAAAGACATTGAATTGTTAGAGAAAATTTAGCACAGGGCTACTAAAATGATCCAAGGGTGCATGAAACATGCATGAATTATGAAGATAGATTAAGAAATTTGAATATGTATACTCTGGAAGAGAGAAGGGTTAGGGGAGATTTTATTCAACTGTTAAAGTTTATCAAACAAGGGGATGTGGAGGGTTTAGATTTTAATATGAGTGATAGAACGAGAGGTCATGGGTTTAAGTTAAACAAATCCCCTTTTAATCGGAAAGGAAGAAAACACATTTCTACAATAAGGTAATAGACAAATGGAACAACTTTCCATTGAATATTGTTAATTCTAAAAGAGTATCTGATTTTAAGAAGAAGTTAGATATGCATTGGGGGATAGTTAGGAGGTACTAGATGTACAAACCTTGTTGGGCCTTCAGCCTGTTGTTGGTCCGCAATATTTGTATTTGTATAAAATACTCTTAACATGATATATTTGTAAGTTTTTTTTAATAAGGGTGGTGGTGGGGGGGGGGGGGGTCTCATTAAATTGTGCCTGTAATAATGTGTGTCATAAATGTGACTGAATTTTCCAAATCGGACCCTGGTCATGCGTCTAGGTGTCAGAAGCCATTGTAATAATTTAATATTTATCTAGTAATTGGAATACATCCGGCTTAATTATTAAGACACAAATATTTAATAGTAACAGCTTTTTTAAATTTTATTTTTGACTGAAAAACTTTGAATTTTTATGAAAAGTCTATAAAATGGAACATGGCAGTGAAGGAGATCAGTGTGAGATTGCCCCGCTATCATTAAAAAAAATTCGAAAAAGATGCACACATAAAAAATAATGGCAAGCATAAAAAGATGTGACAAAGATAAGGAAGCAAGAAATATAAATTAATTGTTATTACTCAGTTCCTTTTTAACATATCGACGACACAAAACAGAATATAGAAACTTTCTGCCTAACTACTATTTTAAACTTGACTTGTTTCATAAACATTGGTTCATATAACTGCGAACTTAACTGGATTCTTGCGTCAATTGAAAAAATACACAGATTTTTTTTATTGTTATATCTCTGTATTTTGAATATATTAATTTTAAATTTCTAAATGAAATAGAAACCAATAACGTCAGGTTTCTCTACATCTTCGAATCAAACAATTCTGAGATTTACGTAATATTGCAACAATATTGAGTTTCAAACTTTGAAGCCATTTTTCTCATAACTATCAATTACGACATTGGTCATTCTTGTTCCACGCCATAAAACTTATCTTCTAATTAAGATATCGAAATAAATTAATAATTATTAAAATTATAAATTTAAATAGAATTTAAATTTGCATTGTCGCACACTTCATTTGACATTTACAAAAGCCTATGAAGTTGAAGTCCATGAAACTAATAATTATTGAATGCTGTATTATTGTATGCTATACAGTTCTGGTCACCATATCTTAAAAAAAGACATTGAATTGTTAGAGAAAATTCAGCACAGGGCTACTAAAATGGTTCAAGGGACTTCAGGCATGAATTATGAAGATAGATTAAGAAATTTGAATATGTATACTCTGGAAGAGAGAAGGGTTAGGGGAGATTTGATTCAACTATTCAAATTTATCAAACAAGGAGATGTGGAGGGTTTAGATTTTAATATGAGTGATAGAACGAGAGGCCATGGGTTTAAGTTAAACAAATCCCATTTTTATCGGGAAGGGAGAAAACACTATTTCTATAATAGGGTAATAGACAAATGGAACAACTTGCCAGTGAATATTGTTAATAGTAAAAGAGTAACGGATTTTAAGAAGAAGTTAGATATGCATTGGGGAATAGCTAAGAGGTACTAGATGGACCAACCTTGTTGGGCCTTGAGCTTGTTGTTGGTCGTCAATATTTGTATTTGTATTTGATACATTTAAATATACATTAAAATTGACATTATTGAACACTTCATTTGACATTTACAAATGTTTGCTACAAATGTCTTTGACATTTACAAATGTAATGTTCAACAATGTCATTTGCCAATGCATAATATTTTGAAAGAAAATGTCCTTGGCTTCGATACAATTCGCCGCTTTTAATATTTCATCTGATTTACAGAACAGCAAAAAAATAGAAGCACATCTAAAAAAATAATAGAATCTCATAAACGGCAAGGCCGTTTTTATCCATAATGAAAGATTATACAAAATCAATCCTTGTGTTACACTAAACTAAACCGTCCGTTCTCTCTTCCCGTCTTTTCAACAAAAGCACTCAGCATGACCAGCACGGGTGTTGCTTTTGTCATTCACAACAAAACTCAAAACAAAGAAAATTCGTTGGAATGAAATTTTCTTGAAAACGGGAAAATCCGATCTCTGGCCATGTTTGCTCACTTGTGAAGGTTGTCTCGTCTACGGTAGAGTAGGCTTCCCACCTTTTCCCCTCGCCCTTCTACAGAGAAAAAAGAATAAAAAAGGTTCTTTCACGCCAAGTTCATGGTCAAGAGGAATGGTTTTTCCGCCTTCATGTTTACATGGTGAATAGGTGAATGACCGAGGAAATTATGGGTGGGCAGGTTCTGCATAAGACATTTCATCGCACTAATTTTTTTTTAATGGAACTACATTGTCAATAACAGTTTTAAAAATAATTTATGTGCATGGAGAACCCTCTATCAAGTAGTTTATAAAATATATAGAAAATTTAACCAAATCATTTTTCAATTATGCATGCTCATAAAATATTTTAAATAATTATCGGTAAAATAATGCTTTTAAATATATTTAATTTCGCATTTTATACTAAAATATTACAGGCAACCAGGAATATTGACATATTGGTAAAAATATGAATTTATTTCAAATTATAATAGTGGGTCATCTGAATAACTTAGTCTTGCAGCATTTTAGTGGATAAACGTTGGTAAAATAAAATAATTATGACATAACAGGCGCTGCAAGGAGAAAATCCAAAATATATCTCGATATGCTCAAAATAACTTAATTCGTATAGGAAAATGTATTTTTAGTTTAACGTTACATGTTTTTCTATTCAGATTTTTAACGTTTAAATAGAGTTTTTAGCTTAACATTATGTATTGTTCTATTTAGGTCTTAAAAGTTTTAATACAGTTTTATTTTAGCATTACATGTTCATGTTTTTCTATTTAGATCTTTAACGTTTAAATACCAGTTCTTAGCTTAAATAGTGTTGAATTAGAAGACAATAGTTGGAAATCCCATATGAAATTACCAAATCGAATTAATGCATTACTTTCTAAAATTCATTATAATACAAATTAATAAGTAATTTGTGCTTGAGGATTGAGTGTAACTTTTTCTCTTTTAACTATAGCCTACTAGGACTAGGGGAGTATGCCCGTGGATTCTCAGACCAAATCGCCTCGCAGGCCTCCATGGCGGTTCAGCAGGTCATGCCACAGGTAAATTTCCTTGCAGTGCCACAATTTCTTCAGTGCCAAGGCCACCATTACAGACTTTTTAATGATAGACAGTAAACATTCGTATTGATGACGAACCTCTTCTAGCCTGCCTGCAGAAGCGAAGTTATACTGTTGCTGCGAAAGGGCAACATTATAAATTATTTCGCGCATATTTCATTTAATTTGCATTATACCAGATAATTAATAGCACATGCACTGAACACATTCTAATGAAATGATTGCTTATTAAAATGAAATACATTTGTATTCGTAGATTATTCTACACAACCAAGCTAATAATAGTTCTTAAATAACGTTTTCCACTTTATTTTGACAAGTTTAAAATAGTAGTTCCTAAAGAACGTTTCCCACTTTATTTTGACAAGCTTAAAATAGTAGTTCAAGAAGAACCACCTGAATTATTTATTAAAAATTATGTAAATTTGATTTTGTTAGGTTAATATTACATCCATAATCATAGAAACATTAAAAAAAATTAGTAATACTAAGGCAATACGGGATAGTTTTTTTCCCATGGAATTTATTGTAACAATTTATATTTCGGTTGAAATATTCTTTGCAATTTCTGCTGCAATGACTTTCACTGGAAAAACATTTTAATCTTTGAAAAATTTCAAAAGTCCTCCTAATGCTCTAAATTAAAAAACTATTTCAAAAATGAGATTTTTATCAATTGTAATATTACGTATACTACTGGAAAAACTGGAGATACTCGAACGGATACACACCTTTGTATCCGTCAGGTTGTTAAAGATAGCCCCACCTCGAATTATTGAAATTCTGCGCCCTTACCTTTTAATACACGGGGACGTATACAAATTTACATAAGAGGGGCCAAACAAATTTTCACATTGCACTTGTGACATAAATGAGTAAACAAAAAATTAAAAAAAATATAATGGAGTTTTGAAAAAATAGGGCTATTTTTCTATGAAACTTTTTAACCTGTGCGCGAGGCTCTGTATGGTGGCACACGTCGCACACTCCCTAAGGACGGCCCCGCATGTTAATATGATAGAGTTTATGGATAGTTAATAGAGGTTTAATTCCGTAGGCCACGAGGGCGGTGAGCGGCATCAGTTCGTGGGGCTCCCGGGTGGGCGAGCAGGTGATGGACGGCATGCAGAAGAAGGGGCTGGTCCGGGTGCCCGTAGAGAGGGAGATGGAGGGGGAGGACGCGGAGGTCTTCACCCCAGGGCAAGTGGAAGAGCCCGTGAAGGGCCCTGGGCAACAGCCCCCCTTCGTGCCCTTCTCGTTCTCCTTCGGATTCATGACGCCCTGGTGGGATGGGTGAGTGATTGTTTTTTTCGTTTCATTTCTTGTGATAATAATGGCATTAAAAAATATCAATATACCTCTTATTAAAACCCAAACAGAAAAATATATATGTTTAGAGTAGTGGTTCCCAATCTGTCGTCCTTGGACTACTGGTGGTCCGTGAGATGGTCCCAAGTGGTCATTATAAGTCTTTGTAAAGAAAAATTGAAATCGTATTCTTCCACTTGCATATAAATAAACCTAAACAGAAAAATATACGTTTAGACCAGTGGTTCCCAATCTGTGGTCCGCTGACCACTCTGGTGGTCCGTGAGATGGTCCAAAGTGGTCTTGTAAAGAACCAAGAAATAAGTCTTTGTAAAGAACAATTGAAATGGAATTCTTCCACTTGCACATTTATTTGAAAGAGTGTATTTTTCATTTCTACGCGTATACTTTAAGTATCAGGTGCCATTTCGCAACTTGAATCAATTAATATAATTTAAGTTATATACAATATACATTTCTTAATTGTTAACTTATTTATTAAAAAATATATATATATTTAATACTTGGATTATATTTAACATCTAAGTACTTAAGTCACTTGGATTTTATTTAGTGTTATGAAAGGAGGAGGTGGGCATCCATGCCTTGTACGGGATTAGAACCTAGGCTTATGCAACGTGGACATCAAAAACAGAGATTAATATTACGGAAAAAAAAAAAAAAGTAATAAAAGAAAATAAGTTTAATTAGATTATACGTGTGATAATTATTGCATCACCCCCCCCCCCCTACACACTCATTCGTTAAAACAAAAAAAAAACACTCATTCGTTAAAGCAACAAAAAAAAAATACAAAATTTCAACGGTCTGCTCATAGACGTCAGCATTATCAACGGCTTGTTTTTTAAAAACACGTTAAAATGAATTCTTTTAAACGCATATTAAAAAACCGGTTATTTATAAGATGAAAGTACAGTTCGTCGCTGGTCCATGAAATTCTCTTTCTTTTGATACCACATGAGGTAAGATCCGTTGCCGTCTGAGGTGCGTAAAAGGGATCTTTACTACAGAAATAATATATAGGATGATGCCGCCATAATGAAGTAATATAGTTACTATTTAATACTTATATGTCATCAAGAAAGAGAATGTGTTAAAACATGTTTTAATGTATGACTATAAATTGGAAATTCCCCATTACAAATTCTAAACTGTGTTGAATGCTATTTACAGACCAAACGTTTGTGTGGAAAAGAGCGAAATCGAAGAGCCAGAACAAGATATTGGAGATTTCAGCGGATTTAGCATCAACTTCCAAACTACACGCTGTGTTCCATCCGAGTCGTCGTATGTTTGCACACGAAAGTAGGTTTATAAAATTTTGTAAGGTAAAATTCAACTGAATCGAGTAATCTTCTTTATATATATTTCTCTTACGCGGTGATCGAAAAACACATTATTTCTATACTTGGAATGGCAACACGAAACTTTTGTTTACAAAATCTGTTGCGCCCGCATTTTTATTTTTTCATTATGTAAGCCATTTTGATGATTAACCCCTTCAATTCATGGGTAAATAATTATTTTGATGATGTCAGCTTAAATTAGGAAGTATATAAGCCTTATTAAATTAAAAAATAGAAGTTTTGAAAAACGCTGTTTTAAACTTAAAAAGAAATAAAACTGACGTGGCGCCATCTGTTGGCAATTTTGAAGATTTCTGAGCTTCATTTTTATGACGTATGAACTCAGTAAATTACACAGTTCTGGTAGGCAAGTTTTATGGTAAGCTTAACTTCAATTATGGCCAAAACAAACTATCAATAATGTTAGAAATTTAACTGAAAGGTGTGAAAATAACGTGGAAAAGAATAAATAATGGTAGGCTTGCCAGTGGTACCTTTGTTTTCATTTGTAGTTAAAAATAAATTAGTTTAAATGATTTTATATTGACTTACATGGCGAAAAAATGTAGTGATGCTAAGATGAATATTAATTTAAATTTACAATTTCAACTTTGAAAGTTTTTAGTAATATAATTAAAAAAGTATTGTTACTAGGACACATTGTTATTGTGTCCTACCTTTTAGCGAGCGAAGCGAGAAGTGGTTTGCGAAGCAAACCTATGAGGATTGCGTAGCAATACTCCGGGGGTTGGCGGAGCGTTAGCGGAGCAGGGGGCGGAGCCTCCTAGTTTTATATATTCTTTCATTTTACTTTTCGTTTCGACCGACTACAGAACAATGTCAAAAGCTCAAGATATTATTGTTGTTCTATTCTAAAATGTATTTTCAAATATAGGGACGTTATGGGGTCGCCCTTTATCTTAAAAAAACATCATCCTTATGGACAAAATAGGTAAGGCATGCTTATGAATGGGAAGAAAGAAAAATAAAATGCAGCAACCCAGTTCATTTTAAATATAAACACATAAAATAAAGTGGAAAACCTTGTTCTTGAACTACTATTTTAAGTTTGTTAAAATAAAGTGAAACAATGTTCTTGTACTATTTTCAGCTTGTCAAAATAAAGTGAAAAGCGTTCTTTTTGAACAACTATTTTAAGCTTGTCAAAACAAAGTGGAAAAACTTCTTCTATTTTAAGCTTGTCAAAATAAAGCGGAAAATGTTCTTTTTGAACTACTATTTTAAGCTTGTCAAAATAAAGCGGAAAAAATTCTTTTTGAATTATTATTTTAAGCTTGTCAAAATAAAGTGGAAAACGTTCTTGTACTATTTTAAGCTTGACAAAAAATAGAAAACGTTCTTTTTGAACTATTATTTTAAGCTTGTCAAAATAAAGCGGAAAACATTCTTTTTGAATTATTATTTTAAGCTTGTCAAAATAAAGTGGAAAACGTTCTTGTACTATTTTAAGCTTGACAAAAAATAGAAAACGTTCTTTTTGAACTACTATTTTAAGCTTGTCAACGTTTTTAGAGTTATATCTCATCTTTTAATTAAAATGTTGAAGAAAGAAACGAGATGTAACAACTTCCACCAAGAAGAGTTTTACAAGTCTTTTCAAAATCGGATAATTATTTTCTGTGATTAGATTGCGTAGACAAAATTTTTAATTTTACTAGTATAGTTTTCCCTCCAAAATAGGGCTTGTGCTATCTGTGAAAATTTCTAGATAGGACATAGAATTTGAAATATGATCAAGACTTTACTGTGTTGTGGACTTTTATTGAATAAAAATACCATTTCCATTATAGAATGCAGGCAAATGGAATGAGAAAAACTGTCGTCATAAGACGACAATGTTGTCATGGATTTGTCAGGCGCACTGACAGACGTCCAGGATGCAGTGCATGTAAGTGCAAACTCGGATTTTATATCACTATTTAAATAAGATATTTTAATAAATATATTTTAAAGAAATACATTCTTTTGAACGTTGAGCATTGAAACCTTTATATTGTTTTGTATTTCACGAGCAAGCCGAGGTCCTAGAATTTTATTATAAATATTTAAATTATCACATGAATATATAAAATTTCTTGAAATGAATGAGGTAAGGTACGTATGAAGCTGCGTAGGTACCGTTTTACCAAGGATAGTGAAGACCATATATATATATAAGGTGTGCTCGTACTCGCGCTGCCTGACGGAAGGCGGAGAGAGCAACTATTTGGCGTCATAGTGATGCCTACTTCGCCTTCTGTGGGCGTGTCTAATGCTCTCGTTTGAACCAATGGCAAGGCTGAACTAGATGCGGGCGCGTTGTTTGATGGTGCTGCCATCTATTCGTTTTTTTTGTGAACTATTAGAAAGTGATAAGCTAACTTTATTTAGTTACTTTTACTGCATTTTATGAGTTTAAATTATATTTTAAGGATTGCATTTAGTATGGAAAAATTGCAAAAGAGTTGCTTAATAAATTAAGCGTATTAAAATAATATTAGCTGCCACGAGGGCATGTCCATGAATTTTGAAAGAGTAAAATAGTGGTCGGAACTATCCGGTCAATCCATTTGTATTGGACATATTAAATGAGTTACAATTTCAATCAAGTAAAATACGGGGACATAACAAAAGAAGGACGGATTAGTAGTGAAGTTACCTGAACACAATTATTTACAGATATTTACATTATTTTGCTAATTAAAAATTAAATCACCAGTTGTTACCCAACCGGGATCGAACCTAAGTAGCAATGCTTGAAACACACAGCCAATGAGAATGATCAAAAACCGATAGTAAGGCGGAGCTAAAATGATGTCAAAAGTAAGGCTTAGCTAAAATGACGTCATTTAGTTGCCTTTCCTTGCCCACTTTCAAAAAGCGAAAAACGAGCGCACCTTCTATATATAGTCTTTACTATCCTTGCCGTTTTACAACTTTTTTAAATGAAAGTACTGTCTTGCAGCTAACATAAATAGTTGAGATTATGATTTTAAAAAAATGGACAATCATCGTTTCCCCCCCACGACTCTTCAACTTAAATTATGGTTTTAAATTTATCGCACTTTTTTGGAAAAACGAATGACAAATTCCATCTATTGTATTATAAATTTGAATTACTAGCAAAGTGAAAGGTTAAGGGGTAACATTTTGGCCTGGTTTTAGAATGTATCTCGGGCATGAATTGTGTTTAGGACTAAAATTTTTTTGCGAAACATTTGATATGGTTCGCCAAGTAATAATAATGCTAAAGTTTCTTCTAAAAATACACAATTTCACTAAGATTAAAGACAGGAAATGAACAGGTAAGTAGCGGAAACGGAAGTATGAAACCGGAGACTAGCTGCACTTGCATACGAATATTTCTAATAATTTTTTTTCACCAGTGCCCTGCTCTTTCATTTTCAGATTGTTTATTCATTTACAAACAAATATTATTATTATTCAATATGAAAAGTACAAACAAACATTTTAAAGCTAAAATAAGTTACTGTAATGGTATTATTTCAGGCATTTCATTTAATTTTTCTAAAAATTATCTATTAGCAATTAATTACAAACTTCATAAATCCCAATCATATATGGAAGCTTAGAATACAAGACAAGTCGGGGGGCAACTCAATTTTTTTAAATGTACAATCTTTAACTGGATCTCCAGCAGGGTGGGGCCAAACCGGATATTACTCATAGATTGTTGGTTTGCTATATTTTATTGTACGGTTTCTCCTTTTTTATAGTAAAAATGGAAAATTTAATCGACACCATGAAATCTTTGGAAATGAACAAATTTGTCAAATGGATCGATAATGCTGGATTGGCGGAAAAACTCATAACCGAAAATTTGACTGTGTTCACCCCGTCAAATGAAGCTCTTATTGACTTTGAAGATGATACTGAAGATGTAAGTGGATTTTTTTTAAAAGTTACTTTTCACCAACATAACAAGCTGAAATAAATTGTCTATTTTGTTGGTTACATTTCACTTTTACAAAAGCATTTATAAAATCCTATTTATATATTTGGCCTAAAAATAGTTTATTTGCCAAATGCATTAGTTTAAGATAAATTATTTGTTTAGAGACATATCTTTAAAATAATAATCTTGGAATGTTAAATGTCTCAATTTAAATAATTACGATTAATTGCATAAAAATGTATTTCAAAACTAGAGCAATTTTAGACAATTTCCTTTATCTACCCTCTATCAAAATCCGCACGCAAAGAAGAATTAGCCTCAAATTTTATTCCAGGACCATGAACTTTTACTGCAACCGGGCTTGGTATTTTTTTTAATGCATTTTCGGAAGCCTAATAAGTTTTTCTCATAAAATAAAAATAACTTAAAACGCGAATGTTTGCGACACTTACTCTCAATGCATGTCTATATGCAAAGAATTTGGGGCATGGGGCCTTTCTGGGAATGGGGACCCATTTCTTAAAGAGATGCCTCTTGTAGGGATTCAATAGGAAATAAAACAGAACCCAAAACTCTCTAAGGTGAGGGACAGTCAAGTTACGCAATAGATATCAGGGTAATAGAGATGACGCATTGCCCACATATGTGTTTAGAACTTTAGGACATGTGAATAACTAGTTTAACACATTCCTGTCGAATTTTTATTTTTGTACTTTTCTTGATTTTGTTTTACAGATATATTTAAATTAAGTATATCTTAATAGAATTTATTTTACTATACATTTCCAACTTTCTTTCTTTAGTCATATGTAAAGATTTTAACTGTGATATAAAGATACATTATTAAATAAGCCCCCTTTCGACAACAACAAATAAATTATACAAAATATATATATATTATTTTTTAAGATACAATTATTTTTTTTTCCTAAACAAAAACTTTCTCAGATTTACAGTAAAATATGCAGATAATTTTATCAAAAAGAATAAGAAAACTAATGTTGTAAAATTGGTTTTCGTATATGTGACGCGAGTTCGAAACCAGTCTTTGAAACAAATATTTGAGTCAAGAAAAAATATATGTATGGGGTTAGAAGTTGCGAGTCCGAGTATTACTTGTACATACATTGGAAATAATTAAAGAATAGAAAATAAATCCAATTGATGCCAAATGTTATCCCAATAAGTTGTTAGAGAGACAGTAAGATCCTAGTCAAATATATAGAATAAAAAATATCCACTTTTATCGTATTCTTCTTTTGTTTTAAGTCTGGACATGATTATCGTATTTTCGTTTAATGCGATTTATATTTTTATAGAACGAGATATCAGCCATTAATCCAGCTAAACGTCTAACAGACGTGACTAACATTGTGGCCCGCCACATTGTCCAAGGGTTTGAAAATGTTGATATATTGGAAAACGAGCATCTATTGAATACCAGTGATGAACAAGCAAAAATTAGAATCAACAAATATCAACCAGCACACGAGGTATGTACATCTAAATCTAGATTGAAATTTTTTGACAATATTCACTTCCCACTTAATCTACTGTGCACTAAGGCACAAAGTTATTCACGATTTCTTAATATATGTAGTGGCAACATTCGAAATTTCAATTCGATGGCCTAAAACATTGTATGGCTTAATGATATACTTAAAATGTTAACCACTAGACGCTAATGGACGTGATATTACTTCCAGGGATTTTCCAACAATGCACCCAATTTTTAAATTAATAAAAATATTTAATTTTACAATGTTTTTTTTAAATCTAATTGCTGGAGGTACAATATGAAAGCTACCCATTAACAATGAATTAAAAATTTGGCAAACAAAAATATTAGTGTATGCACAGGAACATTATATAAAACTCTACACTGTTAAAAATAGGTAATCAAAAATAAATAAAATGCACTCATTTTTTAATACATTCGATGCTTATCATACCTCCTAATACGTAACTTTCAAGTTTGAAAAATACGCGTACTTAGAAGAGTAAAAAGAGCGGATGCTAGCCTACATAGGCTGTCTTTATAAATCACTTTCAATAATATCAAACGAGATTTACCAAGAATCGAACCCAGATCTCAGGTACCGCCCGCCAGGGCGACGTGAAGAAGCAAGGCTGAACTATAAAAACAAGAAATGTTAAAAAGGTGTGCCAAAAGAATGAGAAATAAGATAATTGAATTGTAATAACTCAGTTTCCATTTAAGCAATCGACATCAAATAATGTGGAAAACCATCCTTCAGAACAGCTATTTTAAGTTTGTGAAGTCGCTTTGTTAAGATGGCTTGAACAGAAGCTGATATTACAATATTGCTCAATTTTGAGAAATTACGATTACTTAAATTTGCGTAATTCTTCACTCATTTACTATGCAATTGTAGTTAAAGAAAAACGAGTAAGTTCAGGTACTCATTTTTAGGCACCTTTTTTTTTTAAGTGCAACCGGAGAAAACAATTTAATAATTGCCAAAATCACTTGAGAATGAGTGAGTTGGGGTTTTAGTGATTTTTTAAAAAAAAATTTAAATGCGAAATTGGGTAAACATAAATTAAATAAAAAAAACACAAAAGTAACAACATTTTTAAAAATTAAGAATATTATAACTTCTAAACTAATTAAATAAACATGCGCAACTTCAGTGTTATTGCCATACTCACAAAAATTGCAATATAGAAGTGTTTAATACAAAAACTTTCAAACACATAAAAATTTTAATTTTATAATTTTACATAATAGAAGAAATAAGAATAGCACTAAAAATAATGTTATGGAACTTTAATTTACTTTTATAAACCAGGAAATAAGCAGGGTGTGAAACAATTTCGAAACCTGAACTGTTTCAGAATTGGATTGTTTGAACTATATTTTAAAGTTTTGTTTCCATTTAGGTAGTAACGGCTAATTGCATCCCGATCAGTGGAAAGAACAACTTTGCTACAAACGGAATAGTTCATTTGGTTTCTGGAGTATTGCCGCAACCAAAGAAATCCCTTGGAGAAATGATTGAAGAAGAAGACGAAAGATTCTCTAAATTTAAACATCGTAAGTAGACTTTACGGCACCGAGCTAGAATATAATATAACTATTATAAATACTGGAGTGAGGACTCACATTGTGCAGTACGAGATTATTTTACACAACAGCTGTTTAGTCATAATAATGGCTTGACCATGTAATCCTAATTGCAATTATATATATATATTTGATAGATTTAATTTACTTGCGTCTGTCTTTTTAGTTTTGGCCAAGAGTAGTTTACTAGAAGACTTGAAAAAAGATACCGAGCCATGGACTCTATTCGTGCCGACTGATGAAGCCTTTAGAAAACTATCTGGAGGTTTGAAAAAGCAAATCGATTCTGGAGAAGGATGCGTGGAAAGTAAGCTGCTTTTGAAAATAAATCACGATATATTTATTCTATGATACGTAGAATATTTTTTCATTGTATATGGTTGATTTGTGATATCAATGAAGCAGTAACTGCTAAGCAGATCGAGAAGGATGGCAAGTTATTGACATTATTTTTATCATAAGTAATTAGTAGAGCGGAGTTGACCTTAACGGCTAGGAAATGCGATTAAGACTTTCTTATAAACAAAATAGGGGACTTTTGAATGTGTGGAAAAGGGTTAAAAATGATCGATTTGTATATTTCAAATTAAAATTTCAAAACAAAATCAAATAAAAATTTTAAATTTCAAAACGGAGTTGCTACGAATTATCCGATTAACCTCTGGGAAACATGTTCAAGGGAAATTTCTATTTTAAACTAATAGTATAAAAAATATGGACAAGTTATTTGTCTAATTTTGTCCAGCTTAATTTAACATTTCCATTTTTTTTTGTATTGGATTTTTTATTTACTTACCTGAGTACCATGTTTCGTTAATAACGATTTTACACTCCAGTTTGGAAACTCGATACGGCTTTATATAACAATTCTCTGGATAGTAAACTCTACTATGCTACCCATAGCTAAAATTAACATCATTAGCAATTAGAATAAAAAAATCGGTAAATGTCGTACCGCATAATTATAAATTATTTATGTAATGCCCTTATTTTTTATAATTCTTTGGCTAAAAATTTTTTTAGACGCAAATTGTAATTACGTATACGATAAATTTGGATCTAAAATTAAAATATCAGAACATTTGAACTCTGAGGCGGCTCAGATTTTGCGATGAATCAAATGGTGTGTTATGAGACTAATAACAATTTTTCTTATCCTAGGTATACTCCATCAACACATCGTAAGAGGGACAATCTGCACACCTGCAGTTGTCAGTCAACTTCACGTTAAGAATATTTTAGCCAACTCCCTCCACTTAACAAAAGACGAGAACGAGAAGCTCAGAGTAGATGGCGCAATCATTGAGATACAGAACTTACTGGGCACCAACGGAGTCATGCATATTGTAGAAAAGGTTTTGATTCCAACTCAAGGTAGGTGTTACGAAATCAAATAATATTATAGAAAGGCTTTTTAAGAAAAAGCTTTATATTAAGCAAAAATAGCGACTCGTAAAAATATCATCAAATTAAGTTATTTTAAATAACATTCTGAAGCATTTGAAAATACCCATTATTAAAATGTATTTTCAATCTTGAGAGCAACAATCTAGTTCTCCGTCTAGTCTAACAACAATCTTGTTGTACCAGTATGCCTCAAAGGGCTATTTATAAACTAACGTCCCACTGTAAGACATTTAAAAAAATTCAAAAAACAACGTGTTATTGTGAGGGTTAAACGATTTATGAACGTTTTCTCTGGAGATTCTTCATAAAAACTGCATTAAATAAAGTAAAATGGATTGCATTGTAAACACAGTTTAAAAATCATTGAAAACTAATGGAATACAATTTATATTAAGAAGTTTATTTTTATACAAGTTTAGCCAGATGGGTAGCCTTCCCTCAGTCCAAGCGACTATTCAAATATCTTCAGTGGATCTAGCCCACTTTGCACACATAATTACAAAACATTTATGTGCTAAATAAGTAGATGGCACATTAAACAAATATGCTCCAACTTATATTTATATACTTTTATCTTCTAAGTAATTGGGCAACCTTTAAAATTAATGCATATTGTCATAAATATTATTAAATTATTCTAGCCCGGAGTCTTTTGAAAGCATTAGAAGAGGAGGAGAGAAGCGATCTTTTGGACCTCATTGAAATCTCTGATATGGCTTCAAAATTGGAAGAGACACAGAATATGACTTTCTTTGTTCCATCCAAAGAAGCCTTTGAGGTAAGATAGTCCAGATTCTATTCTATACATTCTAGAACATAACAGTTCAGGCACTATCGGAAGATTTGAATTCTACCAGCAAACTGGTGTCTCAAAAAGTAGTAGGAACAGGTTTTGGATGCAACTTCATTTGTATTCCTTGATATAAAAAAATAACTTAGTATAGTTTTCTAGCTGTTTAAACTTTAGGACAACATTGCATCTATTATGTGTTTGCAGACCTTCAGGGATTGTTTAATATAAAATAATGACATACTAGGCTGGTCTACAGGGGAAAATAATAAGAATCTTCAAGGCTAAATTTTGATATAAGATTTTACTCGTAACTGCAATATCTACATGGCTTATTAGACACAAATTATAAAAACACTATTTACCAAAACAAATTAAAATGAGATACTAAACAAAAAATGTATCGTGTACTTTGAATTGTGGTCAATACTTTTCCATTTCAAGTTACTTCAATATAACTATAACCCAATTTTAGTCTGTACATCACATTCAATTTCTTCCCCAAATAATCTAGAATTGACCTAACAATCAAAACAGATTTGGAAGGAATTTCAATAATTTTTAAGAAAATAGTTACGAATTGCGTGTTAAAAACAAATAAACACTATTATTATATTCTCACAACTCTTACATATCTATGTATATGTTATCTCCAATTATGAATAATTTGCATCTCTTTAAACATAGAGAGGAATAAATAAGCTAGATGCATTATTAGTCAACATAACAGATGCGCGCGTATTGAATAATGACCATAACTGTTGAATCACAAAAAACATCTATGTATTCATATTTAATTTAGAAAACACATGATTTATTCCAAGTCATTAGCATGATTTTACAGGCTTTTGTTGCAGATGCCGTTTGCTATAACATTTATGCATATTACAGCAATGAAATTAGATTGAAATTGAGATGATGCTTTAAAATAATTCTAGGCATTGTCAAATGAAACCAAGCAAGAGTTAGCGAGCAACCCAGAATTTGCAAAGAAAATGCTGCAGAATCATTTAGTTGAATCGCATGTGCCTACGAGCATGTTTGCTGATAACAAGAAACTTATGACACTCAATGGACATGGCATCCACATGAAACTACATGAAGCGGTAAGTATAGACATTTATTGCAATTCTTAAGATAAGAAGTTGATATATGTTAAGAAATGACAAATCTGATTTGCTATAAATATATAATTAATAAGATTAATTAAAGGAAAATGCTGATTTATTGTGATTAGAATAATTCTCATAATACATTTTAGTTTCCTGGCATAATAACTGCAGCTACTGTACAGTGTGCTTATGTCGTCAGTCATGACAATCAAGTTTGTGGAGCAGTTTTACATAAAATTAATAAGGTAAGTATCGTTAATAAATTGACATCTTATAATGTTCAAACAATAATTATTTCCTCAAATTGATTAATGCCAGAGTACAGTGAGCAAGTTTTAGCACGTATAAGTGTTCAGGCATCTCAAAATGTGTAACACAAAGAAAAACGAATTTTGTCCCTTTTTGGAAAATCCAGTTTTATTTTATCTAAATATGCTTCATTTTTTTTTATTTTATGCTTAAACCTGTACCTAATTAATCTCAGTTTCGTAAAATATTTTATTTATAAGGAAATTTATGCATGGGAGTTATCAATTTGTGCGACACAATTTAAATAGTAAAATGACTAAGAATGATTTTTCTTTATGTTAGGTCCTTCTGCCACCCAAGGGCAGTATTGTAGAAGCAATAAAAAGTATGGAAAATCATGAAATAGTCCTTAAGTTGCTCCAAAACACTGATTTGGTCACAAAACTTGAAGAAGAGGGACCTTTTACATTTTTGGCTCCAACTGACGAGGCATTTGAGAGAATGAGGGAAACTACTTTGGAAGATTTATTGGAAAATAATACTCTTGCAGAGCAGGTACTGAAACTACACATTTTACCAGGTAAGAAATATTTTCACCACTGCTTTTGATAATTTTAACCAGACTATCAATTGAACTGTCAATTTTAATTTTGAGAATTTAGATAACTTATATAATTAAATTTCACTTTATTTATACCCAAAGTTTTCATTGATTGAATTAAAAATTTTTTTATCATTAAGTTTGAAATATTTAAATAATTACTTTTTATAAATATTTAAATAATTACTTTTTATAAATATTTAAACAAGTTAAGGTTAACTTTATTATATTCTGCAAATCCAATTATATTCCATAAGCCAGCTATCTCTATTGAGCAAAAAAACTTTATTTTCGAGAGAAATTTGTAGTTTTTCTCTCTTTTTTACAACTGGAAGTATTCTAATAAATACTTTGGGGGGGGGGGGGATCTTTGCTTTAAAAAAAAAAAAATTGTAAAAACTTTAACCATACCATAAAATATAATATACTGTTGAAAGATAAGACTTAAAAACTTTGTTTTGAAGTAAAGAATGGTGTATCCCCACTTTGATCCTTTATAAATGTTTAAAAATTGAGAGCATATATTGGGAAAAAATATTAAAAATTTGTAGATGGGGTAATAAGCAACTGCAGTACCTAAAATTAATTTAAAAAAACTATAAATTATTTGTGAATTCCTGTTTTTGGTTTCCTTCAAACAGTCTAATGAGATTGTACTTATTGTCATTTTCCCATTACTTTTTTACAGAAGTCTTGTGTTGCAATGGAGTAAATCATGCATCCCCATTCCATCGACAGTATGTGCGAACACTAGATGGCAGTGTTGTAATGACCTACCGTAATCACGAAGACAGGGTCAGATTCGGAAGAGCTCGAGTCACCCAGTGTGACGTACCTGCAACAAATGGATTAGTACACTCTATAAACAGGGTTATTTTGCCAGTCAAGCCCAGGCCGGTTATGTTCGGAATGGATCTGTTTCCATTTTTTTGAATATTTGAATGAGTCTTGAACTTTTCACCGATATGTGTAAAACTGTGTATCCTGTCCTTTGTAACTAGCACATCTTATAACTTATTTTTCAATTGCATTGATGTGCATGTAATAAAATGTTTACTATGTAAAAATCCTTGTTTTTAATAATTCAGCCAAACATAAATGTAATTTATTTTATTAGAACTATTTTTATGAATACACTTACCCATTTTTACTGCTTACATTCTTAACTAATTTTAAATAGTAACTATGGAAATCTCAATGTCTAACTTTTACAAGAGACAAAGTTGAGCTTCAATCAAAATCAGAATCCGAGTTACTGCTGTAAAATACCTATAACAATGAGATAATAAATTATATAATAATCATAAGTGAAAATAAAATATTGTTATTAAAAAAATATTAAATTTCATATATAAAACATAAGTATGTAGGTATAATTATTACTTTTAAATAAAATTGTTAATTTTTTTTAATAAACGCCCTGAAAAAAATCGGAAGACAGAGAAAAGCATAGAGTTTCAAGAAAATATATGTAAATTCTTTTTTAGTATATAACTTTAATCTTTAATATGTTAAGTTTTATAGAAACTATATTTTTGTACAAAGACATTCAAATTTAAATACTACAAATTCACTTCTCTGTGTTTTTGTAAAATAAAATTGAGAACTCACTTTATCAGGTAGAAAGAAGGCAGAAACATTCTCATATCTTGATTTATTCTTTAACCAGAACTCGTGAACCTTGGTCAGCAACGACAATCTCAGAATGCCAAGGGAAATGTCCAGTTCAGCTAGATCTTGAATTAATGTGATAGCTTCATCATACTGGTTTCCATAAACTAACATAAAACAATACAATTAATAATATTCAAATAAAAATTTAGAAGTGCAGTTCCTAACAGGTATAACTATACAGCTATTATTGATTTTGACATTTCAACTTTATTCTTTTGGAAATTGTAGGACTGTTCATTGGAAGAAAGTAAAAAAATATTGGTAAGAAAAAAATGGGTGCTTCTTTTTTTAAATAGTGTGAACATTTAACATTAAATTGTTTAGCTAGTAATTTTCCTTTTGGAGTTGGAATTTTAATAATTAAACCATATTATTAGCTATTTTTTTTTCAAAGGAACTTGCAGTATAAGGAAAAAATGAATGCTTTTTATAAAATAAACTCTAAAAAAGGATATCTAACTTTTAGACAAGATTACATTTAAAAAAATTCTCATTGTGGCACTAGATATTAAATTGAAGTAAATTTAACAATGTTTTTTTTTTAATTATAACACATTAAATTTCATGAATTGGAAAATAATTAAAATTTAAACATTGCAATAATTTCATATCACAGTCAA